>OX438769.1:2717162-3317162 GCA_949316455.1 Acleris holmiana | reverse complement strand
ACCGACTAATCCGATTACACTGGACCCTTTATCTTTTAACTTTGGAACCCTTTAAATCGCTGAGTGTTTTTGTCAGTGGGTACCCGTACTTTGTCCTTTTGCTACAATGTACCACTATCGTTAAGTGATGTATAACATTCATTCGGTTGCTAGTACCATGTAGCACGAATGTTGGTATCAGTTTGTCTCAGTTGTGTCTAAATTACTCTCTCACGATAGTTTACTTTATTAAAACATTGAGTCCGTGTGGTTGCTGGGTTAGAATAGTGCCACTCCAAGTCTTCCCGTAGATGTCTTTAGATTCGACAAAGGGAATAAGGGCTTGTAGTACTGTTAGTCGATGGGCTTGCAACCTGTCACTAATACACAGGTAAGTCTTGGCCTGATTGTGCAAAATGTGGTTACAGAATTATCAAGAAGTCTTAGAGAGTTGTTGGTAATTCTGTAGCTCTGCCTACTCCAACTCTAGGAATGAAGGCGTGATGTTATGTATGTATGTATGTAAATATTGACAAACGCGATAGTAAATATATTCGTTCCTAGTTTCTTATTCTTAGTAAAACAAAAGCCCCGAAACCCATTTGTGCAACATGTTATTTTAAATTAATTATCTCCTTTGTTAATGCCAAATACTGCTATCATATAAAATGTAACGTTACTCTTTATGATCCCCCAACAGGTTCGTAGAAAAGAGAAATGGCCCGTGGCGGTATTTATTGCAATCGGTCTTTGTTAATTTTCGAAGAATTCTAAAAACAATGATACATTATTTAAAATTTAATTTAATGCTTTAATAATGAAATTCTCTTATTGGACCTACGATGTTTAATTATGTTTGAAAGCTTTCACTGTAATTTGTGCTGTTGATTTAATATTTCAACAAAATATTATTTTAATATCTCCATAAAAATGTTTCGCGAGTAATATCCACGCGTTACATAACTTGCCTGTGCATTACATTATTTTAGACTTTGTTCATTGTTTTATATTTACGAGTAGGTATATATTTCAATTCGTAATTCTGAGGAACATACAATGCTCCGCCGAATGAAGTAAATCCTGACACCTGACGCGTTTACGGTTTTAGTGATAAAAAAAATTACTATCAATAATAGTACCAACAAAGACTTTATGACCAAAAATCTTGTTCTTCACCTGGATTGTAACTAATTTCATGCCATATTTTTAGACTAAAATACGGTGTAAGGACAAGTAATCATTACATACATACATAGCATCACGCCTTCCTTCCCAGAACGGGGTAGGCAGAGCTACAAGAATACCAACAACTCTAAAAAGACTTGTTGATAATTCTATAACCACATTTTGCACAATCAGGCCAAGAAGTTTACTAGTGTATTAGTGACAGTTTGCAAGCCCATCGCCTAACAGTACTACAAGCCCTAATTCCCTTAGTCGCCTCTTACGACATCCACGGGAAGACATGGAGTGGCACTATTCTAATCCGGCATCCACACTGGGAAAGTAAAGTAATCATTACATACTGATAAATTCATTTAATTAAACATCTGTACCGCAGGATACAATTTGTCAAAGTCTTGGAGTCCCCAGCGCAATTTACAAAAAAAAAACACCGGCTGTGTGAAAAAGAAACCTATCGCACATTATGCAAATTTGTAGGTTATACCACACAACCATGTTCTTACTAAACGAACCCCCCATTCACCCGCCCTGGATCCATGGGGTTACCATGACATGGTCAAGCAATTCAGTTTAGGATGAGTGTAAGGGACAGAGTTACAGCAGATACACGGCTCGGACTCTTTTTCTCACCGTAAACTGATTTTCTTAGCAATGTGATGGTAACCAATTTGTGGTGTTAACCCTAACGCTGCAAGCAAGGGTCAACATAAGCTGGTTATTTAACAAGTGGAACCAATGAATACATAAAGTTTGAGAAGCGTGTAAAAAACATTGGAAACGTTATCTTTCGTGTTAATGAAAACAACCACATTTCAATAGGGATTCCTCTTTTCCAAATAACTGCGCCCAGTTTATAAAGAAGTGCAACTAAAGGAAAACCCTGGAAAGTTTATCTGAAAACAGTGCATAGAAGTTTCTAACAATAGGGCTTTGTTCTTTTTTAATTACCTTTCAGCAGCCAAGTACAATTGTTTGTTTACAATTAAGTTTATGTTTTTAATCGGTACTTAACAACGGTTGGAAATGCTAATAAAATATTCAAGGTAGGAGATGGCAAACAAGCACATAATGCCGTCCTAGTGGGATCTGAGACCCCATATATATTTGCATTCACAAGACTTCACAAGACAACAATCATATTTATTTTACTTGTGTTTTGTCCTTTAAATCTCAAAGCGGAGCCCACAAAACATACACAACAAATTACAATATTTACACAGGTACACACACACACACGCGTGCCCAATGTGGAGGAGTCTTTGACATGACAAGGAACACCTTAAAATTATTTTTTTCCGAACAATAATTTGTCCGAATTTTCATTTTTCCGAAAGCTATGTTATGCTTGAGTTATTTTAAATTAAATGCATAATTAAATTGCTATACGTAGGTTAGGTTAGGTATGATATATGAGCGACATCGAAAAATAAAGTCTTCTATCAAATAATTGCATACGGAATTATAAACATTTTGAAATTTGATTGTACACACGAAGACACTGTTAACTGACCACCCGTAGACTTTAATACGTTGCGATAAGGTTTATTTTCGTTTTTAAATGTACAGTTAACAGTGTCTTCGACTGTATCCGTCTTTCACATTTGTGTCTTATACTTATATTTATTTTCTTTGTTTGAAATACCTACGCTACATTACTTTTAAATAAGTTATTCTACCTTTAAGAACCTAAAACGGTGAAAATGTTCTAATTAAAAAACCGGCCAATGTTTAAACTTCTACGTCGGCTATTAGTCTAAAACTTCGCGATAATAACAGGGCACGGAAGACGCTCTTGAGTGGTAGGTACGGTTACAATTATCCGGCGTTTGATGTCGCTTCGGTATTGATCTAAAGTTTACATGAAGGATCTTTAATCTGTCTTTGCTTACGTCATGATGTAAATTGTGTTGTAAATAATTGACTAAATCGTTTGAAACGTTATAGGTACTCACCTGAAAATAAATGATTAAGATCAGAAGTATGATTTTTTAATATTACCGACGGCGAAAAAGTAACTTTAAAATCAACTTATTCGGCGTTTTAGTTTATGAGGGGGCTCCCCGGGATTAGATATCATAACACCTTTATGCTTTCAAATCCCGGTCGGGGGGACAAAACCAATTTTAAAATTACTCATTTATCATCAGATAAAAAAAAACTCTGATCGTTTTATAACCACACAAGCAAGAAGTTTAAAAGCTATTTAAAAAAGATGTATCGATTGATTTCTTTCTGACACAAGTCTTTAGAACAATAGGTCTATATAGTAAATCAAAACGACCTCAGACAATAATGTATGTTAAATAAATCAAAAATTCTGCGAATTTATCCGAGTATAGGTACCTACTTATCCTTTAACCTACCGCCAAGCAACATGTCTATAGACATGAATATAGATATAGATATTTTTGTGTTCACATTTTGTAGTCTTAGGATGGTAGTCATGAGAAAAATATACTGGGTCTTAGATGCCACCTATTATCAGGGTCTCTGTGTACTCGTTTGCGTTCACTTTTCCATAAAAAAAAAGTGGCAAAGAGGCACTAATAAATGTTGTCGTTACCTCAGGTACGCAGTTGATGCTAGACCCAGTATTAAAACATCTAAACAAAATGTTACCTGCTATAAACTTTTTATAGTAGACAATAAAACTGTGGCAACTTTGTCATGGCGGTAGTTACGGCATTTAAGTACGGCCACGGCACAATTTTGTGCAATTTGTACTAATTGTTGCTATCACGGAATTGTGGGTTTTAATCAAAGTGGAATGGATTGTAATTTTTGTTTCACAATTCTATTGTTGATTGCGTTTTCAAGATCTATTTAAAAAAATGACGAGGTGGACTGTACGTCTCTTCAATTTAAGTTGTATCCAAAGTTACATTTTCTTAAATGTTTATACTACCATCGTTAAGTTACGTTTGTGTAATCACTACATAGTATAAAACAAAGTCGCTTTTTCTGTCCCTATATCCCTATGTATGCTTAAATCTTTAAAACTACGCAACGGATTTTGATGCGGTTTTAGATAGATAGAGTGATTGAAGAGGAAGGTTTATAATTATGTATAATACTTTAATCCGGAGCGAAGCGAGGGCGGGTCACTAGTAGCATAATAAATAAAAGTAAAGATTTTTATTTTTTTATTTTCCCAAAGTTACAGTTAGTACCTTCTTTCCCTTCTTCTCCTCATCTTTACTATATTTTAGATCTCTTTTTTGTTAGTTCAATAAAGTATTAAATATTAAAAACAATAAAAGCCGTTACAACCAACAGGCCCCTGTTAAATTTGATGTACAAACAGTAAAATTAGTTTAAACTCGGCCCTAGCACTACCCTATCACTAAATACAAGCAAAAGCTCCAACTACAAACATTACGCGAAACTAATTTTCACTGAACTCCAAAAACTTAGGAACGACGCAATAACTATAAAGACTTCTATAATAATTAGGCGCACCTCGGCAATGATGGAGGTCGTTCGGGAAATGTCCGGGTCCTAGAATAATCCCCTTGGGAATCGCCGTTTTCCCGGGATGAGGATAATGCTTATAATGTCGTTCGCTCTTAATCTTTTACATCTCCTTGCATTATACTCGCGTAGGAACTTGGCTTAATTTTTAGACTCAACTTTGCTTAGAACAAAAGTTGAATTTTAAACTAAGTGTTGGAGGGCTTGTAGTATTGTTAGGCGATGGGCTTGCAACCTGTCACTAATACACTGGTAAACATTTTAGCCTGTTTGTGCGAAAGGGGTTACAGAATTATCAACAAGTCTTTTTAGAGTTGTTGGTATGTAGCTCGCAGCTTTGCTTACCCCACTCTGGGAATGAAGACGTGATGTAAATTATGTATATAATGTGAGTGGTGGATTGGTTTTATTTTAGAATTTAAAAAGTTTGTAGTTTAACTAGATCTCGCTAGCAATTTCGTACGCATAACATACGTTTTTATTGTTATTCGTTAAGAAATTATTGAAACAAGTATGAAAAGGACGCCTTGTCTTTTCTCTCTATATTAAATAATAAATGAAAAGTAATTCTGATAGTTTAAACTCTTTTTGAGTCACATATATTCTTTGTAAAAGGTTTAATCTTTGTTGTTTTTAGTTTTATTATTTAAAATTAATGTAAAATATATATGTATTTGGCTAATATTTTTTTGGAACCAGAATTCCAAAAGATAATCTAATTACGTTATTTGTATTAAGTTTATGAATTAGGTTTTGCTTCTATAAAGAGTAGCGTTTAGACTATTCTTGGTTAGCGACCATTGATTATATAACTACTTGAAATTTATGTATATTTTAAATTAGTCTAAAAATCCAAGTATTTTACAGGAAGATAAACAGTTCATAACATCCTAAAACAAGTTTCAACATCTTACAAACGCAATAAATGAATTTTGCGTGAGGAATATTATGGGATGACATTATAAATCGTAATATAATTTCATATTTTAACTTACCAAAGTTAACATCGTGGTTCAGTTTATCTAGTATATTAAATCCTTATCTATGAATTTGATTACAGTAAATTCATTATATACACGCAAAGCGTTTCCATGCAGATACTGTCAAAAATCAATTACGGGATAGTCACGCACAATTCGCGGTACAATTGTTAAATTTAGTTGATCGGGTTTCTTCGTGCTGACTGAAAGTTCTGTAACCCAAATTCTGCCCTCTTAATCTAAGAAGCAGTATCTCAAATTCAATAGCCAAAGCAGATTCAAGCCTATCTTGTTGGTAATAAGATTGCATTTGCTACAGGAGTTTTGTCTGAGATACTGTATTTTGTGTTAGCAGAGCAGAATTGGTATCTTTAATAGTTTCCCTTTGTCTATATTCTGTATTTCGTTAATAGCACGGAACTATTTAACTAACTTCAGACAGTTCATTGGTTATTATTAGAACTTAATTGTCGTTTATAAAGCATGTTTAGTTATTAAACTTACCTAAAATTATCATTAAATACGTTACGATGTTACATCACATCATGAAAAAAAATCTCGATCTTAATTAATATTTATATTAACTTAATTAACGTCAATTTTAGCGTCAAGTTTGCGAGCCATCAAATCAAATAAAAAATATTTCATCCATCTCTGGGTCATATTGTAATTGTGCTTTTTAATGATAACTTTTATTTTTATTGTTAAATGATAAATTTATTTCATTTAAACAGTAGGTTGCATGCTACATTAAGGTTGAGATTTTATTTTAGATATTACAATATCTGTATCAGGAGTGTTACATCGTAAATAATATTTAAAAAAATAAGCTAAGTAATGTTAGTGATATAACAAATTTTCAATTTTTGGATATTTTTAATTACTGATACTGTAAAACCTTGGGTTTTGTCAATTTTGTACACTGGATTAGTTTTTTCATTTTAGAGTATGTTGTAAACTTTAGAAAAACAAATAAAACTTGTTCCAAATACCAAGGACAAAATTATATTCATCGTCAACTTTATAACTATTACCTAATTCTCGTAAGTTTAGGGGCATACAAGTATCAAGACCTAAGTATTCCCCACGCTCGGGGCAACGATCAAGCTTTTGATCTTAACTTTAATTTACTTGCTCAGGAAGCCATTACCAACTCTCTAACTTGTCAATCAACTATTAGGAATACTGTTCTACTTGTTAAGACCATATTTTTGACAGGTTACCGTATTGTTTATAACTCCGCCGCCATTACTGTCAAGTAAATAAGAGCTATCGTAACTTTTTCAGTAGTTATATTTGGACAAATTTATAACCAATGATCGTAGATTTTGTAGCAAAACCGGTGCAATGACATGACAATGACATATGACAGTGACCTAGGATTGTCGAGGTGTATGATATGATTGACTAATATAGTTGACTATTGGTTGTAGAAGTAAATGAAATAAAACACTACACTTTTTACTTAATTTACCCTAGCACTGCACCAAAAATGCTACAAAATCTACGATCATTGTTTATAAAAACTGAACAAATAGAACAATAAAATTCCAAATTGTTTCAAATAGGAAATGGCGAGCCACGGCGCGGGTTGGGTCGTGGTCCCTACTTGAAGGGCCTCAAGGTTGCTGGCACCAATACACGGTGTGAACGAGTAACCCGCCAAATTTTAACCATCGATTCTAGAGCCTATTTGGAGTATATAATGTGGTGTAACATAAAGTCCAATAAAGCATAATTTCCGAGATTTTTATATTATTAAAAACAATTCCATAGTTAATTTAATTTGAACTTTGTCATCTTTACCTAAATCATTATTTACTAAGAAATTGATTAAATTAATTTATGTTGTACGTTGATGATATTGCAACGTACAACATGAATCTTTCTAGTTACCTACATGCAATTATTAATGTTTCGGTCAAGTCAATATATCCACGATCGCTAAATCCGTCAGGGGGGTTATTATGAACTAGCTATGCAGTTTATTTTACGGTGAGCATAAAGGACAGAGTTATGGCAGTTATATAGCACTGTCCTTTTCTCTAAGCGTAAACAGAATTGCATAGATATGTCATAATAACCCCCCAGTTTCTACTTACCCACGCTTATTAACTGTGGAAATTTCACTTAGCAACTAACATTAATATTACAATTTGCTTCATTTTAACGCGGAAAATTGTGGCTATGATTGGAATATGTTTACGCGTGCGGTTACATAGTGTGTTCCGAAATCAATCGTGTATATTAACTGAGAAATCTATTAGGATTCATTAAATTTAGATGACGTGATTCATTAGTCCCATTATTAATTTAACGTGAGGCCTATCATACTACAAATCAAGGTTTTCGTCAGTGGGAATTTGAATCTACCGGCAAATGAATAAAGTTCATTATCCTTTGCTTAGAAATGAATTTTTCAATTTTGAAACAGTTTAAAATGATTGAAATAAACACTCCAGTTTGAACTAAATTGTATTCATTGTATACAACTTATGAGTTTTACGAAATTATAAGGATACATTTAGTACTTTGTTCCAATAACATTTTGTGTAGCAAATACTTTGTACAGTTGTTTAAATTCGGTGACAAAAACTTAAAGGTATAAATATTTTTAAACCGTTTTAATATCAATATGACTGTTGAAAGATAGCAACGAAATAGATTGTTGTACTTTTTAAAACCATACACATATTTAACCATTTCAACGCCTTACGTCCATACATATGCGTCACTCTGACGCCAAACATGTCTTAAAACTTACCTAAATTTTTACTTAATCCATACGACATAACGTCTCTTTTGAACTGTACCTGTGACAACTAAAAGTGTCAATGGCGTTTAGGCACGACAGCTCATGACTACTTTAGGTGTCGTTGGCGTTCAAAGGCTTAAGGAGTTACGATGTGACCTTGAAACATGAGTTAAGCCATCGTTTTAATTGCACCCGCAGAAAAATTAAGCCAAACAACTGTGTCCCCAATTGTTTTATTACATCCAGCATATACTTGGAATGTATACGAGTAAGTTGACATTAATACGACTAATATTGCTGTTGTAAATACAAATATTGTGTTTCTTTCTTTTAATGTATGAAAGCCAATAATATCCTTTTCAAGTAGGATTTTCTTAAATGTCGGAACCCTAGTACATTCTCTCAAGTGAATTCCAACCTAATTGCCATCGCATGTAGGTCGGAATTCACTTGAGAGAATGTGCTATGGATTCCGACATTATATAAAATTCCTACTTTACTCCTATGTTCAGAAACCAAAACTTTCACTTACACCAATATAGTAATAATTCTATAAAACGAAATTACTTGAGGAGCAGAAAACGATACACTCGCATTTCGAATTTAAAAGTGAATTCTCATGCTTCTCATGTATTTTATGGTTTTATTGCTGACGCTGCGGCTCAGAAGGGCTGTGAGGAATCGAGGCAGTTTCGGTATTGAGGGTAGAAACACATCACTTATATGTAAGTACCTATAGAAACAGGAAAACGATGAAGCAATATTGAAGATCCGCGGTGGTTATGTGCTTTTGAGAGATATGAAAGAGTTGCAATATCGAAATGAAGCATGTTTTTTTATTATACCTTGTTAAATGCGTCTTGTGTAAGATGTATTTGCCAATTTAAGAGAAAACATCCACGACACGTTTCAACGTCCTTTTTTTTAAACAGATTGTACGAGGATCATGGGCCCTAGCCAAGATGCAAACGCTCGTAACGTTTATCTTTTCTATCGCTCAAAATGTATGCGATGACATTCTCGTGCGTTTCGATAAACCACGTGGTCAACTGTCATCCCATACATTTTGAGCGATAGAAAAGAGAAACGTTAGGAGCGTTTGCATCTTGGCTAGGGCCCCAGACTTTTATAATATTTAACGAAGTCGACAATTAATATAGATAAAAATCATGAAACAATCTTGTATATTAAGACTAGTAATTTGGGTATTAGAGGACAACGATATACCTAATTTATCATAAAAGATTTAGTTTTATAAATACTTAGGGCGGAAACGATAAGAGGCGACTACGGGAATAAGGGCTTGTAGATTATGCAAAATGTGGTTTCAGAATTATAAACAAGTCTTTTAAGACTTGTTGGTATTTCTGTAGCTCTGCCTACCACACTCTGGGAATGAATGCATGATGTAATGTATGTACACTTTTTTTTTACACTTTCTTTTCAGTGTCGCTTCAAAATCCTGTATTTGTCTATCGTTGTCTCTTTTTGGCATCTGTCAGGGCTGAGATTCTACACGGCAAAAACAATATTGTCGTAATTCCGTTAGCCTGATTGTGCAAAATGTGGTTACAGAATTTTAAACAAGTCTTTTTAGAGTTGTTGGTATCTCTATAATAGCTCTGCCTAACCCACTTTGGGAATGAAAGCGCGATGTTACGTATATATGCATGCAGGGCGGATAAGACTAAACAAGAGTAAATAATAAATTGCCAGTTAATCAAGAGTATATCAGCTGTCCTTTTATCAACAATAACTCTAAGTATAGGGAATAGTTAGTAGATACCATTTTGCCAGGAATAACGGAATAACAAAGCTTTTCCAAGAATTATTGAATGGCGTCCACATCTCGTTTTGTGCTGTCAGTTGCTATCATATCAACTCAAAACACATTTTCTAACAGGGGCCGTTTTCGTTACAGTATAATCGGAATTGTAGCGGTATTGGATATCGATACCGCTTCGTTATAAAGGTATATCGGCTATACCGGTTGAAATATAAAGGTACGCTACCGGTATAGATTAACGATGTAATAGGTGTACCTAAACCTTTATTAAGTAAGTGGTGGTAGGACCCTGTGCAGGGTCCGTCCGGATCGCTACCACCATCTTATCCATTAACCACCCGCCAAACAACAGCGTTCGCAGGTGTGGGGATAAGACAACCGGTGAAATTACTAGCATACAATGTGGGTATTTTGTGTTGACGTTTGACTTTTATGGTTATCAATGCCTTTTTCTTTACTGACCCCGCTGTTATTGTTGTATATTGCATGTAATTATGACGATCCAAAATGGAGATAATCTTACGTAAGATGACATTATTATATAAATTTCTTTAAATTAAATTATTAAAATTTCATATTGTTTCAAGATATTTTATAATTTATTTCTAATTTTAATTTCTGACGATCTCAATGTAATAACTTATAATTTGACATGCTGTGCAATTTATACTGTGACTTTATATTGGGAAATAAAATTTGAATTTGAATTTGAATTTAGAGGCATCGTCATTTTAGTCCTCAGGGTCGGCAACGCATTTGAGGTCTTAGGATTGTAGTCTTGAGAATTCAAACGTCTATGGGTCTCAGATTCCACTCCTAAACCTTTAAAAAAAAATGTTACCAAAACCTACTTGTTTTTGAAATATGCGTTTTCCTAAAATGTACAATTGCCAAAACATCTGCGTTCTCACAATGTTAGCACTTCTATTTTGACAGCTTTCTCAAAATGACTGATAATATTTAAAATGTGTACAGTCTCAGGAAGCCGTCTATTCTTAATGTTTACATACCTATAATATTAGCATCACCATAAGTTTTGCTTTTCCGATATGTTCACTTTTGTATATGTTTGATTTCCTATAATGTCTGCTTTATTTCAAATCAATGTTCTAAATTGAAAGGGTTAATTTCTTGGCATCTTTACTCTTTGATAAATACCTATCTATAATTACCGTGCAGTATTATTCATATTATTATGATAATCATTATTTAAAATGGCCTCTTTCCTGTTGTTGTTGAAATACCAAAAAGGAAAAGATTGTAAATATGGCGTTCATGATTGCAGAAATTTTGGGAATAAGAATTTTCTGGAATCCAAAAATTGTAAGAAGGCAGATATTTTCAGGTTTCAGACATTCTGAGAATAAACACTTTCTGAAAAGCGAACATTATTATGAAAATGGTCATTTTTGGAGACAGGCATTATAAGACATTTTGAGAAGCTGACGTTATGCAAAAGACGTGCTGACTTTACGAAAATGCATATTTCAGGCCTGAGCCGATTTGCGTATTAAATTCAAGTTTGGTCGAATCCAGTCTTCAGAAAATATGAATATAGGTAACTCATTGTTATTAATTCATGGTTACTATATTTAAGTTTGGCACATGTTTGTTACTTATCTAAGTAACAAACAGTTTGTAACTTATCTAAGTAACAAACTACTTACTAGTACTTACTAACTAGTGCTAGTAGTTACTTATTAGTTTGGAACAGAAGTTTCTGGTTACAACACATTGTAGTTGTTGTTGCAATGAAGTCATGAGCCTGGCAAGATATTTGCAGTTATTTTGCAATTTATAATTATATCTAAAAATCCTTAACTAAGCACAATTTAAAAAGGAAATGATTATGATCCTAATTGAGAAATGTTAACATGGTCGACACCTACAGGAATGATATCTGTTGTGACGTGGGACAGCCAGTACAGAGATGTAAGAGATGAATAGAAAGGCGTGCGTATTCGTTGGTGTATAATTTCAAAGAGAAAAAGATTATAATTTTTTTGAGAGGGACCTACGTAGTTAGCCTCTGATGGCTAACGTGGCTGTCGTTTTAACGCACCTGAATAGAAGCCCTGGGCCTCTATTCAGGTGTTTTAAAACGATATCGTGTTTGACACGTTTAATAATCGTATATATCACAGTCGCCATTATTGTAAATGACATAAGAGTTATCAAAACGTTGACAATACGGAAACAGGTCTAGAACGATATCGTTATTACCTTGTAGAATTCCAGCAAGGGTCATTCAATCGTGAATCTTTATCGTATTAAATTCCAGAGCAAAACAAATAAAACAAAATACCATAAGCAAAACAGTTAATTGACCATTTGTGAATCAAACCACCTTAAAATAAGCCTCACTAGTGGTCAGTTCAGGTCAGTTTCTTTCTTTGTCTTTCTGGTAAAAAGCATCATATAAATTCGATTAGTAGAGCGAGCGAACGAATCATTCAGATGAACGAATGAACCCGACAAAAAAATAGCTGTACAAGGCAACGATGTCAAAGCTTCGGTCATGTCAACTTACTTTTTATCACTAGTTGTTTCCCGCGACTCCAACAGGATCCTCAGGAACCGTCCAATTTTTTGGGATAAAAAGTATTCTATGTCCTTCCCCGGGACTAAAACTATCTCCATACCAAACTTCATCTAAAAGCGTAACAAACCGACAGACAGACATAGTTATTTTCACTTTTATAAAATTGGTATGGATATAGGAGTCATTAGAAAATGTGAGTTGAGAGATATTAGGAGTAGTAAAGTACGATTACTGTAAGTTTACCACTGACGGAGAGTATGCCTTCATTTAATATTCACGTCATCCAAAAAAACAAAAGTTGTCTCTCCTGTGGTCAATAGTTAAAAGCTTGTGTGCATACAAGTTATCTTTTTATATGATAAGTCTAAAGCAGTCCTGACGGCGTTTTTGCGGGTATGGGCTTAGCCAGAAAATTAGGCCTTAAAAACGTTAACTTTCGGTGTGTCCACAGGAAAGACGGTAACGTTAAATCTGTGCATGACCCATTCAACTATAACTTGATACAAATGTGTTGATATTTATTTCTGTAGCTCTGCCTACCCCACTCTGGGAATGAAGGTGTGATGGTATAGTTGAATCCGCGCTTATTAACGTTCTCTGTGAGCTCTGTATTGGTTATAGGTTAGCCAATAGTAAAACACTCATCTATGCCTGGGAGGTTGCAAGTAGGTTAATTGGCGAGAAATCACGCTGCGTGTGCTAATGCACTTAATTGCAGTAAGTATGTTGACGTCGATTATTGATTTGCAACTCTACCAAGTGAAGTACTATTTCCGCTTTCTTAATTAAAGTAATGGCCTATGACTGAATTTATTTCTTTGACAGTAATGGCGGTCGAGTTAAAAGCAAAACAATAACAATATGTGTATAGATAAACTAGAATAAGGCTCCTGCTGATTGAATTCAACGTTAAATCGACGTAAGCACAAAAATATTGCTTAAAATCCAAGATGTTCCGCCCCACTGCTTCAAAAAGGTTAGCTGGAAGAAATTCCTTAAAAGGATAAGTTCATCTTTATGCATTCCTTTTCTGTAAATATTGTGTTTTATACAATAGTGTTTCCGTACTGTCAAAATCATAAATATGTTTACACTTTAGTGCCTTGTCACTTTCATTCACTGAGACAATTTCATAATATTATATATGAAATTGTCTTGGTGAATGAAAGTGACAAGGTTATAAAGTGTAAACATATTTATAACTTCGACTGTACATTATACATACTTCATTTTTCATGCATGGAAGAGAGACGTCGTGTTTCGAAAAATAATGAAAGGAGTTAGGTTATATTAAAATCTCATTTTTGAGACATGATTAAATGCCTAATATGCCAATTATTTACAGAGATAAAAAAGCTATCTATTTTAACGTGATATTAAGTAGATATTATTTTTATGGCTTGGAAAAGGCAAGCGAGCACAACTGATGGTAAGTGGGTTCTGTGAGCCAAAGACATTTGAACTTCAAGACTACAATCTTAAGACCACAATTGCGCTGTCAACCTTGAGGAGCTTATGAGACACGAATGACAAAATACCAACAACTCTAAATAAAATATTTGTTTGATAATTTTGTAACCACATTTTGCACAATCAGCCCAGAAGTTTACCAGTGACAGATTGGAAGCCCAACGCCCAACAGTACTGCAAGTCCTTAATCCCTTAGTCGCCTTTAAAGACATCCACGGGAAGACATGGAGTGGCACTATTCTAACCCGGTAACCACAAGGGAATAAGATACAAAAATAAGCATCGTTAACTGGCTGGCTCACTCACTGGCCGGCAACGCATAGCTTAAACCGCTAGATTTAAAAATGTGGAGGGAAAATTCCTTAGCACCTATGGAAGGATTTTCAAAACCAACGGGAAGACAAGAAGCGAGCAATTATTGCGTACAAAGTCACGGGCGTCTCTATAAATACTTATTCCTAAGCAATAAAAATCATATTACCCAAGAAATGATATCCTAATCATCACACAACATATTCCTCCAAACATCAAAGAATCCGTGAGCTCGAGAAATTCAATACTGAAGTTTATTTTGAAGCAAATCAAATTATTATACAATAGCAGGGAAGTTTGGCTTCGCCAAAAGTTTTATATTACATTACGTTTACAGGAAATTTGTATTTCTATGATGTAAATAAATCACGAGGGTTTTGAGTGTCGGAACTTGTAAAAGTAATTTAATAAATACGCGAGTGATTGTCTTCTGCAAACGATTGAATAATTGTGGTGTTGCTGCTGGAAATGTTGGAATTAGGGATTTAAGAAGCGGAACAATGGAGTTTGTTAGCCTTGTTTGTAACAATGCGACTTATTAGCTGGATATTTAGATGTTATAAATGAACGTACATTGTTTTTGGTTGAATCAGTTCGTATTCTTACATTCTCATTCAGCTGGAGTATTCATTGAAAGAGTTGGGATATTAGCAGTGATCGGAATAGGTAGTGCAATTTCGCGAGACTTCGGTGCGTAAGTTTCGTATGGATATAGCTTGTAACCCCGGGATTACATTTGCAAAGTGTTAAAGTTTGTGTTTAATTCAGAAATGTTATTAAAATATGAAATTAACGATTATTTTGCTAGCATAGAATATCGCATTGACGAAATATATAGACACTTTCAATGACAAAAAGTAAAAAAGTATTTACAATAACATTATTTTTTTAGATTTTTCGCATGCTCCCATTTAACTTCAATTAAGGTCATGTCAAGAAAATATTGTGTGAAATAATACGAGTCCCGGAATCTGGGGTCTTATCCATATTAAAATGTTTCAGGTCATTCACCCGAAATTGCACTACCTATTCCGATCACTGGATATTAGATACTTGAAGTAGGAGTAATAGATATATTTGTAGCTAGTTAGTATAAGTTAAAGTGTGGTTATAGAAATGATAATTAATATATATTGCTTATAACTTATCTCCGCGCCTAATCTCACGGCGAGCTTGCCAGTTAGTTTTTGTAAATTTACTTAATATGAACACATTCACGGGCACAAAATTGGCGCAGGCGACGTTAATATTTTTTTTTATGTTAAGGAGAAGGCACACGAGCACTTGGGCCACCTGATGGTAAGTGGAATCTGAGACCTTTAAACATTTGAATTCTCAAGATTATTATCCTAAGACCTCAAATGCGTTGCCAACCCTGAGGTCTATAAGGGTTCCTAGTTTGACTACGGAACTCTAAAAAAGTTTTGTGTTAATAAACGTGAAAAAGAAGTGGGTCTTTATTGTCGAGTGGCTTCCCAGTGAGTTCCAGTAGTAGTAGAAACAATCGGACATGAAAGAGGGTAGACCGATACGGCTATCCTTAACTGTCAACCCACCCGCAGACTTCGTTATTCCGTTATCACAGCAAATGCAACATCGTCGAAATATCGAATACTCGCCAAATACTTTACCACTATCAATCCCGTTTCATTGTATCATGAATAACTACTATAGTTCAATAATATTATGATGTTTAAACCATATAAAGTAGTATTAGGCAAAATTTATAAAATCTTACAATTGAAAATTAAAACGAAAACTAAAACGCAAAATGATATTTAGGGTTCCGTAGCCAAATGGCAAAAAACGGAACCCTTATAGATTCGTCATGTCTGTCTGTCTGTCCGTCCGTATGTCACAGTCACTTTTCTCCGAAACTATAAGAACTACACTGTTGAAACTTGGTAAGTAGATGTATTCTGTGAACCGCATTAAGATTTTTACACAAAAATAGAAAAAAAAACTAATTTTGGGGGTTCCCCATACTTAGAACTGAAACTCAATTTTTTTTTTCATCAAACCCGTGTGGGATATTTATGGATAGGTCTTCAAAAATGATAGTGATGTTACTAACATCATTTTTTTCTAAACTGAACAGTTTGCGCGAGAGACACTTCCAAAGTGTTGAAATGTGTCCCCCCCCCTGTAACTTCTAAAATAAGAGAATGATAGAACCTAAAAAAAATATTATGATGTACATTACCATGCAAACTTCCACCGAAAATTGGTTTGAACGAGATCTAGTAAGTAGTTTTTTTTTTAATACGTCATAAAAACATTGATCAAAGCTACAACGAACTTCTATATTATGTTACTTGCTGCTACGGAACCCTTCATTCCGACTCGCACTTGGCCGCTTTTTTTGATTACTAGTTTCAATAAATGAAAATTTTCATTTGTTCTTTAAGGTCCACCGCCATTGACTGATATATCATATCTACTAGTTCAACTCCAAATACGGATATACCCGTGTCACGGTGAACAGCGTAAAAAAAGCTTAGTCTATGAAGTAAGGTTGAAATTAGTTCTTAATTTTACCTGTCATAGATATGGCGTTGAAAAGGTTCAATTTGGTACAAATACCTATAGTTCATAGCCCGGAGTCAGATATGGGGTAAGTAGGTAAAAAATATTGTGTGAAGGTATGTGAAAGAGTTTTTTAATAATGTAACTTATGATTGAATAAGGGCTTGTAGTACTGTTAGGCGATGGGCTCGCAACCTGTCACTAATACACTAGCAAACTTCTTGGCTTGGTTGTGCAAAATGAGTTGTTGGTATTTATGTAGCTCTGCCTTCCCCACTCTTGGAATGAAGGCGTGATGTTATGTGTGTATGTAATTTATAATTTTGGATCTTGGATTTGGATAGGTACAATAATTAGTATATTCCAAGAAGTATTATCTACTTTAATGTAGGTAAATTATATAATAAAGGTAATAGGTAAATTGTTTGTAGATGTAACTATTGATTTGCTTATAAAAATATATAAGTTGTTTATTCAGTATGTAGGCAGCACGGGCACTTTTACACGTAAACAATCTACCAGCGATTTCCGAGAGACCACTGCTGAGAAGACACGCTGCAAAAAACTCAACCGTAAATCATTTTTTAAATGTAGCTGGTAACAATGATGGTAATTATCCTTGCATAGCAAAACTCAGAATTATGACAAAGCCACAAAAAAAATACTAACTTAGGACGGTGCAAGACAACTTCATTATCATTTAATAAAGTTTCGAGTTTTGTCTTTCCGTGAATGTCGTAAGAGGCGACTAAGGGAATTAAGGCTAGTACTGTTAGGCGATAGGCTTGCAACCTGTCACTAATACACTAGTACTTTGGCCTGATCGTGCAAAATATGGTTAAAGAATTATTAAAGAAGTCTTTTTACAGTTGATGTTATTTCTGTAGCTCTGCCTACCCCACTCTGGGAATTAAGGCAGGATGTTATGTATTAATGTAAAGTTTCGATACGTTCTCGTACTGCGACCGTATCCCTTAAACAAAATACAATGTTTGTAAACTTATGTTTAATTATGTTATTTACTCAATTAGGGTCCATGTGAAACTAATATTAGATATTTTTATTAACTAAACCATGTTTGCAATGAATTCATACTAATATTATATATGCGAAAGTGTGTTTGTTGTTTGTTTTCACGGCCAAGCCGCTGAACAGATTTCGTTGAAATTTTATTTGTAGATAACTAAGGTCCCCGGGAAGTACAAAGAGTTTTTATAACTACTTAACTGTCTGTGTATGTAAGTGATTAAGGGATGGTTCACTTTAGCCTCTGTTCTATTGGAGCGATTAGATTCGCATCATATGATTCATCAAGAATGTGAGTTATCTCAGAAAAATTGTCAGTTCCCGAAGGAATAGCGATAAACATCGCAGTCAACAGCTATTTTAATAAAAAAATTACAAGTTTCCTTAAGTTTTTTTTCTAAAAAACTTCTTGGACGGAGTGACGGCCTAAATATAACTATTAATACTGAATTACCTCTTAAACTGTTATACTATTAAGCTATATAACGTAGGGAGCCTGAGTCAATGTTAAACTGGCTGTATTATTTGCCCACTCTCCCCTCGCATACATAAATCGGCTCGTTACACTTATTGCCTGCGCCACTGGGAAGGGTTTTCTACTTTCTACCTTTTAAAAATACATACATACATGACATCACGCCTTCATTTCGTGAGTGGGGTAGGCAGAACCACAGAAATACTAACAACTCTAAAATAAAGTTTTATAGTAATTGGAAATTAGATCTAATCTAAAAGATTAATTAATTAGGACTTTTAAATTAACTATGTTAATTACAATTTCTACTTTCTGAATAAGTTTGTAAGCTCATTCGATAGTTTTTATTACATCATAAAGTCACGCCTACATTCCCAGAGTGGGGTAGGCAGAGCTACAGAAATACCAATAAGTGTCAATAGAGACTATAATTCTGTAACCACATTTAGCACAATCGCAAAAAGTTTACTAGTGTTTTAGTGACAGGTTGCAAGCCCATCGCCTAACAGTAGTAGTAAACTAATACTAAATATTACTAGTTAGTTATTATTAGTTTACACCCCCTGCCATGAATATGTGTCCTCAGTTACTTCTCTTACAAGGTTGTCTGGAAGAGATCGCTATTTAGCGGTAAGACCGCCTGTTGTATACCTATGATTTAAATGTACTGTTCCATGTTCTGTTTTTATTTTTTATTTTTGGTGTTCAATAAAGAGTATTTGTATTGTATTGTATTGTATTACTACTACTAAATAAGACAAATAAACAACTTCTTATTTAGTTAATTAGAGAGTAGGAATCGTAAGTACTATTGACATGTTTAATTTAAAAATGGTTCATAATAAATAATGTTAATGATGTAAGATATTATTTGGAATTTTACGATAAAGCAATTCATGAAACAGTTGTTTTATCCCACAAATGCGGTTGAGCTATACTTGTGTGTGTAGATGCTCATTCACGTTGTTTATGTGTGTATAAGCTCGGGAGCGCTTAGTTTCTATCGTGTTAGTAGGGCTAATAAGTTCGCGTCAGTAATAATTATCGAGTACCATCGGCAAAAAGAAAAGTAGGTTGCAGTGAGGTAAGACATAATATATTTTTGTATTTTTTTATTGGTGCGCGTCCTTATGAATTTATTGAATTTCAGTTCAATAATATAATTTTAAAAGTGATTCTATTAATATGACTGAGGGTCTTAATAGGGTGCCGCCGAAAGTCAGCGCATTGGTTTACTTCTTCTTTTTACAGACTTGATCCTTTATTGGTGCTAGAAAAACACGTAAAAAAATTTATTATAATGCCTTCAATGGTTTATTGTATCATTTTATTAATGACAGTAGCACAAAATGGAGATCAGCTGTCTTTAAAACTTATTTTATAACTACTTGTTAATTATAGCACTACTGTCGACAAAGAAACGTTGAGTATTTTGTAACATTCCCATGCTATGTACGCTATTCCCAGCGGATTGTAAACCACTTAGAACTGTTTATAAACAATAATTAAATATTTTGTAGTGTTTACACCTTAAATGTACGCAGTTGCCAACGGATTCGTTAAGTTCAATTATATGTGAACAAGCTTTTAATTAGTGTAGTTCAGTTGTTAACAAGACAGTAAAAAGCATTTAATGGCTTTTTCTTTTTGTTTAATTTTCTTTTTTATGGTACGTTAGGTTACGTCTTAAGACTACAAATGCGTTGCAAACTCTGAGGACTAACATGGAATCAAAATGTTGGAAACTCGAAATCTGAATGCATTTTATTGACGATGTTTGTTCAAATTGCGAACTTGATACAAAATACACGCTGATTATCGCTGGTAATACCTATGTGGTATTTTCACCGATCATTTTTCGTCTTCGCTAATGATTTCGGCGATCTTGGCGGTAGATTTATCCGCACACAACAATATGAATACTGTTGCTTGGATGTAGGTTTAAGAATTACAAGATGCTAGCGATCCGAGCGGACCCTGCGCAAGACCATTTAATAAATGACAATCAAGATTAATTGAGATACAAACTTTTTTAAATTAAATTAATGCATTTTAAAAGGAAAATATTTGTGACTCATTTTATAATCGTATTGCTCGACATTGGCATAAAACATATTGTTAATCGGCACCATCGCGATATATCAAACGGGATCAGCATATTTTATATTCAATCATAAATTATTCTCTTTCACATCCTCGCTTTTTGACAACCAATTTATCATGGATCATATAAATGTGTTACTGTTACCAAATTGTTTCTGAAATTAGTAAGTAGTTTTTTTATGAAATCATTATTATCATGTAACCTTTACACAAAAACTATAAATGCAACTGATTTTATATAAAGTATGTATATTCAGGACATCTTCATTTTACTCATCCTCGTAAGGCCCGAGTTCAACAGGATGTACATAATCAGGGCACTTTAATTTAAACTTCATGACCAGGAGAATAGAGTTCATTATTCATTGAATGATGATTCATGAATTTGAACTTTATCTCTTTGCTGGTAGATACAAAATCCCATTTACAAAAATATTCCTCTTTGTAGCATGGTGGGCGTTACAATCTTATTAAAGTTTTTGAGTTCGCGTAGGTACCTGGTCATCTAAGAACCAGAACTTGGCCATCATTACTGTAGTAATAGTAGAGCTATAATAACATTGAAAATACGATAGCAATTATATATATATCGCCCGTGTGGTTGCCGGGTTAGAATAGTGCCACTCCATGTCTTCCCGTGGATGTAGTAAGAGGCGACTAAGGGAATGAGGCCTTGTAGTACTGTTAGGCGATGGGCTTGCAACCTGTCACTAATACACTGGTAAACATCTTAGCCTTTTTGTGCAAAATGTGGTTACAGAATTGCCAACAACTCTTGTTGTAGTTGTTGGTATTTCTGCAGCTCTACCTACCCCACTCTGGGAATGAAAGCGTGATAATATATATGTATGTATGTATATATATAGAAGATAGATTAAGGTCCCTTTTCTAGTTTTTATGTGGCACTATGTGGGTTATATTATTTTGTTTGTCATGTTGTATTATTTCTTGTGTAAGCATTTAATTAATCTTTTCTACAGTCTTGGCTACAGGTGTTGAGCACCCATGCGTTTTTCATATAAAAGTTAAACTTTAAAAGGTACATTTATATCTTTTATTACATAAAGTTACCGACCATTACGACTTGGGAACCATCAAAAAACGAACCTATACTCTCAAAGGTCGGCAGCGCACTTGCGATTCCTCTGGTGTTGCGGGTATTTGTGGGTCGCAGTGATCACTTACCAACGGGTGACACGCTTACTCGTCTGCCACCATTTACCATAAAAAACCCGGAAAAATTCATATTTATTGCTGTTTAGGAAAATTTCGTGGAAAAACCATCAATTAATCACTAAACCCGAGTTTTTCTAGCAATCTTTTCACACGCAAAAAGCTACTTTAAAACGATATCTACTAATGATTTGCACATGTACAAACACTTTTTACGTGTTCGTGTGTTTTTAAATTGAAAAATAATACTTTATTTTATAAGTAACAAAGGAAAACGTAAGACCGGATGCTCAACACCTTAAGCCAAGGCTGTATTTCTATTTCTTTCTTAGTATATATTTTAATATCTTACAGTATCTTGCTTTTTTTTTCTTTTTTTTATGTTAAGGAGAAGGCACACGAGCACTCAGGCCACCTGATGGTAAGTGAAATCTGAGACCCATAGACATGTGAATTCTCAAGATTATAATCCTAAGACCTCAAATGCGCTGCCAACTCTGAGGACTAAGATGGAATGCTTCTATGCTAGTAATTTCACCGGTTGTCTTATTTCTACACCGGAACACAACAATGCGAACACTGTTCCTTGGTGGATGGTTAATGGATAAGATGGTGGTAGCGATCCGGACGGACTCTGCACAGGGTCCTACCACCACTTGTAACATATTAATAATTAAGTCCTTAAACAAAAAAAAAAACAATTTATTAAAACAAGGAAGCGTTTAGAGTGGAATAAGGAACAACCCAAGCGAACTTTTCCTCCCGTAATTCCTTGGCACCTGGCGAGAAGGTTCTCTTAATACGTTCTTTTATTAACTTTTCCAAATTAGCCGTTAAACACGGTCCAATCACCGTGTTTACTTCGCTAATGTCTATTGATGAAGACTTCAAAAGGTTTTATATATAAAATAGATTAGACTTTTAAGTATGATTTTAGTAATTTGAATTTGAACTTCCGTGTAACCTCGAAATTTTATATATTACTGTTATTAAGTTTTAATACCACGTGATGTTTGGTGGTCTGCCACTCCATGTCTTTCCTTGGATGTCGTAAGAGGCGACTAAGGGAATAAGGGCTTGTAGTAATGTTAGGCGATGGGCTTGCAACCTGTCACTAATACACTGGGCCTCTATTCAGGTGCGTTATCAAAACGTTGACAATACGTAAACGGGTCAAAAACGATATCGTTATAAGTGTTATAACGCAGTTGAATAGAGGCCCTGGTAAACATCTAAGCCCGCTTGTATGAAATGTGGTTACAGAATTATCAACAAAGTCTTTTTGGAGTTGTTGGTATTTTTGTAGCTCTGCGTACCCCATTCCAGGATTGAAGGCGTGATGTTATGTATGTATGTAAGTTTTAATAAATGGTTATGAATGTTCTTTTAATGGACTTTTTAACCTGGCCCCGAATTTGAGCGGCTTTGACTTTACAATACGATTTGTCTAGCCCAAGGCATTCTACTGCGTTATAACAATATCGCGTTTGACGTGTCTTAGAATAGTTATCAAAACGTTGACAATACGGAAACACGTCAAACACGATATCGTTGTGATCGTGTAGAATCCCGGCCCTGTATTGGTGTTTTTAGGGTAGTAACCCTTTGTAGTTATAGGCCTTATAGTAGCATCCGAAGTAACGAAAAGTACGAACTATAAGAAGTAACCAGAAGTACGGCCTGTGTGGTTGTAACGGTACAAGCGGCGTCTTGTAATAAAGTATTTACCGTTGTGTGTGTTCCGGTATATTTGAGCACTATGGATGACCTGAACAATTTCATCACTTAGCTGCGTCGATGTTAATGAGCATTCTGGATTTTTCCAACTCTTTGGTGATCTTGACTGCTACGTACTATATGACGCTAACTGTACATGGTAAATCCATATTGATTTTTACGTATTATCGTAGTATCAACGTTACGGTAGCTCTTATTTACTTGACAGTAATGGCGGCTGAGTTAAACACAACACGTCAAAGACGACATGATTTTACTGTATTGAATAATGCCCAGAAAGCATGTTAGCGCCCTTGCCTCCTTTAACCTCTTAAAGCGCACCATACTACAAAAA
This sequence comes from Acleris holmiana, assembly GCA_949316455.1. NCBI lineage: Eukaryota > Metazoa > Arthropoda > Insecta > Lepidoptera > Tortricidae > Acleris > Acleris holmiana. Next base: position 3,293,308 of record OX438769.1, on the reverse strand, counting down.
GGGAGATTTTCTAAAGTAGAAATTTGAATCTATTAGCAAAAAAATAAAGCTCAATTATGCTTGATCTTAAATGTCATTTTAAATTTTGTTTATTAATAATAATGACCCTTATGCACATTCAACATACATACATAACATCATGCCTTCATTCCTAGGGTAGGGTAGGCAGAGCTACAGCAATACCAACAACTCTATTAAGACTTGTTTATAATTTTGTAACCAATTTTGCACAAACAGGCCAAGAAGTTTTTTTGTGGACTAGTTGGTTGCAAGCCCATCGCCTAACAGTACTACAAGCCTTTATGTATGTATGTATGTATGTATGTAAACACTTTATTGTACAAAATAAAACAGAAAAAAAAAATACAATGAAGATACCAGAAAGTAATGTACAAAGGCGAACTTATCCCTTTAAGGGATCTCTTCCAGATAACCCTTGAGGGATTGAGAAAAGTGAAAGGTTGTGCATCGAGAAGGCAAGTTTACAAATTTCTTTAGGATCAGTTCATACAAATAAGTCCAAACTAAAAACATAAAATTAACTACATTCAAATACTTACATAAATATGCTAGACACAGAAATATATATTTATAGATCAATATACATACTTAAACTTACATAAACTACATTTATGTAAAGGACAGTTGATACAATATTTAATTTAGGAGCTAGGGTCAAGCCAAAACTTCATCAATTTGCCCTTTAAGGAGTCAACTGATTGTGACTGCCTGAAGCCGGCCGGTAGCCGATTCCACAACCTGACAGAGTGCACTGAAAAGGATTTAGAATAGGATTATTCCCTTAGTCGCCTCTTATGACATCCACGGGAAGACATGGAGTGGCACTATTCTAACACGACACGGGTTTGCTCATGCCACATGCTTATTCAAATGTCGTTTAAACTAAATTGCCTGGATTATGTAACTCCTATAGCACACCGGGTTTCACGAGATATAGAGATACTAGAACGTGTCAGAATCCAATCCATAACCTATTATGTGAAGCGCTCAAAACCACGGTCTCCAATCCAATTCACATCTAAATCACTAGCAATCCACAAAGTAACACTCGTAAATAATATTTTTCCCGATTCTCGTTTCGGATATTTCATTTGGTACGTTTCTCGTGTTTCCCCTGATTTAATTTGTCGCGAACTGGGGTTGTATTAGATTTCTCGCTATGTACTTTAGTGGCTAACTGAATTCGGCCACTATTTGTAATTGCAAGCTTTGATGGGATTTTTATTGGTCTTACAAGGATGGGATATCGTTACTTATCTGAGTAAACTACCTAAAGAAGGGTTGAGCTTTTGTGGGATTGATATGTTTTGTACAGTCAAGGACTCTTATTGTTATGCCACTATGGAACCCTGTCATAATGGCAGCGTGAAACCACATTAAAGAAAGCCAAAATTAATTATGATCGCTGTCATTATGACAGGTTTAGGTCTTACTACACATTTCAGGGCCTCTATTCAACTGCGTTATAACGATATCGTTTTTGACCTGTTTCCGTATTGTCAACGTTTTGATAACTCTTATGACATTTACAATAATGGCGACTGTGACATAAACGATTCTTAAACGTGTCAAACACGATATCGTTTTAACGCACCTGAATAGAGGCCCAGAACGTTGTAACTTTAACAGTAATCTGTGAAAGGCTGTAAAGCGCAAAGGTACAATAGTGAGCAGCTACTTCGACTACCGTTAAAGCATTTTTAGGGTCTGTAGTCAAACTAGGAACCCTTATAAATTGTTAATGAACCCTCAGGGCAGATATTTGTGTGATGAGCACGAGTATTTGTTCCTAAGTCTTGGATGTTTTCTATGTATTTAAGTATTTATTTTTCTATCTAAGTATGTTTATCGTTGTCTAGTACCCATAGTACAAGCCTAGAGCTTAGTTTGGGACTAGGTCAATTAGTGTGACATTGTCCTGTGATTATTATTAATATTATTATTATTATTATAGTTTCGCCATGTCCGTCCGTCCGTCCGCAGCCTAGCGCAGAGACTCTTAGTACTAGAAAGCTGTAATTTGGCATAGATATACATATTAGTCACGCCAAGAAAATGGTAAAGAAATATCTTAAAAAAAAACACCTCTACACGTAACGTGGGGATGTTGTTTTATTCTCGTCTACCCCATAGTGTGAGGTGCCGTTGGATCGGTCTTTCAAAAATATCACGTGTTTGTGGAATCAAATTTTTGATTCATACATACATAAATCACGCCTGTTTCCCAGAGGGGTAGGCAGAGACCACTTCTTTCCACCTGCTACGATCCTGACAAAGCTCTTTCGCTTCTTCCACATTCATACATCGAGTCATGCATGCACGTCGGTTTCGGGTACTTAAGATTTGGCCCTTTTCCAGTCTTTCCCCGATTTGATTCAAAAAAGTACGCCTAGGGCGCCCCCTTCCGACCCTTCCACTCACTTTAGCACTGTATATTTCTTTCGTCAATCTTTTCGATTCAGGGATTTGTTAATGAAATAAGCTTCAAAGATATCTTTGTTAGAGTCAAGTGTCCCAATGTTCGGAATCCTATACTGAGCATGGTCCGATAAACTCAATTTTAAGTTATATTTTTGTCACTATGAGATCATTTTCATACTGTAATTTGAATTAATATACAACTTTTTGTACACATCTTATTTTTGGAACGATTTATCGCGTTTTATCATTACGACTGCCCTTTAACGTATAGTAAATAAGAGCCATCATACATTTAATATGATAATGACACATACATAATAACACACCTTCATTCCCAGAGTGGGGTAGGCAGAGCTACAGACATACCAACAACTCTCGACGAGTGTATACAGCCTGCATTATGATTGCAGTTAGATCTTGAGTCTGTTTATTCTCGGAGCCTACTTACCATTAAGCAGCCAGCGGCTCCATTCTAGTCTTTAAAACCATATCGCTTTAGACAGGTTATCATATTATAAAAAAATATTTTTAAATCGGTCGCCATTATAGTCAAGTTAATAAGAGCTATCATAACTTTAACAAAACGATAACTTGTCAAAAGCAATATCGTTTTACCGACTAGAATAGAGACCCTGTGTGATTGTTCAGTTACCTCCTAAAAAACATGTACAGTGGAAGTCTTTAAAATTTTATTTAATTTTTAATTTTGCACCATATTTTAATGGGATAAGGTCCAAATTGTATACATTTCTGAGAACTCCACTGTTCGAGAAACCAAGTAAAAGATTCGAAATTCAAGCTTAACATACACATTCCACGTTACCTGTTGGAAATTCTTATAACTAGATTTATGTGCAAACAATTCCTGAATATTGCGGACCCCCGTCGTTCTGAATTCGGGGCTCTTGTTCGCTTAATTAAAATCCCGATTTAGCTGAAGATGTTCAAGTAACTAATTAAAAACGTTTATTAAATGTGGAGGTGCTGGGATACTATTTATTTTAAATGATATTTTAGCGGAAAGCGGAATACAGCTTTTTAGGGTTCCTAAGTTAAATTATTATACATAGTTTTGCCGTTTGTCTGTCTGTATGTTTGTGACCGGTGTAACTAGTAAATTAGTAACTGGCATAATTATACACTTTAATTACACCGATGAAGTAGTAAAATAAAACTTTGAAAAATGTTTTTTTTTAGATTTTTATTTTTTGTATTATATCGTCAAGTGATATAAATTGTCATTTTCGCTAAAGTTGCGTCTAAAGAGCGTACGCATTGATACATTATGCATTGTAATTTTAGGTATTTTTTTAAGTCTTATGATACGAAATCAAATAACTTAAACTTTTTTTTAATGTTATGGAGAATGCACACGAGCACTCAGGCTACCTGATGGTAAGTGGAATCTGAGACCCATAGACATTTGAATCAAGACTAAAATCCAAAGACCTCAAATGCGTTGCCAACCCTGAGGACTAAGATGGAATGCCTCTATGCTATTAATTTCACCGGTTGTCTTATCCCCACACCGGAACACAACAATGCGAACACTGTTGCTTGGCGGGTGGTTAATAGATAAGATCATGGTAGCGATCCGGACGGACCTTGCACAGGGTCCTACCACCACTAAAACCACCACTAGATATTGATTTTTGAAGTTGACTGCGCAAAAATTACTGATGATAGGATCATTCATTCGCGAATTTTAATCATACAAGACCATTTCAATCCAAAACCAAAACAAATAAAAGCTTTCTATTAAAAAACTTAGTTTCAAACTTCATTATATTTAATCTGGTTAAAAGCTTGTGTTAGAAAAATAGAAGATTGAAAATGGCTTTTTTGTTACTTTAAAATAAAATCAAAAATATTTTACCCGACTAAGGCGAAGCAAAACATTACAAAGGTCCTGACTTGTTTCATTTTTTTGCAGTTGCGTTTTTTTACCGCCTACAAAAATGAGGGGTATTATAAGTTTAACGTGATCATCCTGTGTATGTGTTTCTGTGTGTCAGTCCGTAGCATCGTATCTCCCAAACGGATGAACCGATTTGGACGCGGTTAAGCATATAATGAACTCTTACGCTAGTAATACCTTCCCCCCTGCAGCCAAAACAACAAATAATAAATTTAAGGAAAACTGTCACAATTCAGTAGACTTGATTGGTTCTTGAGACACAGGCGTCTAAAGTATAATAAGTTTAGTGGTGGTAGGACCCTGTGCAGCGTCCGTCCGGATCGCTACCACCATCTTATCCATTAACCACCCGCCAAGCAACAGTGTTCGCACTGTTGTGTTCCGGTGTGGGGATAAGACAACCGGTGAAATAACTAGCATAGAGGCATTCCATCTTCGTTCTCAGGGTTGGCAACGCATTTGAGGAATTGGGATTATAGTCTTGAGAATTCAAATATCTATGGGTCTCAGATGCCACTTATCATCAGGTGGGCTGAGTGCTCGTGTGCCTTCTCCTTAACATAAAAAAAAAGTAAAGTGCTATTAGTAGTAGTAAAAAACTATTTAAAAAGTGCTGCCGCAATGAGTTTTTTTTTCTCGTTTTTTACTCGATATTAATAACGGCAACTGGTAGACGATTGAAACATTCACAGAATATTTAGTTGTATTTTCATAGACAACAAACAGACAGAAACTGGGATACGTGAAACTAAAAAAAGGTTATAAGCGCGCGTTTCGTGCGTGAGTCCGACTCGCACTTAGCCGATTTTTGTGTTTGTAGTACTTACTTCGGAACCCTACATTAAACATGGTCTGATATGGTCTTGTCATGTTTTTTAACAATCAATGTGATAAAAATATTGTTATATTTTTGGTTATTTTTTTTATTTGAATTTGAATTTGGAACAGTAAAAAATTACCAACCAACACTTAAGGTTTAGTCACCAGATTGATGACAATACAATTAAATGGAAACATACCTACACATTTAAGAGCAAGCTTAAATCATTGCTTATGGAACAGGCATGTTACTCAATTGACGAGTTTTTGCACACTCAGAAGGATCTGGCACCGTAATATGTTACTTGTGTACCTAATTTAATTTAATTTAATTGTAATTGCAAATTATGACTTGTAAAATGTACTTTTACCAATAAAGATCTGTATTCTGTATTCTGTATTCTGTATTCATTTGATATAACTCAATTAAAGGAACAATTAACCAGACAAAGTTTGATAGATACCTTGTATTTTTAATTTAATTGATCCATGCCCAAAAACAAACTCGAAAAAGGAACAAGTTATGTCCATTATAATTATAAAGGTCTGTAATTCAGAGTAATTATTGGTTTCTTTGATGGATATGATCGAACAAATAAATTGTAGGTATAGTTTGTTAGAGTCACCAATGTATTAAGGTTTATTTTCTCGGGGTTATACAGTGTGTTCTTTTTTCAACGGTACAGTACATACATAACGTCACGCCTTATTCCCAGAGTGGGGTAGGCAGAGCAACAGAATAAAACTCTGAACTTGTTGATAATTCTGTAACCACATTTTGCATAGTCAGGCGAAGATGTTTACCAGTGTATTAGTGACAGGTTGCAAGCCCATCGCCTAACAGTACAACAAGCCTCTATTCCCTTAGTCGCCTCTCACGACATCCACGGGAAGACAATATGGAGTGGCGCTATTCTAACCCGGCAACCACACGGTTTACGGCAACGGTACAGTAACTCTGACATAATGCAATGCGAGTCTGCCAGCATCTTACAACTACAAAAATGAAACATTTCTCTTTTCTTCCTGCCTTTTGACTTTCCAAAAGCAACTTGAGACCTTGTTTTACGTATAAAATTGCTTACTACAAAAATTTCAACCCTGATAGTCCAAAGTTATAATGGTAGTATTTACTTTAAGGACTACACCTTTAAAATATACTTGATGGGTCATACACACTCTTAAAAACAAAAGTATAGTTAAAAGCTTGTGTGCATATACATAAGTTATGTTTTTATATGATAGGTCTAACGCAGTTCTGACGGCGTTTTTGAGGGAATGGGCTGAGCCAGAAAATTAGACCTTAAAAAAGATAACTTTCGGTGTGTCCACAGGAAAGACGGTAACCTAAATCTGTGTATGACCCTGATATCATTGAGAATTTGTGAAAGTTAGAGTACACTTCGCGATCAATCAAACTGAATTATAAAATATGAGACGTTTTTTCCACAACACTGATAATTAAATAACTTTTCTTAAGTTTTCTGTCAATTGAGATATATAAGACCCTTTTAACTTTGTTTGCCGTAGAAATAAGAATAATTAGTCGTCTTAATAAGTGGGAAATATTTTTTACAAAATTTACTTAATTAACGTTTTTTTATGTTAAGGAGAAGGCACGCTAGCTCTCAGGCCACCTGATGGTAAGTGGAATCTGAGACCCATAGACATTTGAACTCTCAAGACTATAATCCTAAGACCTCAAATGCGTTACCAACCCTGAGGACTAAGATGAAATGCCTCTATGCTAGTAATTTCACCGGTTGTCTTATCCCCACACCGGAACAAATCAATGAGAATACTGTTGTTTGGACTTTAACTTTCCTAGATAATAAAACTTATTATTAGTTTTAAATATATGTCCGCTGTTCTGTGCTGTGCTGTCCATGATAATATGTATGAGTGTATGTATTAATTCATTTATATCATTATGTATTTTTTATTTAGTTATATCACTTATAATAATAAATGTATGTGCTTATTTATATAATATTTGTGTTGTTTTAGAAAAAAATATTAGTTTGTATTGTTTTTTCTCGGCCACATTATGTACTTAGTTTATTACATAAATTTTTACTCACTTGTCAAAAGCTTAGCTGGAATAAAATAAAGTACTACTTTAGTTTCTGTAATATAAATATTTTTATAATGTAATTGTTTTAGTATAATAAGATGTATACGTAAACGATTTTTGCTAGATTCAGGGCTTGTAAATTATGCATCTAAGGTAAATGACTAAATATGTAGTTGTAACACTAACCCAACAATGATTCATGATGATGGCCTCTATTCTATTGCGTTATAACGATATCGCATTTGACGTGTTTTAGAATCGTTTATGATTCGGTCGTCATTATTGTACGAGCCCAAGCTAGCCCAGGGATGGGATTCTACACGGTAATAACGATATTGTCTTTGACATGTTTCCGTGTTGTCAACGTTTTGATAACTCTTATGTCATTTACAATAATGGCGACTGTGACATAAAGGATTCTAAAACACGTCAACGCGATATTGTTATAACGCAGTAGAATAGAGGCCCAGGGCTGGGATTCTACACGGATTCATTTAAATTAAAACATTTAAAAGAGATCAACAAAACAAACAAAACAAAATGAAAACAATAAACATAGGAATTACAGCAGATGTGTTGGAAATTTCAGTTTTAGCACAGCCCGTATTATTAACGTTATTACCTTAAAAAGATGAACCCGGCCTGTTTATGATAATGTTAACGCTTATTAACAAACGTAAACTGCGTTTACGATTCTTTAGGGGGTTTTGTTGAACTGTTTACGAGTAGCTTCTAAACTAGGTACTTTAGCTTTGCGAATACGTATTTTCTTTACTATTTCATCCATGATATAATATCCAAATATTATAAATGTGAAAGTGTGTTTATTTGTTTTTTCTTCATCCACGGCTGAGCCACTAAACCGATTTTTGATTAAATTTGGTATGGAGATAACTAAGGTCCCTGGAAAGGACTAAGGATACTTTATATCCCGGAAAAATTGTTAGTTCTCAAGGGAATAGCAAAAAACGTTTTTTGCGCGGACAAAGTCGCGGGCAACAGCTAGTATAATATACCATATTAAATAGACAACAAAAACAAAACAAAGCAACAGTGTTCGCATTGTTGTGCTCCTGTGTGTGGATAAAGTCGACCGGTGAAATTACTAGCAAAGAGGCATTCCATCGTAGTCCTCGGGGTTGGCAACGCATTTAAGGTCTTAGGATTATAGTCTTGAGAATTAAACTGTCTATGGGTCTCAGATTCCACATACCATCAGGTGGTCTGAGTGCTCGTGTGCCTTTTCGTTAAAAAAAAAACATCACGCCTTCATTCCCAGAGCGGGGTAGGCAGAGCTACAGAAATACCGACAACTCTAAAAAGACCTTTTTATAATTCCGTAACCACATTTTGCACAATCAGGCCAAGAAATTTACTAGTGTATTGCAATACAAATACTCTACAAACACCACACCTCTATTGAACACCATAATATTAGTGACAGGTTGCAAGCCTATCGCCTAACAGTAATACAATTTATTCCCTTAGTCGCCTCTTACGACATCCACGGGAAGACATGGAGTGGCACTATTCTAACCCGGGAACGACGGATTTTATTAATTTATAATATAATAATAGAGATATCCCGTCTGAAGAATGTTAAAATGTTAGTGCGTTTATATTAAAAAGATAACGAGATACCCAAGTTAATAATGTCGAATATTGCTCGACATCCTTCGTTGTTATCTTTTTAATATGACTGAGTCTCACGGAAGTTTTATATTTTTATAATACGTGTATTTTTAGGGTTTCGTATCCGAAGCGTAAAAACGGGACCTTATTACTACTTCGCTGTCACCAGGCTCTAGCTCTTGAACCGTGATAGCAAGACAGTTGAAATGTTGACTGATGATGTAGTTACCGCTATAACCACAAATACTAAAACAAGAATAAAGTTAATATTTAAGGGGGTTCACATATAGCAAAGTTGCCGTATAGGCGCTTGAAATAAGTATTCAAAGAATATTAATGTTTATACATACATACATAACATCACGCCTTCATTCCCAGAGTGGGGTAGGCAGAGCTACAGAAATACCAACAACTCTAAAAAGACTTGTTGATAATTCTGTAACCACATTTTGCATTTTTTTACATGTTTATATTCAATTAAAAATACGGGTGAGGACCTGAAATTTGGACCATAGTTCATCGTAGTTAACCATACACACAACGCGATGGAAAGTATCCTTACAATTCTTCTACTTCTTCATCAGCGTGTATTCGCCCACCGTTGAGCATACGCCTCTCCAATTTTCCTCCAACTAGAACGGTTTTCCGTTTTCCTTGTCCAGACTGGGCCTGCTGTCTCCTTAATGTCATCGGACCAACGACAGGTGGTCTACCCACACTTCTCCTGCCTTGCCGGGGTCTCCACTCCAGAACGCGCTTGCTCCAACGCTCGTCGTGACGTCTGCATACATGCCCGGCACAAGCCCACTTTAATCTGGCCACTCGGTGGCCCACGTCAACCACTCGCGTGCGCTGTCTGATGACCTCGCTCCGGACTCGGTAGCGCGCTCCATGTTACGCTGTGTCGCCTTGAGCTTGTGGATCAACCCAGCAGTCAGTGTCCATGTCTCACATGCATACGTCATACAACCGCCTTACAATTGTATTGCTAATATTCATCGTACAACGAAAAAGTTTCATAGAAAATTGAATTGCTTGATTGCGTGTCCTTACCCATACAATAAATATTTAAAGAGGGCTCCTAAACAGCGAACGTGATTTTTATGCCGTTTTTTGTTCGATCTTATAACAGACACGGTGGTTGTTTAAATATTGGTACGGAACCCTTCGTGCCCGAGTCCGACTCGCACTTTGCCGTTTATGAAATTTCTTATTTACTTGACAGTGGCCGAATTAAAAACAATACCAAATCACGTCAAAGGCATCGTTTTAACCCAGTCAAATAAAGGCAAAGGTAGACTACAGACAGCATTGTTATGAATTACAATGGAAAATTACAATGGCGGCCGATACGTTACAAAGGTAACGACTGTAATTTGACGTGCCCTTGTATTGGATTACATTGAACTGATAGTGATCGCTAATTGTTTTCAAAACAGCGTGTTGATTCCGGCTACGTTTAAAATTTCGTGCTGCCACGCAATCGCCGAATACAAATATTGTGGGCTTACAAATTTTAATCATAAAAGGTGTTGTTTTACGATGTTGCCTTATTCAGGCGACATGACGTTATGGTAATAGTTTTTTAGTCGTCGTCTATGGTTTATAACTTTTTATTGTACTAATAATGATATTTCTAAGTGGTATTTGCAAAGGAAGATAGTGTCACACATGTATAATTTACTTGAGATATATTTTTATATAATGTTGAATGAAGCACATTGTACCAGTTACATAAACAAGAAGCATGTTTTTCCTATTTTCAATATTATTAATTCTGTCTTCGAGTAAATCTTTGAGTTCCAGCTACGTAATGTATTTATTTACTAGGTAGGCAATGTTGCGTGCTGAATTAGTCAAATTTTACGTCAAAATACTCGTATTTCAATTACAGTGTTAGAAAAGGTAAATTTTTGTACTAAAAATATATTTATTTATTTAAACTTCATTGCACAACACACAAGTAGGTACAAATGGCGGACTTAATGCCTAATAGTATTCTATGCCAGTCAACCAATGAGTCAAACGGATACAATATAAGGTTGGTTCTGAGAAGGATGCAATCAGAATAAAATTTTAGTCACAGTTTAACTAATCCTTACTATAATATTTTAAAAGTGAAAGCGTGAATGTATGTTACGCTTTCACGCAAAAACTACTTGACGAATCATCATGAAACTTTGTACACATAATCTGGGAGGTACTAGAAGTAACATAGGATACTTTTTATAAAAAAAAAATAACAAAAATAAATAAAAAAATGACAGGATAAATAAATTGCACCGGGCGAAGCCGCTGGCGGGTCGCTAGTAATAAATAAAATAAAAATGGCCCGTACATTTTAAGCATGGAAGTACAGCTGTGACGTCAATTCTGTCATCGATTTTGTGTAGTATTTTGCAGGGAGCCTGAACTATGAGTTTTTAAAGCTTCATATCTTATGAAAAAATAACACGAAAATTGTTTTGCGAATACAAATATCTTTCTTTTTCATAGCACTTTCCAGAGAGCCGAAGAAAGAATGCGTGGTCCCTTTTGTATTATATTTAATTACCAACTCAGTTAAGCCTCAAAACTTCATATAACTGTTCCATAAATACTTTGAGTCACCTTTATTAATCCTCTAACATTCAACTTTGAAGTAATAAACATCATGCTGGAAAATGCAAATAGCCGGTTGAAATTCTGTTTGTACTAACTTAAATTGTGTCTAAACTCAAACGCAAGTGCTTATTGCTAGAACATAGTCAAATAAATGACTATGGTTTAGAGTAGTGCACGTAAAACAATAGTTGGATTTAAAATAACTTTAATGAACCCTCGTGGTTGCCAAGTTAGAAAAGTGCCACTCCATGTCTTCCCGTGGATGTAGTAAGAGGAGACTGAGGGAATAAGGAATGGTGAATAGTAATTCTTAGGCGATGGGCTTGCAACCTGACACTAATACACTAGTACTGTAACACTTCTTGGCCTGATCGTGCAAAATGTCAAGTCAACAAGTCTTTTTAGAATTGTTGGTATTTCTGCAGCGCTGCCTACCCCACTCTGGGAATTAAGGTGTAATGTTATGTATGTATGTATTTAGAAATGAACATGGCAGCCTGTAATTTAAAACCAAAGCCATATTACTTTGTTTAGTTAAGTAAGTATCAGGAGTTCATCTCACACAAATTGACCTAGTCTTATACTAAGCTCTAGGCTTGTACTACGGGTACTAGACAATGATAAACATACATTACGGAGAAATATATACTGAAATAAATAGAAAATGTCCAAGATTGAAGAACAGATACTCTTTTGAACCCAGGACCGCTAGCTTTGGAGGCAGGGTCACTACCAACACGGCCAACGTGTATGTCATGTTGCATATTAATATTATTATATTTAAGTTAAAGTTAATGATTTTATTTTTAACTGGCATCCCGCGTTTCGCTTCAGTATAACATATATTAATGTTTATGTCTTCTAGGATCTCCTCTATACTAAACGTAGACTCGTCAATTTTGGATTCGTAAGTTTAGTATCTAAACATAATATAAACATGATGACTGTTTAATAAAATATATTGCTTACATAACATCACGCCTTCATTCCCAGAGTAGGGTAGGCAGAGCTACAGAAACAACAACAACACTAAAATAGCTTATTTAAAGTTCTGTCACCACTTCACACAATAGGCCAAAAAGATTTCCAGTGTATTAGTGACAGGTTGCAAGCCCATCGCCTAACGAAAACGAAAACCTAAAAGACTCGGAATGGCACAATTCTAACCTGGTAACTACCTACATTATTGCTTAAAAAAAAAGGTCAAGTCCGAGTCGGACTCGCCACTGAGGGTTCCGTATTAAGTTTATAATAAAATGAGTAATATCCATGCAAATAAAATTTAAGTTAATTTTTTCATTTGCCTATTTCATGTTTTGCCAAAATACAAATTATTTTCAGATTTCTTGGTCCATAAACTCCGGAGATAAGGGTCCCCCGTCCGAAGTTTATAGACCACTGTCATATTCACTCCTAGTTAACTATCTTTTTGAACCTTCCGCAAGACAAACGAAGTAAATAAATAAAACCTCCTTCTCCAACAAGAATTCCCCAAATAAACGACCAACTTCTCCCTGTCTCGCTCACTTTACTTTTCACTTTGCAACAAAAAGATGAAACTTTGTGCCTATCCGAGAGATAGTGGTTTTACCTCTTTGAAGTTCCGACTCGGCAACATCCAACATTGTTCAGGCGTTTTGGGAAGTATTTAAATTTAGAAGTGATTTTAAGGCTGTTCTATTAAAAGCTTTTATAATAACTTTACCTTGAATAAAATGGAATTTATTTTATGGCACTTAAAAAAAAACAAAAATCTAGTTTTTTTTTTGCTTTAGACAGTTAATTACAAAAAAAGTAAAGAACGTAATAACAATAAAACCGGGCAAGAGCATGTCGGACCATGCTCAGTGTAGGGTTTCGAAGCCTACAAACATAAAACTCAACAAATAATAACAAATTTTCTACTGAAAGTCATGTTTTGGTTCCGTCTTAGATGATTTTTGTAGGTATAAACACTTTAATCGCCTGTATCTCAAGAACCAATGATGTCTTCTTAGTCGTGATAGTTTTCCTTTAAAATTCGTTATATTTTCTTTCATTTAACCTCCTGAGACCTGGTGTTCTATAGGAAGTACACAATCAAGCCAATTTAGTTTGAACTTTATTTCAATGATGATAAAGTTTATTTTAATTTGTTTCAAACTTGAAAATTTCATTTAAAAGCAAAGGATATTGAGCTTTATTTCCTTGCTTGTAGATTCAAATTCTAAGTCACAAAAATCTCCCTGTTTGCAGTATGGCGGGCCTCACGAGGTTAAGATTTTTTTCAGGCTTTTAGTATTTGTAGTTTTGGCTGTGGGGGGGGGGAGACTTGACTCTAACAAAAATTAGCACTTTAAAGCTAAATATTTCATAAACGGATCCCTTGATCGAAAAATTGTTTGCACAAAGTCACGATATTTTTGAAAGACCTATCCAACGACACTCCACACTATAGGGTAGACAAGAAAAAAAATACATCCCCACGTTACATGTGGAGTAACCCTAAAAAAAAATTAGGCAGATATTTGTGTGATGAGTACAAGTATTTTTTCTTGAGTCTTGGATGTTTTACGTGTATATTTCTCTATTTGAGTACGTTTATTGTTGTCTAGTACCCATAGTACAAGCCTAGAGCTTAGTTTGGGACTAGTTCAATTAGTGTGTTATGGTCCTGTGATATTTATTTATTTATTATACCATAATTTTAAAACAAATTAACCTGTTGACCAAGAGTTAACATTTACGTGCAAGCAGGCCTTACAATATCTACGTATTTTGTACCTACTTATTATGTTAGTTTAAATTAAATAATACACCTATACTGTAGTTACTACACAACGATAGACTTACTTGTATAGAAAAACAAAAACTTAAAAACATCCAATACTCAGGGGAATAAATACTCGTTCTCATCACACAAATATCTGCCCTTACCGGGATTTGAACCCAGGACCCCTAGCTTCTAAGGCAAGGCCACTACCAACTAGGCTAGCGTGTCGTCAAATTAAATACCGTAATCTATGCTTTATAACAAGGCTTATAAGTAAACCCTTCGGCAACAATAATTATGTATCCGCAGATCATTAACGAATTAACTGCCCTAATCAATATTGGTAGCAACCGTCACAAAACTTATTAAAATAATGAAGGTAGTTTAAATACCAATTACCCAATTTAACTGTAAGTCGAAAATATGAAACATGAATAGAGAAAGCTTACTTTGGGCGTAAGTAAACTTGAATTTTAAATTGAAATAATACCTTTAGCCCCACAGCTGTTCTTGGCCTAATTTAATATTATTTAACTCCCAAATATAAAAAATAATATCACAATACAATGTCACACAAATTGACCTAGTCCCAAACTAAGCTCTAGGCTTGTATTATGGGTACTAGACAACGATAAATTTACTTATATAGAGAAATATATACTTAAATACATAGAAAATATCCAAGACTCAGGAATAAATACTCGTGCTCATCACACAAATATCTGCCCTTACCGGGATTTGAACCTAAGACCCCTGAGCTTCTAAGACAGGGTCCTACCACTTATTTATCTGTATCTGTGTGTATGGGTTTTTTTGGCATGGAGATGGTGAACGAGCTCTCAGGCCACATGATGGTTTTTTTAAACTAGGAACCCTTATAGTTTTGACATGTCCGTCCGTCCGTTCGTCCGCAGCCTAGCTCAGAGACGCTTAGTACCAGAAAGCTGTAATTTGGCATGAATATACACATCACTCAAGCCAACAAGGTGATAAAATAAAATATTTAAAAAAAAAAATTTTTTTTTTGTGTACCTCGTCTACACGTAGCCTGGTTAATTTTTGTTAGAGTCAAGTGTTCCCCTCTACAGCCAAGACTACAGATTCTAAAAATCTGAATAAAAACACAAATGAAAGCGCACGTAACGAATTTATAAGGAAGACTAAGTAGACATCATTGGTTCTTGAGATACAAGCGATTAAAGTGTTCATCCCTGCTAAAATCATACAATGACTTTAAATAGAAGATTAGTTATTACTTGTTGATTTTTATGGTTTAAGTACTTAAGGGCTTCGGAACCCTGCACTGAGCACCGTCCGACATGCTCTTGCCTGGTTTTTTTATGTCTTGGAAGAGGCACTCGAGCACACAGGCCACCTGATCAGATGCCAAGTGATCTGTGACCCATAGAAAATTGCATTCTCAAGACTGCAATCGCAAATGCGTTGCCAACCCTGAGGACTAAGATAGAATGCATCTATGCTAGTTAGTAGTCATTGTGGTGTCTATCGAAGGCATCGTAGCTCCCAAACTAAGAAAACGATCCGAACGTTTTTTTTACATGGAAAATATGAATTTTGAATTTGAATTGTAATGGTTCTAAGTGATATTTTTGTTTAGTATCCATTGCCCCGTGTGGTTGCCGGGTTAGAATAGTGCCACTCCATGTCTTCCTGTGGACGTCGTAAAAGGCGACTAAGAGAATAAGGGCTTGTAGTACTGTTAGGCGATGGGCTTGCAATCTGTCACTAATACACTGGTAAACATCTTAGCCTACTTGTGCAAAATGTGGTTTCAGAATTATTAACAAGTCTTTTTAGAGTTGTTGGTACTTCTGTAGCTCTGCCTACCCCACTCTGGGAATGAAGGCATGATGCTATGTGTGTATGTATTCATTGTTTTATATAATGCTAGGTTGGGTTCTATCATTTTGACAAGCAATATATACAAAAAAATACTGCCTGTTGAGTATCTTGCGGCGTTTCTTCTCAGCGCTTCCCAAGAAGAGTCTTGGGAAGCGCTAGAAGAATTTTTGACGTGTAAAAGTGCGGGTTAAGCCTACTAACTGAATAAACATAATTTAATCTTTGTCTTTTAATCTTGTAGCTAAATTTAAGATGAATTGGTTTGGCCGTATAAGGGCGGTTTTAAAAAAAAAGTGTACATCGTTAAGGACAAAATTAAGAAAATTTAACTTTTCCATCTCCTCACGAAAATTAACGTATCTAAATGTACGGCTAATTTCCGTGACGAAATGGAAAAAAATAAATTTTCTTAATTTTGTCCTTAACGATGTACACTTTTTTTGAAAAACGCCCATAAGATTTATTTAATCTGAAAGAAGGGCGAGTTATAGCGAGAGATTTTATTTATAAAAATAAAATCATTATTGAGAAATAGTCTAGACAAATGACTCTAAGCTGGAAGGATTAACTATTACTCACTGACAACTAAAGAGGCTTGTTGATATAATAATATTTTTTTATAATTTCTCATCAAAATAAGCATTAGTGGGTCTTTATTCTTTGTTACCGACCAAGTAAGCTAATAAATCTTTTTGTTTTTAATTTTTGGTGTACGTAAGGAATTTCTTCTTTCTTTCATTGTTTAATGAAAATTTATCATACAGTCATAATGATTAAAATATTTTTTACGCAAACGTTTTTTGAATGAATTCGTTCACTTTTAAATAAGTTCAATGTTATTCAAATTCAAAATACTTCTTTGAATAACACAAAATAATAAAAATAAATTGCAAAGTGATGACAAAAAAAGATGTCATAACTATCAAGCTCAAGTTAATTAAAGCATGTTTAAAAATATTCCAGCAGTTTAAGTTATTAATAGATTAGTAAATTTCATTAAATCCAAAATTATTGTATCCTTATGACAAGATCTAAATGGCAATTGCTGACAAGTTATTCTAAAATTTGTACTTCGGTTTGCCCACCTTGCTTCTGTATCTCAATCACGGTGCTGACGTTTTGACAGCTACGTGCCCCACAATGTGGAATAGACGGCCTGGTTTAAGTTTGTTGAGCCTTACGATGATAATGGATTAAGAATATCGACTTTTTGGGTTCCGTAGTCAACAAATAACTCTTATAGTTTCGCCATGTTCGTCTGTCCATCTGTAAACGATTTAACTCACTCTTGGTGCTACAAAGCTGTATTTTGGCATAGTTATACATTTAAATTATACCGATAATTTATTAAATATGTAAAACAATGAAAGAAAAACATGGAAAGCAATGGTATTTTTTTTAATTATTACTTTGAGTGTATTATTGTATAGCTCTTAAAAAAACATTACACGTGTCCATCCATTTTTAGATTTAGGATCCGTTTAAGAAATATTCAACTCGAAAAGTGACATTTTCGCAAGAGTTACAAGCACTTCAGCAAAAACTAAAAATAATAAAAATCCTGAACTAAACTAAGTAGACTTGATTGGTTCTTGCGATACAGGCGGTTAAAGTCTTTATACCTACTAAAAAGCATAAACGATAACACCAAAAAAATTAAATAGAAAACTAGTTAATAACGTTTTTGAGACAGCTGTTTGTGTTTATAACGGCTTTGGAAACCTACATTGAGCATGGCCCGGCATTTTTAAATTTCACAAAACTAAGCTTTGAAATATAAAACATGCTTAAACTTAAAGATTTACCTTTGACCTTTTTTAAAATTAAGACTAGATGCTTTTTGCGAACGTTAACGAGCTCCAAAATCAAAGAAAATGTATAGGGTTGACATTAAGCCCCTGCCTAAGGGTCACCTGTCGGGCGTTTATGTCAATTTTATAAATTTTGTCAGTTCTTTAAGTCGTGTGTTTTCGTTTGATGAAAAAAAACATACTTTACACCACAAAAAAATACTTTATTGCATCAATACTAACCCTTCAAGGGCTTTGCAATTTAACTTAATCCTTATTAACTACAAACAGTTACTGATATTCTTATTTTATACGGGGTGTAGTTAAAGTAAGATTAGGTACGAACTAATGCCTCGAAAACTCCTTGTCACGGTGAACACCATTTCCCACACACTTACATTGGCGTGATAAGGAACCATTTATCACAAAGTTATTTGATCAAATCATTTCCAATATAGTGAGACACTGTGTAAACTAAAAATATAAAATAAGAAAGGGTCACTTTCCTTACTTTTTATACGTCGTGGCTTTGAAAAACCTACGATAAATAATCTTTATGCAAGTTTTTTAAATCTTTGTATCAATGAAAAGGAGATTAAAACCTCCTTACTATCAAGGGATCCCTTTAATAACGTAATAATCGAAAAAGTTTAGAATAAAAAATGGTTAAAAAAAGTGATATTATTATTTCTTAAATGTCATTTAGATTATGACAAGTGTTTTTATTATTGCAACACAACGACAAGTGAATTTGGTGTGATAAATATTATATAAATAGTTAAATAACGCTTTTCATTCCTTATATGATATTTTAAATATCACGTCTCCATTCTAAGTATTGGAATTGTTAAAACTTTTAATGTGATGAATGTCGATTAAGTCGTGAAACGTTATCATTTTGTTACATACATACATACATAAAATCACGCCTTCATTCCCAGAGTGGGGTAGGTAGAGCTACAGAAATACCAACAACCCCAAAAAGACTTGTATGAATTCTGTAACCACATTTTGCACAATCCGGCCAAGAAGTTTACTAGTGTATTAGTGAAAGGTTGCAAGCCCATCGCCTAATAGTACTAAAACCCTTTATTCCCCTCATCATCATTATTTTGTTATTCGAGAGAAATAAAACGAGTTAAAAGATCTTTTGTTCATAACGAAACTAATATTTTTTTCAAAAATTAGAAATTACTAAAACATATATTTTTGTTCGTAAAACCTTAAATTCTCCGTACTAAACACAAAGGCACAGGCTGATTAAATTTTCCATTCATACCGTATTAAAATAATATTCATTGTTACCAAATAACGTGTGCTTCATACCTTATTGTTGAAAAGTACTTAGAAATTGCTCAAGGTTTAGCTTTGACGTCCATTACAGAGGAAATATGCGATTCAATTTATAACCTAAATCAATATTGTTAATTATCACATTTCTCACAATTTTGTGAATCGCTTTGACATAGATCAAACGCTATCTGACAGATTACTTCTCAATTTCAAGACCGTCTTTTGTGCTCTTAGTTGTATTCTTGTCAGCTGATTGGATTTGTGGAAGAAGGGATGTAATTCCCGTGTATGTCGTCAATAACAAGAATTGATAACATTGAATTGGTAGAATGTCAGGTACTTAAATAGTACATTGTTTATTATTCGAGTTTGATACGCAAGGTTTCACAGAAATCTATTTTATGTATAATAGCAATCTTATACACAGGCGGTTAATTTAATTTCTAGACTTTTTTTTACCTTTAACTCGATACGCGCCAATGCGCGTTTGTTGTTCAGAAATTATAATACGAAAGATTGAAACAATAGCAAGGAAAAAAAAGTACAAAAAAACTGTCTTTTTTCAAACACACACGATTAAACAAAAAATTGTTTTAAATTAGAATATTTAAAGAAAGAACCAAAATAACTATGACTTCCCTACCTTAAAAATACATTCCGCACGCAAAAACTCACTTAAAACACGCACATTCGTAAACTTAATCTAAGAAAAACATTAGCTAAAAGAAACTCACGGATTACGTATTCCGTCAGCGTAAAGTCAAGCGTTGAACACGTAAACCATAAGCACGTTGAGCACGTCAGAACACGTTTAAGCACTCGCGGGGACGTCCTCTCCGCGCCACGGTCCGCGGGCGAGTGAGGCAGGTGAATGCGTATCGCTGGGTTGTTTATGGAGACGTCGCTGAGGAGATATTAATTACTAAGGAACGTAAAGGTTGCCGCATAAAATACCTAGCGAGTGGGAATAGGAGTTTTAAAAATAATGGCTTTAATTTTTTGAATCTTTGGAAGGTCAAATACTTTCGTGAGGTTGTGGTTGCAAGTTTATAATTGGTCACGGGAGGCATTATTTGTGGGTTTTTTTTATGGAAACGTCTCGGTGAGATATAAAAAACTATGAAGCGTAAAGTTTGTGGTAAAAAATACCTACCAAAGAGAAATGTAAATAAGGATTTTTTTATTACAGCTGGAATGGTAAAAAAACCGTATTTAATTAACGTCTTAAATTCAAAACGCGTTGTTTTTATTACAAACCAAATGTTATTTACGCTAAATGATAACAAATAAGCATTGATAAACATCGCTTATTTTTTTATAGTCTTATCGCACTAATATTTAATAGACGAAAATTTGTGAGAGTGTGTGTGTGAGTTAGTACTTTTGTATCTCTTTAACACCTAATTTTTAACAGATTTGTATACGATTGGGAATGATAATAGCTTTTGTCCAGGAGTAAAATATTCCAAAAAAGTAGTTGGCGTCATATAGCGAATAACTAATTCTACGCAGACAAAATGGCGGGCAGAAGAAATATTCCATAAACCAAACTATTAATAATACCATTAATTATTCGAATAAATACATACATACATACATAACATCACGCCTTCATTCCCAGAGTGGGGTAGGCAGAGCTACAGAAATACCAACAACTCTAAAAAGACATGTTAATAATCCTGTAACCACATTTTGCACAAGTAGGCTGAGATGTTTACTAGTGTATTAGTGACAGGTTGCAAGCCCATCGCCTAACAATTCTAGAAGCCCTTATTCCCTTAGTCGCCTCTTACGACATCCACGGAAAGACATGGAGTGGCACTATTCTAACCCGGAAACCACACGGTGTAATAAATGGTGGTGGGGGAATAAATAATATCACCATAATGATCTAGGAATCAAAACATTTTAGTTTTTGCGTCTAAATAATCTCCGTGACGGTCAAGGTACCGTGAAAGTAACTAACACTGTTAACATAGCAAGAAATACGGATAGCGTAGCGAGTGCTACGAATTGCGTAGCGCTCGCTACGACCAGTAGGTGTAGCTTCTTACGTTTCAGTTTTCTATCGACTCGAAATGCATGCAGTTGACTTAAGCGGTCGGGCGATCCGTCATTGTAGCTAAACATTTTATCGATTTACGAAAATCGCTTACTTAGCGCTGTGCGTTTCGACTAGACCCCTCGGGTCTCTATTCTACTGCGTTAGTACGATTTTGCGTTTGACGTATTTAAGTATCGTTTTTAACTCGGCCACCGTTTCTGTCAAGTAAATAAGAGTTATCAAATACGAAAATGTATTTATACGTATTCATTTGCTAATATTATCTTTATCATCGGTGTCTTAAATTGCGGCACGTTTAGCCATCCGCTGTTTTATTTCTCTCTGAATCTCTCAGAAGAGATCCCTTAAAGGGATAAGGTTGTCTTTATGTTGCCCCTTGTGTTTCTGTTTTTTCTTCTGGGGTGTTATTATGACATAACTATGCAGTTCTGTTTACGCTCAGAGAAGACCTAGCAATGTAGTTCATTTTACGGTGAGCGTGAAGGACAGAGCTATGGCAGTTATATAGCTCTGTCCTTCACGATAATAACCCCCCTGTATGTGCAATAAAAAGTTATTACAAATTAGTACTTTTCTTTTCTTAATTTTATCCTTTAACCTACCGTCAAGCAGCACTGTTCGCACTGTTGTGTTCCGGTGTGGGAATAACACAACCGGTGAAATTACTAGGATAGAGGCATACCTTCTTAGCCCTCAGGGTTATTAACGTACTAGCAGTCTTAATATTGCAGTCTTGAGATTGCAATTGTCTATGGGTCACTGACCCCATTAACCATCACGTGGCCCGTGTGTTTGTTTAACTTCCCCATGCCTTAAAAAACCGTTATTCAATAAATTTACCTTTTACTCAACCAAACCAATATTTAACGTTATCTCTATTTACCTAAATAGAAGCAAACATCAAATCCTTACTAATGTTGACGTTACGTATAATACTCACACATGCGCATGATTTACGTAACGCCCAAGTTTCCAATGACACGGAAAGGAGCCATTTTTCTATGTAATATGGACATCGTCGGCAATTTTCATGTTTCATGTTCGAATGCTACGACATGACATAAAACAGATTCGTGTAATGAAATAATAAATAATATTAATGCAAACATTAACTAGCATAAAACTAAAGAAAAATAAACGAATCTAAGTTACATTCACGATTTTAGTTGACGACACGGTGGCCTAGTTGGGAGGAATCCTGCCTTTGAAACCAGCGGTCCTGGGTTCAAATCCCGGTAAGGACAGATGTTTGTGTCATGACCGCGAATGTTTGTTCCTGAATCTTGGATGTTTTGTATGTTTTTAAGTATGTTTTTCTCCATATTTAAGCCTAGATCTTAGTATGGGACTAGGTCAATTTGTGGGAGATTGTCCCGTGATATTTATTATTATTTATTTATTTAAACACACTGGTAAACATCTTAGCCTGATTGTGCATAATGTGGTTACAGAATTATCAACAAGTTTTTTAGAGTTGTTGGTAATTCTGTAGCTCTGCCTACCCCACTCTGGGAATTAAGGCGTGACTTTATGTGTGTATGTATGTATTTATTTATTAAAATTAAACTACTAAAATTATTTTCAATAACTTAACAAGATAGAGGTAAGCAAATATGGGGCAAATAACAAATAGTAATATTAATATTAAAATAATATTTTGGCAGCGCGTCTTCTCCACGATGATGTCTTGTCCAAAACGCTAGTAGATTCACTTCATATTACCGACGTGTGAAATAGCCCTCATGTGTCCAATTGACTAAATATATATTTTGAATCCTAAATTCGTTAATTTGAAAGCGTCAACAGATCATTACTGTTTAATATATTTCTAAGATAATCAAGCTTTGTTTTACAATCAACAATATTATCTAGAAAATTACGTATATACATAACATCACGCCTTCATTCCCAGAGGTGGGGGAGCTACAGAAATACCAACAACTCTAAAAAAGACTTGTTGGTAATTCTGTAACCATATTTTGCACAATCAGGCCAAGAAGTTTACTAGTGTATTAGTGATAGGTTGCAAGCCCATCGCCTAACAATACTACAAGCCCTTATTCCCTTAGTCACCTCTTAGGACATCCACGGGAATACATGGAGTGGCACTATTCTAACCCGGCAACCACACGGGCTAAAATCTAGATAACTAGAAATAAAAATATATAGATGTCTTAAGAGGCGACTAAGGGAATAAATGCTTGTAGTAGTACTTCACTAGTACTGTTAGGCGATGGGCTTGCAACCTGTCACTAATACAGTGGTAAACATCTTAGCCTGATTGTGCAAATGCGGTTACAAAATTCATCAACAAGTTTAGAGTTTTTGGTATTCTATACACTGTGAATGAAGGCATGACGTGATGTATGTATGTATATATAGAAAACCAAGACTCGCGCAAAACATACAAATATTAGCCCTTACCAGAAGTCAAACTCCGGTCCACTAGCTACGTAAGCAAAGTCCATAACCGTAACTGACGCAAGTTTTCGATGGTAATAATGATAAGTAAATTCATAACTTCATTATTCTCAAAGACCCCGCTGTTATAATCGCTGTAACACTCACTACGCAAACATACCGTGTGTACCGAATAATCCTGCGACTAGTCTGAAGATCAATTACCGGACGGAACTGATTGCATTGACAAGAGAAATTGATTGAAGACGGCGATCGATATAGGCTTATGTCACATTTCAATGGAACTTTACTTACGGTTGATAGAAATGTAATGGAATCATTAGATATTGTGCTTAAATATGTTGTTTGTAATAATATATTTATTTCCAGGGTAATAAAAAGGCTTTCTATTGAATATTTCTTGTAATGATTATTACTTATTTGTTAGTAAATAATTAAAAATAAAACTTAACACAAAAATTGCTTTATTCCAAATAATATAAATAAAATTAGTACGCAGTTAAATCTCAACTAAATATCACGATATTATATTAATATAATTTTTTGTTGTTTAATAACAACATAGCGCTTTACTTATTGTTTTAGTTCAAGACTCAATCAATTTACCAACTTTAACTTAAAACTTAAACAAAACGAAATATGTAATTTATTGGCCTGGTTTAGGATCAGAAAAAATCAATTAACACGCTATTTTCATAAATAGTAAAAATATTCTTGCCCTACTTCACACTAATTAAGTAAATAATTAATTTAAAAAAAATATTTCTTTACAGTACTTCACGAAAGCACAGTTCTTGCCACGGCATAAAATGCAATTTATGTACTCGTTATACTACGTTTCGGCCCTCTATAATGCTTCCTCCATAAATCGAGTACTTTCAACTCTCGGCAACAAAGAACTAAAAATAAATATTTACAAGAAAAATACCCTGGGTATGATGACGATCTCTTTTTTGAGAACGGGAGGTTACCATGACGTAGCTAAGCAATTCAGTTTACGGTGAAAGAAAGATACAGAGCTATGTAACTGTTATAGCTCTTTCCTTTATTCTCATCTTAACCTCAAAGAAAGGATTTTTAAAACAGTTACTAGACTTTAATTGCCGAGGCAGATATCGTCGTCCCCGGAGAATAAAATCGCAATGCGATATAGCCATAGTTTTATTGTTATTGCATATTCCGCTTCTCCGTAATGTAATGCATATAGTGATTTTTTTACATATTTTTCCTTATAATTTTTACGAAGTTATGCGATTTTTAATTTTTATTCGTTGGTAATATTTTCCATTTTCTTTCCGGAAATAATACTGTAACAATACTTTGGTTAAGCAAAACATAATCTTCATTTTGGTAAAGACCGTTTGCGATACTGTCACGGATACAAAAAGGCTCGTGACCTTTCGTAACAACCTTTACGATTTTATTCGTCTGAAATTTAATTACAATGATTTCAGTAAAAATCTTAACTATTTAAAAGTATTTGTGTTATTTCTGTAACCATCATTTAACATATATTTATAGTAAAAATACAAAACGTAGCCGATCGCATTCGTACTTTATGAAATGTTTTTGAAAAGTTAAATATCGCAATGGAAAATAACTATTATTTTGTTGTAATCAATTAGTATTACACAATAAATTACGTCAGGCAATGATATGAAACGATACTAAAACCTTAATGTTTAATAACAACATCGATACTTTACCGTTTTAAGTATCATTTTTTGAGTAGTCGTTACTCCCTACTGCTTTCTCTTTTCAACGTTATGCTTCTCAATTCGAGTAATAATGCTATTTTACTTTCATTCGGCGTCGCGAGGTGGAGGTGTGCGGATGCTTCTGAGATTTATTAACGTTTAGGATCGATCCCAGGGACGTAATGAGTCATTACAACAGTGGGCCCTAGAAATAGAAAAATTGGTCAGAAAAGCGTACCAAAGCGCGTCGGCTTCATTTGTGGACAGCATGCTAGTACAGGCCTTCATCGACGGGATCCGTGATTTGGAAGTCAGAGCTGCTGTGCGACTAGGACATCACGGGAGCCTGAAAGATGCAGTTGCCCACGCCTTGGAAGTGGAAGCTGTACGCCAGGACTCGAGGCCTTTTAGGGTGCGAGAAGTTTCGACCAGAGATTCGACTGCCCCTCGCCGTGAATTTGGACCAAGATGCTACTGGTGTGGAGAACGCGGCCACTTGCAATCCAGTTGCCCGAAGAGAAATAGACTGCACCGAGATCCAGGCCCAACGGAGAGGCCAGCAAGCTCTGACGCGTCAGAACAGCACCAGGGAAACGAGTAGGAGCCAGGACTAAGGGACGAGCGCTGGCTGGTGGTCAAAATGTCCCAGTTATGATCTCACAGGTGAATGATGGGAATAGTCTGGTCGTCAAAGGAGAAATTGGTGGAATACCATGTCACCTTACTATCGACACCGGAGCTTCTCGGACTGTGATCAGTTCTCGGCTACTGAAGCACTTAACCAGGGATCATCTAGTCCGACCTAAGCATCTTCAGCTGCAAACGGCTACCGGCCAGTTCATTTCCGTCCTGGGGGAGCAAGAAGTGGCGGTGCAAATTGGTGAAAAGTACTACTGGCACAAAGTCATCGTCGCTAACATCATCGACGATTGCATTATTGGACTAGATTTTATGAGAAAACATGGCTGCAAAATCGACTTGAAAGGTGGAGTCCTGAAATTCGGGGTTGATGAAGTCCCCATGGAAGGTGGAGTGAGTGGACAAGTCTACTGTGCTAGAAGGACCATTCTCCAACCAAGATCGCAAGCCCTTGTTCCTGTGAAATTACCGCACTATACGGGACGGGGATCTCATCGCTGCGTATTAGTTGACAAAATTGAGGGTAGTCAACCGATGGTATCCAGACAGATCCTGAGAAGATAAGCGCCGTTAAGGATTGGCCGACACCGAGGGACAAGACCGCAGTTCGTGCCTTTTTGGGACTTTGCTCGTACTATCGACGTTTCGTGAAAAACTTCTCAGATATAGCGAAGCCCTTGCACCAGCTGACAGAAGAAAAACGTCGATTCGACTGGAATGACCAGTGTGAAACAGCTTTTGCCAATCTCAAACAAAGGCTTTGTGAAACTCCTATATTGGGATATCCAGTCCCTGATACTGATTTTATTGTTGACACGGACGCGAGTAATATTGGTATCGGAGGAGTCTTGTCACAAAAGAAAGAGGACCAGGAAGTTGTAATTGCCTACTTTAGTAAATCACTATCGAAACCAGAGAGAAATTACTGCGTCACTCGGAGGGAATTGCTGGCAGTTGTCAAGACGTTGCAGCATTTTAGTAAATATCTGCTTGGGCGCAAATTCCGTATCAGGACGGATCACGCTGCTTTAAAATGGTTGTTGGAGTTTAAAAATCCTGAGGGTCAAGTAGCGCGCTGGATCGAACAACTACAGGAATATGACTTCATCATAGAACATCGCAGTGGAAAATCACACGGCAACGCTGACGCCCTTTCCCGAAGACCTTGTCCGGATGACTGTAAACATTGTTTGAGGCAGGAGGGCAAAGAACAATCTTTGCCCTCCTTCACACAAGTGAAGATGTTGAGAAAAATAAACACCATCGATATTTTTTCTAAATAAGTTATGTCATTTTTACATAACCATTCGTGTGAATGCGCTAAGTCAGAGTTAGATTTATTTGCTCTTCCGTCAACGCAAACTAGTATTGAAAATGGGCAGTGGATACATTATAAACCTATTTCGTCACTAACTGATGATGGTCCCATTGAATTTCAAGCAAGCACAACAACACACAAGTGAAGATGTTGAGAACTGACACTGTTAGCGACGAGTGGAGTAATGAAGTCATGCAACAAGCGCAGCTAGAAGATAAGGACACCAAACCCATTTATGATTGGATTAAAGCAAGCGTACCAAAACCAAATTGGTGTGAAGTGGCTCCGTTGAGTACACAAACAAAAAGCTACTGGGCCCAATGGGAAAGTTTGGCTATGCATAATGGCGTATTATGCAGAAAATGGGAGTCCGCAAATGGGAAGGATGCTCACTTACAGGTTGTTGTCCCTAAGAAAAGAATAAGTGATGTTTTGAGATCCTTCCTGTAAGGTTGTCCACGTTGACCGACTGGCCAGATACTACGGGTCTAATAATGCTCGGGACGAGCATGTCTTGGGAGGGGGTAGTGTTACGAGTTGGTATGGTTAGGTAGATAGGTAAATTAGAATCGACGCGCCGGCTCAAGGACATGTCTATTGTTAACGGGTACAATCGAGTTCAAGGCCAAGGCCGTCGCTATTGTAATACAAGGCCGCAATGAGTAGAACCTTCCATTATCGAACATTCCCGGCGGGTCAAGGCCCATCGATCATTCGAGAAGGCATTCTGGAACAATCGGCGATTGGGAGTATAAAACGTGAGGCGCGCGCGAGCGGCGAGACATTCCTTACTTGGAGAGCGAACAGTGCGTACCTACGAGTGAACCGAGCGATCATCTAAGTTTATTGTGCGATAATTGTTTGTAACGATTAAATGAGAGTGTTAATTAAAGTCTGCTCTTAATTATCGGTGTGTTCGTGCATTTCTATCAGTTACCTACCCCCACGTACGTAACAATAATTTAGATTAGATGTTTTAAGTATTTTTGATTTGAAACTAGATTAAACTCAGATCTCAGGCTGTTTTTAACTGTTATTTTGATGATTCTGTGCTGTGATTTAAATGCCATAATAAATATATTATATAAATTGATCGTTTTATTCACGCACGGTAACCTTACAAGTGTATTTAAAATAAATTAGTAATAAATATGAAATATTACAGTAATTGTATTTTTCCATTATTCTCTGTAATCATTCCTAACCGTTGTCAATCATGAGATTTATAATCCGAAATAAAATTGTACTCCGTCTGTAACGGTAATAGAAAGCAAACAAAAAACTAGAATAAAATGGTATTAATGTATTACATTACATGACAATCTGTTAAAAATCGATGAACATAATCACTAAGTAGTCTTACGATAGCCTCAATTGTTCGACATTTACACGAAAAAAGTGGTAATCAGTTAGAACAGAAAGCTATTTAAGGTAAACTTACCGTAATATACATTTTGGCTTATTACAATCAAACGAAACTCATATTAAATACATTAAAATACATACATAAAACATTCAAAAATCACAATGCTTTTTATATACGACATGTTGGTTAACTCTTTATAGCACCCAAGATATGGAACAAAATTGGTTTTTATATTTTCCTGTAAAATTAACTTTTTCCTATTACGATTTTATTCTCCGGGGACGACGATATAGTGATTTTTGCAACTACTGTATCTCTTAGACGGCCTAACTGATATTCATAAAACCTAGCTAATAATCATCTAGCTTAAACTAGCTTTCTTAAAAAAAAAATCAAATCTATTCATCCATTTGGGACGGATGTCATAGACTAACACACAAATACACAGAGACACTGACACAAACCCAGATACAAACAAACAGAGATACCTACGTTAATTTTCCTTTTTTTGTCAAAGGTTGAAAATAAATGGTTAATCGATACAATTCCATCGGCATGGCATCACTAGCACTAGGGATTGATTGAAGCCGTTCAATTGGAACCGGGAGCAATTCGCGAACATTAAATCTTATTTATTGGTGATATAAAAGTTTTTATGGGACCACATACCTGCTTACTCTTGTAATGGTGGTTCCGGTTCTATCAACCTTTGCGGAAAATAGTTTATTGATAAAATTGTAACTCAACGGTAAACGTTTTTGTAATTAAATTAAGACTATTTTATATTTATATTTTTAAAGATTAAAGACATCTGTTTTTTTTTATTCTTACTTCTTTTAATATTCTACCTATTATTCTAACAATAAAAAGCCTTTAATATTAAACTGCTCATGTTAAGATACTACTTGTGATAAAGTCTATAATTACTGCATTATTTTCCACAAACTGCTTTTTTAACCGGTTTTTGTGTAAGGTTATTTTCGAATAAACCGGTTTCGAACAAAATAAACCGGTTAATCCAGATGCACGTCACCTACAGTAAACAAGCGCTGCTTAGTTTTATTCAGTACAAAAGGTTAAAATAAAGTTCTCAAAACGTTCGCATTCCCTAGAAAAGTTCGGACTAAAACCGAGATAAACTGGTATCAACCGGTATTTTTTAAACGGGTTCAAGTCCTGGACGTAACTACTAGAGGTCATTAGGCACTCAATAAAATTGATCAAGGCACTAAAATTTTATGTTTTATTGGAAATGTATATACAATAATTCAACAATCACTGCTCATTTTTACAATTAAAATTACAAGTGTAGTAAGAGCCAGTACGACTTTTTATTTTTTGCTGCTTTTGTTCATACATTAAATAATTCCCTCCAACACCATTGAATTACCTTTTTCATAATCCTGTTACCCAAATAATATTTTTTCGAACCGTAATCAAAAATGGCGTCATAATCAAAGGTAACAATGGCCACACCTGAGTAGCAACCGGATACGGCCGGCGGAACCACCGAATGTGCCGCTCGCAATGTTGGTATACATGGCGGCTGCTTTACCAACGTAGAAATAAAATGTGCATAGAAATAATATTGACTATGTGATTTGCCTAGTGTCTATGGGACTAGTGATCTGAGATTCGACTCGAGGAATATTTAATATTTGTGTGATAATTTTGAATTTCATTCGTTTCTTTTTTGTTGGTCCCTTAACTCGTCTCTATCCCTTTAGAGTCATTAAAAAAGGACATCCAAGCGTTAAACAAGTCACGGACAAGTTGTGCTTGCAAACAATAAAAAAAAAAAGTCTTTTATGTTTTCTATCTATTTAAGTGTTTATTTGTACAAGCATAGACTTTAGTTTGATAAAGGCTTTGTTTGTATAAGTATTAGTTTGCCCTTTTATATTTGGTTTATTATTACTTTATGAAACTGACGATCATCTTAACCAAAAACAACATTTATGAACCAAAAAATAACGTATAAACCGTTAAAATCATAACCCTTTATTTTGCTTTACCGTAATCCATTAAAAATGCAACTATATAAGCCTCAATTGACGAAGAAAGATACGCAAGGTCGTGAAAAGAGAATTACAGATTAAAAGGCGGTAAACTGGAAGTGACTACATGCGGAACACAAAGATGAAGCCAAAAATATCTCTTTGGTCAAAATTATGAGTC
The DNA here is from genome assembly GCA_949316455.1 of Acleris holmiana. NCBI lineage: Eukaryota > Metazoa > Arthropoda > Insecta > Lepidoptera > Tortricidae > Acleris > Acleris holmiana. Next base: position 3,262,437 of record OX438769.1, on the reverse strand, counting down.
GTCTTTAAGACAGCTACGATGGGAAAGACATACATATATTTATATATGGCTTGTACTACGGGTACTAGGCAACAAAAAATTTAAATAATATAGAAAACTTCCAAGGGTTTTGATCCTTACATAACACAAAAGTTTGCCCATACCGAGAATCCGGTACCCCTCCCCTAGCTTCGTCGACAGGGTCACTATCAACTAAGTTAAAGCGTCGTCAGATGATCATATCGAAAAAACCAACAAACATACATTTAATACTGCTAAAATCATAACCCTTCTTCATGCTTTGCCGTTATCGAATAAAACATGCAACCATGTAAGCCTATCTCAAATGAAGAAGTGGGGAGGACACGCAGGGTCGTTTTGAAAAGAGAATTATGGAATAAAAGGCGGTGAGCTGGAAGTAAAAGATGTAATGTGCCCCCTTCTCCCCTAGCACGTGTTTATTTATTATACGGCCTTTATGGGTGTAAACGATTATTGATAAAGTTATGTGGAAATTGGGATAAGCCGTTTGAATGCTTTATGCGTCAGTTTAGCATTAACAGAATGGGCGGGAAAAATATAAATACTGTGAAATATGTTACTTTTTTAACTTATGTATAATTTTGCTGGTATATATTTGACTTTTAAAGCTCTCAAGTGGCCTACTAATTAAATAAACAACTATTATCTTTTAATAGAATGAATAATATTACCAATATAAAATTTCACTGGAAAATGTCACACAGATTGACCTAGTCCCAAGCTAAGCTCTAGGCTTGTACTATGGGTACTAGACATAGATTGACTTACTTATATAGAGAGAAATATATACTTAAATACATAGAAATATCCAAGATTCAGGAACAAATACTCGTGCTCATCACACAAATATCTGCCCTTACCGGGATTTGAACCCACGGCTACTGTGTCGTCATATATACTACTTAACTGCTATACTCACAGTTACATTTTAGTAAAATAAATAAGACATAACGTTCCTTCTTTGTAAAGAGTGTTTTTCTTGAAGAGAGTTAAAGTTAAATATAATTGGCGAAATATTATTCTGCACAAATAATACGTAGCGTTTCTAAGGGTGTGTAGTTTTAATTTGTAACTAACCATTTAATCAAAAGGAAATGTGTAAAATTTTCGATTCTCCTTTTTTTTTTTTTTTTTTTTTTTTATGTTAAGGAGAAGGCACCCGAGCACACAGGCCACCTGATGGTAAGTGGAATCTGAGACCCATAGACATTTGAATTCTCAAGACTATAATCCTAAGATCTCAAATGCGTTGCCAACCCTGAGGACTAAGATGGAATGCCTCTATGCTAGTAATTTCACCGGTTGTCTTATCCCCACACCGGAACACAATAATGCGAACACTGTTGCTTGGCGGGTGGTTAATGGATAAGATGGTGGTAGCGATCCGGACGGACCCTGCACAGGGTCCTACCACCACTAAAACTTCTCTGTCCAACTTTTGTCAATTATTTGAGTTAATCACTAATCTAATCAAACAACGGGCCCTAAGAAGTTTTGGTACGGATTATATTTCACCAACTTTACAATGATAGTTTTTCTTTAAATACGTATAGATCTTTAAATTAAATTTAAAAGTTCTTAAAGTCGAAGCATATTTCTATGAATATACTCGAAGACAGCATTTTTTTAAAGGTGTCATCTAAGTTTGCGACATAATATTTGAAAATTTAAATTGAAAAATGACGTAACATCCATAACTGTTCCTTTGTCACGTTTACATAATAACCGGAAAAAGTAATCAATTCTAACAAAAGGAAAATGTCGGTTTGTATTCTTCGGGGGAGCATACCTCGTATTGTTAAATTCGATTCTTTTTTTGCAGAATCATCGCTTTCAATAGATGGAAACGTTGGCACCTTCGCCTGCATACACAATCATGGTGGGTTTAAATAGGTCATGATCTAACTGTGTTATATTAACAGTCAAAGCAAAAATATATACATAACATCAAGGCTTCGTTCCAGAGTGGGATGGGCAGCCACAGAAATACCAACAACTCTAAAATGACTTCTTGATAATTCTGTAACCTAATTTTGCACAAAAAGGCTAAGATGTGTACCAGTGTATTAGTGACAGGTTTTAAGTTCAAAAGCAAAACAAAATTGGATTAAACAAATAAGTAAATATCTAGGGACATACAAACATACACAACATCACGCCTTCATTCCCAAAGAGGGGTCGGCAGAGCTACAGAAATACCAACAACTTAAAAATACTTGTTTATAATTCTGTAACCACATTTTGCACAATCAAGCCCAAAAAGTTTACTAGTGTATTAGTTACAGGTTGCAAGCCCATCGCCTACAAGCCCGTATTCCCTTAGTCGCCTCTTAAGACATCCACGGGAAGACATAGAGTAGCACTATTCTAACCCGGCGTCCACACGGGGCCCAAATCAAGGGGCTATTTGACACAAATTGACCTAGTCTTAATTAAGGTCTATGCCCACTACACAGTACCATACCATGACCGCACTATGACCGTAATGGAAACGTGTCAGGCGCGAAAGGATAGGGAGGCGTCGGTCGGTGACGAAACGGTCTAGAGGGCAAGGTCTCATACATGTCAATACAATACAACAAGGGCAAACCATTTTATCCAAGACTTATTGTATTGTGTGGTGGATAATTAAGTCGAGGATAAAATAGGTTTTATGACCGCGTTATACACTCTGCTTTTCACTTCGATTACGAGGAAATACAACAGTGACAATGTAAAAACTTTTTCTTGGATTTACCTAGGCGGCAATGTAATGTTAATATGTTCTTTCCCACTTTTCATAAGTGTGTTAGGTGTGAGCATTATTTCCTCTTCACTTGACGACATTTTCATTAAATTCCGTAACACAACACATTTTGAAAAGAAAACAACTAATTAGTAGTCTAAAACAACAAAAACTTCTTTCCCGCCACAGTATTTCTTTATAAATATTGTTTTTTAATTTTCTGGTTGAGATTTTTAACTTAGGTCGAACGCAATACTGCCAAGTCATACGTTAATTGTGTAATGTTTTTATTAATAATGTTTATTTTTTATAGAATTAATTTCTTTTTAATAAATGCAACATAGAAGGCAAATAAATTAACACACATGTATTCAAATAACAAGTTTATTTAATGCAGTCACCCAGTCTGTCTGGCTGTAGGGCTTTTATTTTGTCTTAGTCTATTTGACGACAACACTTTATGCACTAGTGCATAAAATGCAATTTAATGCAGCCGATACCCAGCATAAAGAAGGACTTTACGAGCATGAGAAGTGAAAAAATATTTTTTAAGCCGGACACGTTTCTAATACGGTCATGGTATGGAACGATGTAATGGGTAGAGACCAAGAAGCTTATATACATAATTATGCCACTGGAGATAGCACGGCAAACAATGCCTTGAAGCCAAGAAAAGTGACCTTAAATGACGTCGTTTATGTTTTTTGTCCCTCTCTTTTCATCCTAAAGAAAGGGACAAAAAACGTTGCTTATGTTTTTGTCCCATTCTTTTCATCCTAAAGAAAGTGACAAAAAACATAAGCGACGTCATTCAAGGTCACTTTTCTTTGCTTCAAGGCATTGTGTGCCGTGCAATCTCCAGTGTCATATAATAAGCTTCTTGGCAGAGAACTTAAAGCTCAAGGCAACCCTGAAGACTAAGATTAATAATGCTTTACACTGTGATACAACAATACGAACACTGGTTCTTGTCGATAGGTTAAAGGATGACAAGTGCTAGTGATCCGGACGGACCCTGCCCAAGGTCCTACATTCACCAAAATAAAAGATCGCAGGGTCAAGACCGAACCTTGACCTTACTAAAAGAATCTTTATATCGTAGGGTTGACGTCATCATTAAACATTACCAATTTAACACAGGTGTATTAAAAATAATTTGAAACGTGTTAGGTCTACACGTTTCAAAATTACGTACTATATTTATTATACGAGTGTGATATTGAATTTTCAGAAAGCGCCTATTTCCCTCCCACACTGTATAAAACCTGAGAACATAACTCCCGTTTCTGGTAGTCGTGTAAAAAACATTACCTAAGCGAATGTAGTCCTTAAATTTTAAGTAGGTAAATCCAATCTAAAACGAAAACACTTGACAAAAAAACTTTCCGTCGTCGTTCCACATTAACAAACAAAAGAATGACGTCCGGAAAAATTATATCCCGTCACAATTTTATTACGCAATCACAATACTTCAAAGTATTGCGCGTCCCGAAGAATTTGAGGGGTGGAAGTAATTTATTTCTATTTAATTCTACGTGAGCTGCTTTTTAATAATGGCCGAACGTGCTGGAACACAGGGCACACAAGTTAAAAACAAATTGGAACAGAACTTCAATAAAACTGGACCGTTTGAGAGTTTCGCGCGAATATTTTCAGTTAAATGAGAAGTTTTAATTGGCCTACGGTAGTTTTCGGATGATTAATTTATTAGGGAACTTGTTACTGTTGGAGTTTCTTGGGAATTTCAAAATGTTATTTTATAAGTTGTTATTAATAATGGTGCCACGTTTATATCGTTTTGTATAGTAAAAAGCTATTCCAATGTAGGGGAAAACTTTATGATTTAATAGGTTCTTTAGGGAGTACTTTCGTCTCACTTAAGCCGAAATTAAAATATTTGATTTAATTTCTTTCACTATTTTACGTTTCTTTATTTGTTTTTCAAAGAGAAATGAAGACTCATGTTTCGATGATTTAGTCATATGGAAAGAATGGACGAAAGAAAATTGACGAAAGAGATATAGCACGAATGTGAGTGGCGGGGTCGGAGGTACCGCCCTAGGTGTACTTTTTTAATCAATTCGGAGAAATCATGGAAAAGGGCCGAAGCTTAAGTACCCGAAACCGACTTGCAATGTATGACTCGATGAATGAATGTGGAAGAGGCGAGAGAGATTTGTCAGGATCGTAGCAGGTGGAAAAAAGTGGTCTCTGCCTACCCCTCTGGGAAACAGGCGTGATTAAATGTATGTATGTAATTATTTTTTGCGATACACTGGCTTTCGCTCCTTGCTGAGTTGGCAAGGTGTATAATACACCATGCCACTGTCAAAGTGTTGACATACACGCACGCGACGATAATGTTCGGTGTTAATTTTGATTCTTGTGGGAGAATCAGACAGGAATCTTGTACAACAAATAACATGTGTTCTTGATATTTTTAATGAAGTCGAATGAAATTCTTTAATGTTATCTTAAAATATTGCATCACCCATATTTCATACATGTACCAGATGCAGAGTAAGTATAGTTTTTTATAGATATATGAGATATTTTGTAAAATTTACATTATCAATTATCAATACGAAAATATGCGACGTAGCCAGCACAGAATTTGTAAAGCGATTCTTAAATTACAGTGTTCCGGAGACAGAAGGTTAAAGTTACGCAATGGCTAGTTGGGTCATAGTGATTGAAGTTATTGATTTATTCTTAGTGATGAGTCAATTACATACATACATAACATACACAATCAGGCTAAGATGTTTACCAGTGTACTAGTGACAGATTGCAAGCCCATCGCCTAACAGTACTACGTATAGTGTTGCCTCTTACGACATCGAACACATCAACAACATAATTTTGATGAGTTAATTATTACATTATTATGTACGTGCCGTCAACAACATAACGTATCATTAAAGAACCATATCATTTACATCATTATGACACACGTTTATTATCACAGATTTCCACGAGTGTAAAAATATTTTAAATGCGATAACTCAACTTAATTTACTGTAGCTGTGGCACGAATACTTCAATCAAACGTCACGTTTTCGAATCGCTTATACTATTCAAAAAACTGGGCTGGGATTCTACAAGGTAATAACGATATCGTTTTTGACCTGTTTCCGTATTGTCAGCGTTTTGATAACTCTTATGTCATTTACAATAATGGCGACTGTCACATAAACGATTCTTAAACGTGTCAAACACGATATCGTTTTAACGTACCTGAATAGAGGCCCTTTACACTTTTACGAGTCTATTCGCAGCACGAACCTGTTTAATAATTTCACGTTTCTATAAATTGTATTACGTATCACCTTTACAAATCGATTACGAAAGTCAAAGTCAATGTCAACGCGTTAGGATATTTTAGTAAGAGTACTAGGGGCCCTAGCCAAGATGCAAACGCTCCTAACGTTTTTTTTTTCGATCGCTCAAAATGTATGGGAAGACAGTCGACCACGTGGTTTATCGAAACGCGAGAGAATGTCACCACATACATTTTGAGCGATAGAAAAGAAAAACGTTAGGAGCGTTTGTATCTTGGCTAAGGCCCCTGAATACGGACGCAGCGCTGATTCTAATCGTCACACAAAATCTTGATGACGTTACACTGACGACGTTACTAATTCGATACAAGGAAAAGTTCGTGCTCGTACGTTTCAATACTTTCAATCGATTATGTCCGTAAGTCCGTAAAATTCCGTGTATGCCCGTCGCGTGACCAAATTGATTATCACCTGGCAACGGTAAGCGGATTAACGACCTTTTACTGATTGAACTCTCGATAATCACACATGAGTTTTTAAGTAGGAGTGAGACCATTACCAGATACTGGTTTTTATGGTGTGGTGACTAACCAACATACAGGCGACTCGCTAGCCTAGTTGGTAACCCTGCCTTCGAAACTAGGAGTCCTGGGGTCAAATCCTGGTAAGGGCAGATATTTGTGTGATGAGCACGAGTATTTATTCCTGAGTCTTGGATGTTTTCTATGTATTTAAGTATATATTTTTCTATGTATGTTTATCGTTGTCCAGTACCCATAGTACAAGCCTAGAGCTTAGTTTGGGACTAGGTCAATTTGTGTGACATTGTCCTGTGATATTTATTTATTTAGGTTAGATGAAATAGAAATAGAAATAGAAAATATTAATTTAGCTTAAATTTTACAAGTTTACACATTGTGTTGCAGGATTTTCTTTAAATCGAATAGTTTAGAAGTAAATAAAATTATAAAAGAGTGCTGCGAAAATGATATCCACTCAGCTATGTGTCGTACCCCCTTATTGGAAGTAAGACGCTGATTTTCTGTGGACCCACGGACTGGTTTTGCTAGACAGCATACATTGCAATCGCTTCTCCTCTAGTAAAACAACAAAAGAAAAAGAAACAAATAAATACCCTTTACAGTAAGCGCTTATATCTAATTATTTCTGTTTTTAGAAGTACATTACAACCATTAACCTAACCTGCCGACAATTTCATACCTATTAGACGGCTGGCTCTGAGGCAAATATACAATGTAATCTCAAGACTGATATACCAAGATATTTATCCTAAAACTTGTAGCACTTGTCACAGACTAATAAGGGATACTACGTCATTATTATTATATTATTATAGATAAGGTATAGTTTTTTTTTTTTTTTAAATTACTGATTAAAGCGGTGTTTGCACGACGGCATTGTATAGTTGCGTGACATGTGTTATCTGTTGTTTTTTGTTTTTTAATTGTTTATTATTAATTAATTTTATTTATAAGTGTGTCCTTAGCATTGCTGGAATATTATGGGCGACGGTGACTGCTTACCTGCTTACATGATGGCCCCCTGACCATTCTACTTTTTTGTTTTTATTGGCTATAAAAACATATATAGCACAAGCATCTATTGCCCGTACGCAGACAGAAAAGTGACTTTTACATTAGTATAAAAAAATGGTCCCGTTTGTTTGCCGAAGTAGAATAGTGCCACTCCATGTCTTCCCGTGGATGTCGTAAGAGGCGACTAAGGGAATAAGGGCTTGTAGTACTGTTAGGCGATGGGTTTGCAACCTGTCATTAATACACCAGTAAATTTCTTGGCCTGATTGTGCAAAATGTGGTAAAAGAAAATTATAAACAAGTATTTTTAGAGTTGTATTTCTGTAGCTCTGCCTACCCCACTCTGGGAATAAAGGCGTGATGTTATGTATGTATGTAGAAAATATGAATATGAATAAGAGCTTGTCCCCATTCCAGAACACAACAATGCAAACACTGCCACTAGGAATGAAAGTTATCCCTTTACCCCTTTTAGTAGTTACTGTTGAGATGTCTTTGTCATTGGCGTGGTAACTTCTTCCCGTAACGGTAGCCTTTGCCACATATTTGGCAATAAAAAAATATAGACGGCATAATCAATGTACAGTCACAACATGAAAATGTTAAGCTTCTTTGTTCATCTTTATAAATTGGTTGAATAATATTTTTTGGTTCCGCATGGTTCCTGGGTTAGAATAGTGCCACTCCATGCCTTCCCGTGGATTTCGTAAGAGGCGACTAAAGGAATAAAGGCTTGTAGTAATCTTAGATAATGGGTTTACAACCTGTCACTAATACACTGGTAAACATCTTAGCCTGCTTGTGCAAAATATGGTTACAGAATTATCGAGAAGCCTGCCACTCTGGGAATGAAAGCGTAATGTTATGTATGTATGTAATATATTCTTCTTAAACAATATTTTCTATAACGCAAAATGAACGATCTGGACATATGTCATTGCATAATTTGTCACAAAACTCGTCCAACAATAAACTTCATTAAAAACGCCTGAAGCCTTGATTTTCGCGAGACAACAACTTATTCTCTCGAAACGCCGGAGACCTAGCGTCGAGGCAAAAAGTCTTTCACAACTAATCATATTTTTCTTGCGGCAGAACTTTCGAGAAAAACAAAACACTGCTGCTATTCTGAGATTTCTTTAGATTAAAAAAGTATTTGAAGCCAATAAAGTCTTTTCTGTGTTTTTTATCTTTACGTTCAACGATTAAGTCACTACAGAACAATAAAGTTTGTTAATCTACTCATGCATTCAAATACAAACATTATTAGGTACAAGCTTAAACATTTCTTTTTTTTTTGGAAATCTGGATAGAAGTTTTATTTACAAATAGTTGTGGGAAGAAAGTCATATAATTTTGTAAGTAAAATTATAAATTATTAAACTTGCCAAAGGTGGAATTCTCCTAGACAAAACGTACTTCAGTCAATTTTCCTGAATAAAGTCTTCTATACAAAGATCTCGAACAAGTAGTTCGCTAACTTTTGCTTTGTGAGCTCCTAACCGTGTTTTGTGAAACAATCCGACAAAACCTGGTTAATTAAGGGCAACAAACAGGCACTTTGCTATTATTTTGAGAAACAAAACAAAAGGCCAACGTTGTATAGAAAATTTGCTTAAGTAAGAAAGTTGAATAATTACTAGTTACTAACTTAGTTTGTTAGTCAAAAGCAAACTTAACTTTCTTATAATTAAACTACTTACTGATTTACAGTAAAGCATGTTAATTAAATTTATTTCTATTGCGGTTTTGTAAAAAACTCAAAACTAGTAAAATTAACTCTTTTAAAAATTAGCCCTACAATGCATTACTTTTTAAACGTATAAAAACGTAATATACAGGGTGTTTTTTTGGTCGACAACTTCCAAAACAGGAGAGATAGTGTACTACACTCTGGGAATCAAGGCGTGATGTTATGTATGTGTTGTAGATAATAAAGGATTCCAAAAACCGTCCAGTGGAGGTAAGTGAGCACTGAAGCCTAAATATATTTGCTCTCTCCTTGTCTTTTATTTAAATCAACTAGATCAATTCCAAACGATTCAGTGTCAAGTCTCACAGGTTTCTTTATTTACCCGTCAGTGTCAATTATACTTATAAATTCCAAAACGGCAACCAAAAAACACATCTCACGGCTCTATTAAATGCCCCAACACCCAAATTTTGGTATCGCGTGAGACCGGTATTAACCTTCCTACTAAACCAACCGTCAGACATTAACAACTCCGCAAAAATAAACGAAAAGCTATTAGGCCAAACTAGATTAGGTGTATAACAAACCGAATTCGATCGCTGTATTACGGGACTAATTTGGTATACAGCGTGTATATTTCATACGGGCATATATTTTAACAACAGTTAATAATATTCACTAATTAATAATAATAATAATCAGGGAAAATTTTAAACAAATTGACCTAGTCCCAAACTAAGTTCTAGGCTTGTACTATGGATACTTGACTACGATAAACATACTTAAATAGAGAAATACATACTTAAATATATATATATAGAAAACATCCAAGACTCAGGAACAAATATTAGCGCTCATCACACAAATATCCAGCCTTACCAGGATTTGAACCCAGAACCGCTGGCTTTGGAGGCAGGGTCACTCCCAACTAAGCCAACGTGTCATCAAATGTGAAATCTTGTGTAACAGTAACATTACTTGTGTTTTATTTTTTCTTACTAATTAATTCAGCAAGCAATGTATTACACAATGCGCCAATTAAATTAAAGCATCTAAATAATGGTCAAGTCATGACTCATGAATTATTGTGGTTCGCCATTTGTTTATTTCGCCAATAAAGATCATTAATGCAGGCGGTTCACTCGCCTGAGATAGGAACTTATTTTCTACATTTGGTCCTTGCTCTTGGATACAGGCAATACATTGAAAACTGATGAATGCACTCACACTTCGTACATTGCTCCTAAGACAAACTTTTAAAAGTAACTGCTCTTCAATAATAAAAGTTACCAAAAAAATATCTTTTCACTTCAGCACCTCCAAAAGGACCTTAATTAGAGTGAGCAAAATTCGATTTTGCTGCGAGTGTGAGACAAAATAACTTTTTAATTATTGTTCACAATATAAAGGTTGTCGTTGTGCGGCGTGGTGGGGATGTCGTTTTATTTTACCATATTGCTTTTGCTGCTGAGGTAAAAAAAAATATGTGCAACACGAGAACAAAGTTATTTCATTTGCATCTAGTGTCTTTGAATCACACGCTACCTCGTGATTAAATACTAGAATCCTTTGCTTGCTCGGGATTCAAAATAAACACTTGCAGCAAATACCAACTTTGCTCTCTTGTTGCACAAATAACTATTCTCGCATGATTTGTATGATCGTTAACTACGTCGGGATAAAATATATGCCCGTATGAAATTTACACGCTGTATAAATCCGTTTAAGGCCGAAGAAACAACCTGTACGTTTCAAGTTTGACAATAGAAGTAATTTCAGGTGGTATTGGGCGCGGTGATTTGGCATAAAGTTCTCGGTATAGACTTGAGTGACGTACGGTCGCGTTTTCTACGACACAGAGAAGGCTTGAAGTGACTACAATCTTCAGACTGCAATTCGAAGACTGCAATTAAATCCTACTTTGTATGTGTGTATGATAATTTTTTCTTCTTTCTCGTTGCAAGGCTGAACGGATTTGGGTGAAATTTACAATGGAGATAGCTTATACCCTGGATTAACATATAGGTATAAGCTACTTGCACTTTTGAACCCGGCAACAAAAAAGCATAATTAATGCTAGTAATTTTACACCCACGTACCACGCCGGAAACAAGGAGGTCTAACTAATCGTAAGTGTATAATTACATTGGGTTATTGGTTACGGAACCAGTAATTCTGTTTTTTTTTTGTAACCTTAATGTAAGTTTTAGTAGTGAAAATATTATGTTACTCTCGTATTTGTTTGATAAATATAAAAACAAAAATATTTGTATACTAGAAAAAAATCATTAAAAAAAAAACGTTGAGACATTTATTTTATTGCTTTATATATATACGTACGAGTATTATTCACTCGTATGTTGTCGGTTATGTTCATATCGACTGTGGGAAAGCAAAAACACTTAAGCGCCATCCTTAATAATGGCGCTTAGTACTTAACCTCTATACTTAGTAGTGGCGCTTAATACTTAACCGCCATACTTAGTATTGGCGCTTATTACTTAAACGTCATAACTTAGTTGTTGCGATTAAGCATTTTCACCTTTCCACTGTCGATATTTCTTATCAAGTAAATGACCTATCATTGTTAACAATTACGATAACATTTAAAAGTAATGAAGTTAAGCCCGAGCATAATAGAGACCCAGTACATGTCTACATATTACGATTCGTTTCATATTTCGATGGAGTTTCTACCAACAAACCAGGCTGTTTCCTAAAAGCTGGCTTTGCGATTGAATTCCTCTGGTAGTGCCAGTATGCAAAGGTGATTACTCACTTTTGTGTGACCAGGCTTGGCTCTAGTGTATTTCGAATAAATAGCGCTGCGATGTTACGTATGTATATATTACACTAAAAATAGAGGGTTGCGTAACATTTTTTAATTTGGCGGACTATTTGAACCTTGTCCTTTTTGCGTTAAGTAATAAAAATGCTGTGTAATGTAAAAAGCATTTTCTTTTAATGAGAATAGGTGGTCGTGTTTAGGTTCTAACATGATCCCTCGAGAAAAAATGATACTCGTTACGTAACATATTTACTTAGGTCAGTTTAAACGCTCCGCGGTCTAACTCTTTTCCGGCTACATTTTAATTGCTTTAGGATAATGTAACATTCTAAATTATCTTCTGTCTTGTGTCACAATTATTAAAATAAATTAAACTAATAATAATTAAAAAAACAACAGCTAATTTGCTTTTGCCTTGCGTTTCTAATCAATGTGTAATACAAATTAGTACATTACTGCAGAGACCGGGAAAAAGGCCATTGCGGGACGAGTGTAAGCTAGCGCGGCGGCAGGATTTCGTGGGCTGTTTTTGCCACAATATAGTTAACATTTACCTGAGCATATCGTAAAAAACATGTTTTTATTCACAACTGAAAACAAAGGGGGTTATATTATTGTGAAATTATTTACAGCTACCCGTTATTCTGCACACCAATGTATATCACACAAACACTATAGCAATTGAACACTTAAAACATTATAAAGGTACGAGTCTTCGACAGGGGTACAGTCAATGGCATAAATATATATAATATCGCAAGACTTCAAAAATATACATACATCTTTATGCTACTGGCAATAAGGTCCACATAAAGGTACATTTGACGCGATGGCTGTATAGATATTAATGCGCTTGACTGTACCTACAGTTTCTTTGGAACACGAGTGATAATTATAATCATAGCGAGCAAGTACGAGTGTGATTGTGAATAATGCGAAAGTTTGTGGCTGTGTAAGATCTCGATAAAATTTGCAATGAAGAAAGCGTAACCGAATTGTGTACCTTTGACATGAAAAAAACCCAAAATCAGAAGCTAGTAATTAAAGAGCTCGCTTACCGGTTATGTTTTTCGAGTTTGTTGGATTTTAACATATAATAATATCAAGGGACAATATCACACAAATTGACCTAGTCCCAAACTAAGCTCTATGCTTGTACTATGGGTACTAGACAACGATAAATATACTTAAATAGAGAAATACATACTTAAATATATATTAAACACCCAAGACTCAGGAACAAATATTCGCGCTCATCACACAAATATCTGTCCTTACCGGGATTTGAACCCAGGACCACTGGCTTCGGAGGCAGGGTCACTCCCAACTAGGCCAACGTGTCGTCTGACATATGAAATGTCGCTAGATTTTTCTTGGCTGTGAAGTCACATAAGCTATAATATATTAATTAAAGTAATGAAATGGGGAGTTAGTTTTTGAAACATAAAAATGTATACTATATTATACTAGCTAATGCCCGCGACTCCATCCGTGTTTAAAAATAAAACATAGTTATTTTTAATCTGGAATAATGTAACAAACAAATGGCGAAATTTTTTTTTAAATCGGCCCAGTAGTTTTTGAGTGTTACATACATTAAATAATACACATACAAATCTTTCCTCTTTACGAGTATAATATAAGTATTGATACACGACATCAAAAAACCGCAGTCTTTTTTTAAAGCTCTTTTTATCCGACTACGGCGAAGCAAAGGACGGGTAATGCTTTTGACATCCTATGTATGTTTCTATGTATGTATATATGTATATGTTTGTATGTATGTATGTTCCACTCTGGCGTCATTCCTAATGAACCAATTTTGACAAATGAAGTGTCTATCGATTTGTCTTTTTTGTGTTGTTTTATACACTTATTAATACACTTGTTTTTATAAACTTTTAAGTCACTGATTGTTTTTTTTTAAGTCCGTTGTGGTTGCCAGGTTAGAATAGTGCCACTCCATGTCTTCCCGTGGATGTCGTACTGTTAGGCGATGGGCTTGCAACCTGTCACTAATACTCTAGTAAACATCTTAGCCTGAATGCAAAATGTGGTTACAGAATTATCAACAACTTAAGAGTTGTTGGTATTCTGTTGCTCTGCCTACCCCACTCTGGGAATAAAGGCGTGACGTTATGTATGTATGTATGTAAGTCATTGATTTTTTAATAAAATAACTTTTCATTTTATATACTAACTGTTGTTTTAAGCAGCTATTATTATTGGTCTGGCAGTGATTGGCACGCACGCAGCCTTACCGGCCTGTCTGAGGCAACGTGCGATAAATTATTACCTAACCCTTACGTAATACCTTTATAGGTTAGCCATGATTACGTAAGGCAATGGTTTCTAGGGTAAACCTTACAATATTGATGACCTAACATGGTATCCTCTTAGTGTTGTTTTTGTTAATTTTGTAATAGTTCTGTATAGCATAATACATTTTAAGCATAGGCGGTATTGAGCAGATAGTTTTATAGCATAGTCAAGTTCGGAAAACTTGTATTACCAAGAAAAATGTTCGTTTTTTGTCGGATTACCAAAAGTGCTTGTCTTAATAATAATAAATAAATAAAGCACAGGACAATGTCACACAAATTGAACTAGTCCCAAACTATGCTCTAAGCTTGTATGTACTATCTAGACAACGATAAACTTACTTATATTCAGAAATATATACTTAAATACATAGAAAAAATCCAAGAATCAGGAATAAATACTCGTGCTCATAACACAAATATTGGCCCTTACCGGGATTTGAACCCGGGACCCCTAGCTTTGAAGGCAGTTTCACTACCAACTAGGCTAGCGAGTCGTCTTCAATTAGGTTACTTGTACGAGAAAAGACAACGGCAAAGACGGAAAAAAATTGTTTTGAAAATAAAAAATTGAGTTAATAATGCACTTGGGCCAACCACTTATCCGTACATTTACACATTTTAAAGTCTAATTATGCCTTACTACAATGATGAAACATGAAATATTTTATTCCGGATTTTCTTAACCAAGTCACTTCAATTCTGACTTTACTGGCTATTTATCATGATTGTTAAGGTGTGTTATTTGGTACACAACATTATGCATTATAATCTTCATAATACATACATAACATCCTGCCTTCCTTCCCATAGTAGGGTAGGTAGAGCTACAGAACTCTAAAAATACTCGTTGACATTATTTTTTTTATGGTAAGGAGAAGGCACGCGAGCACTCTGGCCACCTGATGGTAAGTGGAATCTGGGACCCATACACATTGGAATTTTCAAGACTATAATCTTAAGACTGCAATCCTAAGACCTCAAATGCGTTGCCAACCCTGAGGACTAAGATGAAATGCCTCCATGCTAGTAATTTCACGGTTGTCTTATCCCCACACCGGAACACAATAATGCGAATGCTGCTTGGCAGTTGGTTAATAGATAAGATGGTGGTAGCTATCCAAACGGACCCTGCACAAGGTCCTACCAGCACTAATTCACACTTTGCACAAGTAGGTCAAGTTGTTTACCAGTGTATTAGTGACAGGTTGCAATTTGCCATCGCCTAACACTACTACAAGCCTTTATTTCCTTAGTCGCCTCTCACAACATCCACGGAAAAAAAAAAAAAATATTATAATAAATATACATAATCACTAGCAATAGTAATTGGCTTTGTTAAGATACCCTGTATTTAAAATTGAATTCTTAATTCAAATTCTACATTCTCACTTCAAATTCTGAATTCTAAATTCAAAATACTCCCAAACAGACGGAGCCTCTGTAGAGGACGTAGACGTTTGTCACACTGTAAGGCTATAAAGCCAGCACACAATTGGCAAGTTAGAGGCCGTTAGTGGTTGCACGTAAGTTGGCCAAGTCACAAGTAATGTGGCCTGGTGTGACTTACAACGTTATACATAGCTATAGCTAGTCTATAAAGCACCAAATAAGTGTATTTATGTGCAGTTGTTGACTGTTTAATCAATTCCCTTGATTACCAACTGCATTCCTAATTACTAAGGTGCATTTGGACTACCGAGTTGATACCAGAGTAATCAAGCTTTTATCGATATTGATCGATTGGAATCTGAAATTTGTCGGAAAGGTAAGTATTTTATGTTTATTTATTGGTACACAGAGGTATCCTATCCATGGTCATGTCTAAATAAAAGTTAATATATATTTAGATATAATTTAGAATCCTACTGTGAATTCTGTAAATATAATGGTGCTCCCACAATGCGATTATATATTGTTATAAAGGGTGGGCCATTGCAAAAAGCATTTTCTTTTTTATTAAAACTATTTATAATTTATTTTTAATTTGAGATAAGTATTAAATAAATTGTAAGTTTTAAAAATTAAATCACCGTTGCGGTTGCGGCAAGCTTCTAGCCTTGTTTGTAAATTTTGAAAAAGTTCTTTTTTGCAGATATATTGTTTAAATTTCTAGACAAATGGTTTTCCTTCAACTCTGATGTGGTTGAAAGATTATTCGAGTACACTATACTCTTCAAATAACCTTATAAAAAAAAGTGTGCTTGAGTTAACTCATTGCTCTTTGGAGGCCAAGCAATAATACCTTACCTCGATATCAATTATTGAGAAAACATTTCTAGCAAAACTAAGATCGACTGTTTTCATAAAATGCTCGGATGCAAAACGCTCGAAGCTCTCCTGAGTACGGCACCATTTTAATAAAAAATAAAAAATAAACTATTTTGACAATGTCACTTTTCTCGTTCGTCTAGGTTTTTCCACGAAAGAGGTCGAGACGAAAAGAGAATTTATCACTGGCACACCTTGTAAAATCTGCAAGAAACATTTTATAACACTACAACATTCCACTAAATCTCAGAATGTTGTAGTGTTATTAAATGTTTCACAACGCTATACAGGGTGGGCCAGTGTGGTAAATTATTTTTCGACCTCATTCGTAAAGAAAGAATGTTCTATAACATTTTATAACTGCAGCGTGGGAGCAACATATCCCCTTCGAACACATACACATTTCGTTATATGCCTTAAAGAAAACAAGGAAATGAAAATCAAAGACCAAATTTTTACCGTACTTAAAATGTATTTAGGTTAAGAATTTATATGTGATTGTAAACTGTTTCCTTACGTGCCGTTTTTTGTCATTTTCATTTTCCAATTTGTCAGAAAATAATTGTTATTGTAAGAGATGCCCACTGTGGCCTGACCCGAGCCGGAGGTAAGGCACGCCGCCACCCATAAACTTTGATTAGCCTGACTCCGCCTTCTCACATTACAATGCTCGAATCGTGGCCCACTGTAATTGAATTTTCTAGGTCATTGCACAAGATTCCGTGTTATTTTTTAAAATTTATGCATTACTTCCCCCGCAGGATTTCTTTTGTCTTCAAATTTTATATTACCTGCCAGTGATAGGAGTTTTACGATGGTGCGTGTATCACAGTACAAGATTGAGTTCTGTAATTGCTGCTTCCTCTTTGCACGGTTTTTATTTGCCCTCTCTAGGGTTCCGTATCTGAAGGGGGCTAAACGGGAACCCTAGATGGCACGTTCTTCTAATTGGTGGTGACCCTGCCTTCGAAGCCAGCGGGTATTGGTTCAAATCCTGGGAAGGGCAGATATCTGTGTGAACAAGTCGTCTCAGTCTTGGATATTTTTTCTGTATTAATGTATATATTTCTCTACTTAACTAAATTTATCGCTGTCTAGTTACCATAGTACTAGCTTAGAACTTAGTTTGAGACTACATCAATTGTGTAACATTGTCCCGTGAGATATATTAATACCAAGCCTTCGTTGTCCATGCTTACTTTGAAAAGTTGTAACTTATAGATAACTAGTTTACTTTTGCAGGATATGTTTTGACAGCAGAAAACCTTAGAAATATTAATAACCTATACAAAAAACGTCTTATTTCATATTTTTTTATTCGGTAATGCCGTAATTTGGTGTCTCTTTTATTATAAAGTGCAAACCCTACTGAAAAATACCAAATAATAAGTATCAGGTGTGAGTGGTAAGGAACCCTCGGTGCAGAAGTCCGACTCGCACTTAACTGGTTTTTTATATCCTTTCACTTGCATTTTATAACTTGCAGACGTGTTTCGCGTGGAATATTAACACGTGCGAAAATGCCTCAAAGGGAGTCAAATATCTTCGTTTAATTTAGGTTTGCAGCATTTCAATGTAACTTCATTAGAGTCGTACTGGGTCTGAGAAACCCTTAGGATGCGTTCGCGTAATTAATCATGCCTTTGAAATTGCGGTTGCAATGTTTGAGTGTGGAAGTGCGGAAATCATTCGTAGAATATCAAATGCTTGATTAGTACTAAAGAAGTAAACGGGTAGTAAGTTTGATAATTTACCCGATCCAAAAAAGTACAGTACAATATAATATCACGCCTTCAATACAATACAATACAAATACTCTTTATTGAACACCAAAAATTAAAAAACATCATCATCATCATCATCATCTTCATTCCCAGAAGACACGTTGAAGATAGAGACTAGTTGATAATTTTATTCTGGAACCACATTAATGTTTATTAGAACAGTAAAACCCAAATATTAATAGCTATCAGGTTGACCATTGCTTTCACTATCTCTCTCTGATGTAACAATTGGCCAAGTAAAGTTTTTGGAAGAGATTTTTTTTTTCAAAAGTCGTCATCCTCTAATATATTAGAAATATTTTTTTTAATTATGGAATTGACATTTGTTAATTTTAATGGCCGACAAATTTGTTGCCTTCGTACTTAATGAAAAAGAAAAAAAACTGTCACTTCCATATATGTCATTGTCAAGTCAAATCAAAGTAAACAAACGATTCAATAGAAATATTTCTAATGAACTCAGAACTAACCCCGGACTTTCAATTTTGCCGCTTTACTCTACGACCTTTGCACGATATTTTGACAACGATTTATTTTCAACCCCTTTGGCACTGCTTCTTGGACACCGATTTCTTCATTTCACGACGACTCTTGCCCGGCTTTTTGATAGCCACGAGAGCACGTTTGAATGGTACAATCCACGCAATGAATTCAGGCAATCCGGCAAAATTGAAAGTCCGGGGTTAGTTCTGAGGTCGTTAAAAATATTTCTAAAAACACTGATCATATGAAACGAAAGCAAACAGAAAAGAGCCGTTGAATTGAATCGTTTGTTTACTTTCATTTGACTTGACAATGACAGATATAGAAGAGACAGTTTTTTTTTTCTTTTTCATTAAGTACAAAGGCAACAAGCTTGTCAGCCATTAAAGTTTACAAATGTCAACTCCATAACTAAAAAAATATTTCTAAAATATTAGAGGAAATAAAAATAAAAGAGCCGCAGTTCCTCGATCTTTAGGATGACGACTAACGAAAAAATATATAATTTACATCTCTTCCAAAAACTTTACTTAGCCTATTATACTGGGTTATAACAATATTGTAATTGACGTGATTTAGTATCGTTTAAAACTCGCCGCCATTATTGTCAAGTACATAAGAGTTATCAAAACGTTGACAATACGGAAACACGACAATTTTGTTTTTGCCGTGTAGAATCTCAGCCCTGACAGATGCCAGAAAGAGACAATGATAGATAATAACTTAGGAATTTGAAGCGACGCTTAAATGAAACTGTCAAAAAAACATAATATAAATTGCGTGCGCGCATACATTATATAACGCCTTCATTCCCAGAGTATGGTAGGCAAAGCTACAGAAATACCAACAACTCTAAAAGACTTGTTTATAATTCTGTAACCACATTTTGCACAATCAGGCCAAGAAGTTTACTAGTGTATTAGTGACAGGTTGCAAGCCCTTATTCACCAAATACCTAGTTCATTACATGTTGTTTTATTATGTAGTATTTTTGTATTTGTACTAGGTTTCAAAATAGTTGGAAACCCTCTACTGAGCATGGTCCGACATATAATCTGTTTTTTTTATTATATGTATTATGAAGTATTTTCTTGGAAAGGAAAACGTCCTGACCTACTTTGAGAATTCGTCACACAAAATCCTTAACACAATTCCGCAAAATTTAAAAGCACATAATTTTCATAGACACCATATAACTATCCCCTAACCCGAGTTCCCATTATTATAAAACACTAGCGACCCGCCAGCGGCTTCGCCTGCTGCAACTTTTTTTTCTTGACTATTGTTTTTTTATATATAATTTTGTAGACATTATGATGTTCTTCAATATTGTTGTACCTACATTATTTTGTTCTATCGCTAATAGTTTCGGCAGCGCAGACTCAGACTCATTTTTCTACACCTTCGGTTACATTGTTCAAATTTTACCAAGGATCCCTAATTTTTTTCAAAATGAAATGTAGCCTATGTCAAATTGGAAGAATGTAGCATTATATTGGTGAAAGAATTTTTTAAATCGGCCCAGTACTTTTTGAGCCTATTCATTACAAACATACAAACATACAAAAATAGGTACAAATCTTTCCTCTTTATAATATTAGTGTAGATAAATGGTCCGTATGCGTGTCACGCGCAACCTTTATAAATAAGGCAGTCGCAGTTATTGCAGCGCCCGCGCCGCCATTCGTTTCACCTGTAATTTGATGAACGGCTTGTATGAGAAAATAAAAGATTACGCCATTTTGGCCGGATATCGGATATTATTTTTGGTTAGTGTTCCTTATGGCGTCAAGTGTTTGCGCTAATGAAAAAGAATAAATAAACATACATAGATAACATCACCAACAACTACAGAATTATCAACAACTTTAAAAGAACTTGTTGATAATTCTGTAGCACTACAGCTTACGTCCTCCAAGGGCAAGAGTTAGTCAAGAGCAAACCAATTATTTCGCTTACTCTAGCATTTAAGCACAAGCTATTAGCATGTATAGCTTAAATTAATCATCCTTTTATATGTACCAATGTTACTGAAATAAATGTAATTTGTTTTGATTTTGATTTGATTATTAATAAAAAAAAAACCAGTAAACAAGGGCAAATTCCGAGGAATAGAGATAAACGACCTTGATGTACCGAGTCGCGGGTGAGAGATAGTAAGTACATACACACATATATTTTATATATACAGGGTAATTTATTTAATAGGTGCACAAATATTAATATTTGTTTCGCTATTGTTAATCAATAACACATGTTGTGTTATTTTTAGTCCAGCTTAAAAAATATTAGACATATTGCTGATTCAATGATTCCACTAACTTAACGATATTCATGGACCCTCTAATGCAGAGGAAAGTGTTGTTAAGTAAGTTAATAAATGAAATTTCAAATTTAGAATATCAGTAGGAGAGGGGCTTGTTGTCTGATAAGCTGTACATGAAATTTCAAATTTCGAATAGCAATACAGTGTATCGCATACCTACAGCTTGACAACCCATGTCATCATTTCTAGTGTGACTTTGTGTCCACACAAGAAGGTAAAAGAGAGATAAGAGGCAACAAAAAAACTTTTTTTTTAACTCGTTTTATTGTCGTAATATATTATATTAACGACACAAAATCATATGTTAAAATTTGTGCACTGATAAAAAAATTACCTTGTATAATTATATGTTACAATTTAATTGCATAGGTTGCCAAACTACCGATGAACTATGTCATAATGACAGCGTTAAAGCTCTAATAAATAATAATGTTCCAACGAATAAATGGTTTTCTGCGACAGGGTTCTATAATAACAATCATTGAAGTTGTGTGACCGTAATGTAATATCCCTGGGTGACCGAGATCTACTCGGGTGTATGTCGACGACACTATAAAATTACAATTTGACAATGTTATCCACTTATGTCAACTATTTTGTAACCCGATTTTTTGGCGAAACCTGTTTTTTTCTGATGACTACATAACAGATCGATGTTTTTACCCGAAAAACCGCTATTCCGCAATTTACATCAAAATCGTTTGCCGTTTTCGAGAACAATTTTATTGTTGATTACAAATGTTCGCGATAGTATAGGATATACAAGTGCCCCCAAACCAGTTTAAAGCAAATTACTTAGATAATTAAATTCCTCTACGAGAAACAATTAACTAAAGACTCGATCCGCTGGCGTCACTAATACGTACAGTCACCAGTAGTATTATCCAACTGTGGGTTCATAAACATCTGACATGACTCTATTACTAGCATGAGCAGGTTAGAGCACTAAGTTAGATTATAATGATCGTGTCCACGAAGCTAGCGGTGCAGGGTTCGATTCCCGGTAAGGGCAAATAATTGTGGGATGAGCGTGAGTATTTGTTTCCGTTTCTTGAAGGATTTATTATGTAGTTATTTTAGTCGAGACATACATACATACATAAAATCACGCCTTTATTCCCAAAGTGGGGTAGGCAGAGCCACAGAAATACCAATGACTCTAAAAAGACTTGTTGATAATTTCTGTAACCGCATTTTGCACAATCGATTTAGTCGAGACGTAATAGACAAAACACGTACTGAGTGTTCCGAGAACGCGTCGACAACAAGTATATCTCTATCTCTTTTTAACTTACTGATAAAGCCTTAAATAGAAAAGGTCAAACGTTTGTCTTTGACTGTTATTTATTTTATTGCTAGTTGTAAATCGTGTACACACTCAAATATTAAAAGTTTTGTTTGTTTGGCTTCGTGTTTTTTAGCTTGTGTTTATTGCGTTTAGTAGTACATGCATTAGTTTGTTAACGGTTTATACGTAGTATTACATCATCCCGCACCAAAGTCGGTAGACATTTTTCTTTAAAAATTGTGCCAATGTGTAATATTGCCGTTGACTGTACGTCTATTGTGAGTGTAGGACAATCGGCCGAAACTGAAAACTTTCACATTACAAACTTCGCTATTGGACCAAATAGGATTAAAGTTTTATCATAATCCTTTGGGAGCGGGAACATATTAAATGGCCTTCCGATGTATTCCACCAAGGCGTTAAATTCGAAACCTAATCCAGAAAAACCATTGTATTAAAACCTCTAGTCCAGTAGAAAATGCTTAACACTTGAGATCAATAGAAGCTGGTGGAGCGTGAACAAAAACCAAATAACTTGACATCTAAATTTAAACAGTTTCTATGCGTTACGAGGTCAGAGTATGGTTGGTCAATGATAGACATCGATTTTGAAACTATTACGTTAGATAATTTTACTGCTATTGGTCAATTACTTTGTAAAGTATTGTTGGGGATCAAATTGGCAGGTCTGGGTTATTCATTTAAACAGGTTTTTTAATGGTATTGAGAAAACCACCTGATGGTAAGTGGGATCTGTGACCCATAGACATTTGCATTCTCAAGACTGTAATCTTAAGATGGCAATCCTAAGACCGCAAATGCGTTGCCAACAATGAGGACTACGATAGAATGCTTATAAATTCACCGGTTGTCTTATCCAGACATGGTAACAAAACTATAGAAAAGCTTCTGCTGGCTAATTGCCACATTGCTTAATAACCACTGATGAGCTGCAAAATTAGTTAAAAATGTAACTTTGTTGACAAACATTTTTCAATGGTTATTTATTTATTTAATTAGACGGAATAATCGTAGTTTCATAAAATATCATGTTGCATGGCTGTAAATATTGTTACATACATACGTAATGTCACGCCTTCATTCCTAGAGTGGGGTAGGCAGAGCTACAGAATTACCAACAATTCTAGAAAAACTTATTGATAATTCTGTAACCACATTATGCACAATCAGGCTAAGATGTTTACCAGTGTATTAGTGACAGGTTGCAAGCCCATCGCCTAACAATACTACAAGCCTTTATTCCCCTAATCGCCTTTTACGAAATCCACGGGAAGACATGGAGTGGTACTATTCTAACCCGGAAACCACAAATGTTGTTGTAAATATTGTAAATGCGAGTATATCGAGATAATTAGACTTACCGCCTGTTTCACAATCGACAAGTAAAGCTTATTTGACAGATAAACTTAGCCCTTTCTCTTTCTGACACTTGAAAATAGACAAGGAGAGATACATCTTTATGTGACAGATAAATTTACCTGTCGATTGTGAAACAGGCCCTTATTGTTATGATTCAATTGGACAGTTTTTGAATTACAAATGCATAGATTCACTATCTTGATACTCAAGAGTCCAGGGATGAAAATTACAATGTTACGTTTCATCCCACATTTTTAATATGTAAATTATAGTATTACTACTTTTGATAAATGCGATCTAGCTACCTAAAAGATCTCTAATGGCAGGCTCCCAATGCCTAAACAAAATATAAACCGCTATAAATATCTTGATAAAATACCTCGTAAGTCAATTCTTTTACACATTACATCAAAACAAAGCTTCCTCTGTGTGTTTTCCCACGAACATTAAATAACTGAAAAACTGGAGCAACCGTTTGCTTTGTCTATTGTTTAGTTATGGAAAAGCCAGGGCAATAAACAAACAAGAAGGGGTAGTGATTGAGGGAATTACTCTAAGCCAAGCATCGTTTTTTTTTGCCATTGAGTGACAAACAGGCAGACCCACCTGATGAAAAATGATCACCGCCGCCTATAGACATTATTTTGTAACGCCTTGCCGGTATCAAAGATATTTAATGATAAAAAGCCTCGTATTATAAAGCATTGGAAAATCTCAGCAGGAAGTTTATTCCAAATTCTTATTATCAGAAACGTTCTAGAGAACCAGTGCATATTTGAAGGCAGTGACTTAAGAAAGTGAGAATGAACCTCCTGCCAATAATGATAAGTGTGATGTCAGAACGAGGTCGTTGGCATCAGTCTACGCAGTCCTTTGGACAATCCCTATTATACAGACAGTAGAAGACGCAGTAAGATGCTAAAACTGTCTAGAAGCTTAGCATCTATAAACGTTCTAAAAGAATACAATCGTTAATAATGCTCACGGCACAATTCTGGATAGAGTCGAGGGTGTCAAGCTGATAGGCCGGTGCTCCAGCCCAAAGATGCGAGCAGTACCTCATATGCGATCTGACTTGCGCCTTAATTATAATAGTCTTATACCCTAGCCCTATTCACCAACAGCTCGCCACTAGCTGGCCTGCGGGGGTGCGCCAAAGTTCTAACTTTTCAGCCCTGATTATCGAAATCCAAAAATGTTTCTCATAAAATTTTACATCATTATTATGTCTATTGATAACTAGTCTCTTTTGCTAACGATCGTGACTACGACATATTCAAATAGACATAATCATACTTCTATTTACTTGCATAATAATAATATTTTCTAACACTATAGTTGTTATTCATAAACATTCATTCATGTGAAGTTGTTGACTGCGTTTTAGTCATGTTGTAGCAAGCGAGCGTATTCAGTGAGCAAGATTTTTAAGGCAGAAGCCACTTGGAAGGTTTGGTGACAAGACTAAGATGATATTGAAATTGAAATAACTTTTTAGAATAAAAAGACAGAATAACGTGAGTTTTTCTACAATAGATACTTATGCCATAGTTTAGCATTTGAATAAGTAATAAGTTACCAATAAACCTCATACTAGGCCTAACGTTTATCGTGAGATTTATTTCTCAATAAACCATCCATAACATCACGCCTTCATTCCCAGAGTGGGGTAGGCAGAGCTACAGAAATACCAACAACTCTAAAAGTACTATATTTAATTCTGTAACCACATTATGCACAATCAGGCTAAGATGTTTTTTACCAGTGTATTAGTGACAGGTTGCAAGCCCATCCGTCGCCTAACAGTACTACAAGCCCTTATTCCCTTAGTAGCCTCTTACGACATCCACGGGAAGACATGTAGTGGCACTATTCTAACCCGGCAACCACACGGGGTTCCATAATATTATGGCTTGAATAGCGTATCCAGAGCCTGTATGGCCGCAAATCCCATACAACCACACGTGCTCCCAACAATAACGCTTCAAGTGCGTTCGCGAATTGCTAATGAAGCTACGTGAGTTGCAGCTTCGCTGTGACTGAGCAAGTTGCCCAAATTATTTAATACCTTCACCTCCGTAAAATGGAATATGTATGCTTATTTGCGTTAGTTTTGGTGTAACATGAATTATTTGCTGTGGGCCACTTGCATGAATAAGCTAAATCTAGTTTAGGTTTAGAATCGATGGTTAGTACTGACTGTTGTGTAAATTTTCGACATACACCTCTTTGCAAAAAGATCGGATAGTTTTGACTTTGTCCAGTTGTTCAAAAATATCGTAAGGAAAAGAGATTTAATGCTTTGTAACTGAAAGTGTTGTTTAGTAAAAGACAATGATTATATATAAATAATAATAATTTTAATACTGGAGCCTAAAATCACATTTTCGTAGAGTATATTTTTTACCTGGTCTAAATAATTGTAAATACAAGAATTTTTGCAAATAGTTTTATGTTAAGAGTAAGTCTATTTTACATCAATATTTTTTTTTACTTGAAGCAAATACTCTGCAATGTTCGGATACGTTGATAATTTGTGAAAAAACAGTAAATGTATTCTGGAACTATAATAGCAGTCTTATTGGTTGATTATTTTTTGCTATAAGTCAACATATTATTTAACATAGTTTATAAATCGTGCGATACTTCATAAACATGACTTATCTCTTTTTTTTGAATCATATTATTTCTAAGGAAACAAATATAACATATTAGAAATAACTTCCCACACAAATATGCCCTTTCAAATCAAACAAGTGATATCCGAAAAAAACAAATGCCGGCACTATACCAGAAAGCCAATATATTTCTTTTATTAATTCCACAAGGTCGGCATGATTCAATCGGAACCAGCGGGTGAAGGTGGAAACCACCGATACTAAACTTTGATTAGATTTGTTTCGAGCCTGTTTCAGCCTGTCCATTAGAATACAGTTCAGGACAGCCGTGTAATTGAATTTTTTCAGGCCATCGAACCCGGTTTTTTACATTTCCAATTCCTGTGGGCTGTTTTTTAAACGCTGTCTGAATGTATGATGAATGGACCGTGAACGACTAGTGAATCGTACGTTGGATGCGATTTTATAGATTAGCATGGATGGTATCATGTAAGTCGGTTAGGGATCATATTTATGATTTTTACTGAGTTTTTTTTTTACCGTTATTTAAACTATGTGAGGATTTATTATTGTGTTCTGTTTTAGAATGAGAGCTTTTTATAGTAACTCATCATTTTATCGAATTTCACTTCATCGAATGTATCATTTCATCGAATTTAATTTCATCGAACGCTTTTCTGCTCAAACCATAATGTTTTCAGGGTAGTTTTTACTTAATTACGTAGGTTATGTTAGGTTACATGTTTAAGAAGTATTTCTTTCTGCATGTGACGAAAAATAATTTGGCCAAACGGTAGTACACGATTTATTTCTCTTCTAGTTTCATAGGTAAAAACCCTTAGGGAATTCCCACCAAACTATGAGACTTCGAGGCTTGGAGGACGCAAAGAACGCTTGGTTAACTGCTTGCCCCAGTCACTCATTTGTATTTTTGTAGTATTTTATAGATAGTTACAATAAATACATATTTCATAAAAAAAATATAAAACGTTCTCTATATAAGTATCGCATCTTTAGAATTATAGTGACCTAATCCAAATATTTTGAATTTCGACTTAGGAGTACTAAATTTATGACTCGAAATCGAAAGCTGAAAATTTTTGAATTAGGTCACTATAATTCTAAAAGTGCGGTATGTCTATCGTTGCCTATTGCGCTAGTGAAGGTTCACTGCTTGTAGCGTGCTGGCTGCATCTCGAGTCGTTCTGGCTGAATATTTAAAATAGGAATATGATTTTAGAAGAATGATTATATTTTGATTTGAAATGGTCAGTCGAGTGTTATCCGCGTGAAGCCCTGAAAATGTATTATCGTTTTTTTATCTACGGCATTGACGTTCGAGGAAGAAAGGACAGCTTCCATAATAGCTCCCACAGTACAAACCTAGAGCTAAGTTTGGGAGTAAGCTAATTTGTGTAAGATTATCTTCGATATTATAATTATTATTTATTACCTATCTAACGACACTGCAATGGATATTAATAATTATTATTTACCAGTACCCGGAGCACTTGCTTTTACCTTCTATCGAGTAAGTAACGTTAACGTATTGTCATTGAGTAATTTTTACAAAAAATGTTTGCAGCAAACGTCAATAAGCGTCAGTGTCACATTATTGTAAAAAAAAAGTGTACATCGTTAAGGACAAAAGTTAAGAAAGTTAAACTTTTCCATTTCGTCACAAAAACTAGTCGTACATTTAGATACGTTAATTTTCGTGACGAAATAGAAAAGTTGAAGTATCTTCATTTTTCTTTAACGATGTACACTTTTTTTTGAAATCACCCAAATAAGGACTAAAATTTTACAGAAAGTTAACACTTTGAACAAACACTGAATTTTGTGAGTTTGTATTTATCCCACAGAACCTATTCCCAAGAATATTTTGAAACGTATTCCGATTTGATATCTAAATGCTATATTTTGTTCCAAAAACCTGTGCGAAGTGAGGGCATGTCACTATCTGTGTTTATAAAACGTAAGGCCCGTGCAAAAGGATGGACATACTCAAGGCACTTTAATTTAAACTATACTGTAATGAAATAAAGTTCATATCTCTTTGTTTAAAAATGAAGTATGGCATTACAGAGCAAAAGTAATTAAACTTTATTCCCTAGCAGGTAGGTGCAAATTTGAACTCACAAAAATCTCCAGGTTTTTAGTATGGGCCTGACGAGTTTAAGTTAATATTGTTTTCATATTTCGTATTAACAGGCACTTTATTCAAGCCGTTTAATCTCTATAAAAAGTTATATAAAAGACGGCCAAGTTCTAACGCTTTTACAAAGGGATTACTTTTCAAACGTACGGTTCGTGTAAGCAGCTTTGCCTACTGGGGGATTACGCGCAATAAGAAAAAAACAAGCACGTGGAAAATTTGCTTTTATTTTGCACCTTGGCGCCTTTTTAGGGTATTATTATTAAGCGATATACAGGCAAGAGGCAATTTAGAGACAGTTAACACGTTCCTTTAAAATTGACTTCTGTATGGTTAAAATATGTAACAAAAAGAGAAAGAAAGAAAGACAAAAAAAGATCGGCGACCACAATAAATTTTCAACAAAAAAGCCGAAGATATTTTTTGCATTTTTGAAGTCGGTGTTTTGTTTTTTTTTATTTAAGGTTCACCAACAAAATTGTTGACATCAGTATATTAAAATTTTACAATTATGAAACGTAAAGTGAAGTATGTCACAATCACTTACAGGCAAACACCACTTGTGAGCACACACC
Source organism: Acleris holmiana (assembly GCA_949316455.1). Lineage (NCBI taxonomy): Eukaryota > Metazoa > Arthropoda > Insecta > Lepidoptera > Tortricidae > Acleris > Acleris holmiana. Next base: position 3,233,169 of record OX438769.1, on the reverse strand, counting down.
ACATACTCGTATATTGAAACTTTATTGCTTATTAAACAAAGTAAGTATAATGGTGGACAAGGCATTTTTCCCAAATTGAGGTTTGTGTATATTGTTATATACTAACGGACTCTTTAACAAAAGAAACCGCTGTACTCTTTCATTTTATTGCTCATTCATTCCTTCACCATAATTAATCATATAAAAAATGAAAAAAGCATATTCACGTAACAGAACCTTAACGCGATCAAGGGTTCACGGCCATTTAATGTCAAAGAAGCGTAAAGGTCAACACTACCCTCTTTAGTCAAAACGACGTATGTATGGAACTCTTTCTTCAAGTACACTCTTATAAATTACAATTGAAGGTATGTTTTCTTTATGTTATAAAATGGAGAAACATTTTTCAAGGACAGAACATCAGATTTATTTCTCCGCTAGTGGAATTCCTCTGTCACCTTTTTTCGTGTTGTATGAAATTAAGTCACATACAATTCAATTTCTCATTCTAAATCTATTTTTATTGTAAGTTGAATCTGAGACCCATTAGACATATGAATTCTCAAGACTATAATCTTAAGACTGCAATCCTAAAACCTCAAATGCGTTGCCAACAAGGAAGATAAAATTTTGTTTAACAACTTGTAAATCTAAATCTGTATATTTAGATACCTTATCAAGAAACCTGACTCACAACAATAAACGACCACAACTATCCACAGTAACGTGATAATTGGCTAGAGTGATGGAGGCGGTACTCGCGTGCAAAGTTGATTGCCCCAGCGTTTGCTTATCCGTTATATGATTGGGTTTTTTTCGTAGTTGCGGGGAGGAAATAAAACGGGTTGTTTGTTTTCCTTTTTTGGTTATGCTTGCTTGTTGGGAGGAAAGTATTATTCAAGTGAATGTTACCCGGGAGTTTGTAGTGAAGTTTGGAGACTTGTGAGTTTGTGACAGTTTTAGGAATAAAAAGTTCGTTTTTATAGTTCCGTAGTCAAACTCTTATAGTTTAGAACCATTATAGTTTCGCCATGTCCGTCCGTCCGTCCGTCCATCCGCAGCCTAGCGCAGAGACTTTTAGTACTAGAAAGCTGTAAATTTGGCATGAATATGCATAATAATCACGCCAACAAAGTAGTACAATAAAAAAAAAATAGGTTACCTCCCCTACACGTAACGTTGGGATGTTTTTTTTTTCTCGTCTACTCTATAGTGTGGGGTGTGTGAATAGGTCTTTCAAAAATATTACGGGTTAATGAAAACAGATTTTCAATTAAGTAATCCGTTTATTAAATATTAAGCTTTAAAGCGCTATTTTTTGTTAAACTCAAGTGTACCCCCCTATAGCCAAAACTACAAATACTAAAAATCTGTGAAAAAATCCTTAATGAAAGAGCATTTAACGAATTTTAAAGGAAAACTATTACGACTAAGCAGAAATTATTGGTTCTTGAGATACAGGCGATTAAAGTGTTTATACCTACCAAAATCATCTAAGACGGCACCAATTTTGACTTTAAATAGAAAACTAGTTATTACTTGTTGTTTTTTATGTTTGTAGTACTGATTTAGATGAAATTTGGAATGGAGCTAGCTTATGGATTAAGCTACTAATCATCCCAAAAAAATAAGTTTTCGAAGGAATACCGATACTCAAAATCTACGCTGACGAAGTCGCAAGCGAAACTAGTACTTGATGAAGTTCGATGGGATTCCCAAGCGTTAATAATCTAGCTTCCAACAGTTTTATGTAGCAATCCAAGTGTTAGTGAAGTGCCGAGCAAATTATCACGTCAGACGTCGGAGCGAAGTATTCGAAGAGCACGAATAGTTGTCTTGTTTTAAACGAAACTTGGAAGGGTCAGTTCATTCTCTACCCAAGTACATAATTTATTTACTACTAGTGGGATATGTAAAAAAATTGTGTGTGCTTGATGATAGCTAAAAAACTATTAGACCACAATTATTAATCTCAAAATCCGGGTAGTATATTTTTATACCTTAACACAATTATATCTACAAAAATATGTATTATGTTAAAAGTTAAACTCTTGATAAATTTTGCCGTCTTGAAAAGCAAATAATATATTTTCAAATTTTGTAATAAATTTGTCTTATCTTTTTAGACGGGTTCTTTTGGATACACTTCGACCCACTCCATGGGATCTTTAATGGCACTACCCCTATTTTCTTTAGCACTTAGTCTTATGCTTCCTGCACCCCTTGTAGAAAGCGGATAGTGGAGTGGAATTTCAGCTAGTGATTTTCGTTCATACTCCGGCGAGGGCATCACATTCACACAGTATGTATTCACCGCAAATTCTATGTGTTGCCCTATCTTTGCTACATTATACATACATAACATCATTAACATCACACCTTCATTTCCAGAGTGGGGTAGGCAGAGCTACAGAAATACCAACCACTCTAAAAGACTTTTTGATAATTCTGTAACCACATTTTGCTCAAGTAGACTAAGATGTTTACCAGTGTATTAGTGAAAGGTTGCAAGCCCATCCCCTAACAGTACTAGAAGCCTTTATTCCCTTGGTCACCTCTAACGACATCCATGGGAAGACATGGAGTGGCACTATTCTAACCCAGAAAAGATACGCGCAATCTTTGCTAGAAGATGTTTAACCCCAATGTGTCCAGTGAAACCTCCAATAATGTACCGAAGTTGTCTTCTGCAGAGTTTCCAAAGTTTTAATAATAAAATATCAGGGGACAATCTCACACAAATTGACCTAGTCCCAAACTAAGCTGTAGACTTGTACTATGGGTACTTGACAACGATAAACATACTTATATAGAGAAATACTAACTTAAATTGATAGAAAACATCCAAGACTCAGGAACAAATATTCGCGCTCATCACACAAATATCTATCCTTACTGGGATTTGAACCCAGGACCGCTGGCTTCGGAGGCAGGGTCACTCTCAACTAGGCCACCGTGTCGTCGTTTATTTTTTCAGTTCTTGTCAAGTCGCTTTATTAATAACTTTGCATTCTGCTATTAAATTTAATAAATTGAAAATATTCCTTAAAATAAAACGATATAAAAGCAACCACGCAGTCTGTTGTCCGTGAAAGTCTTATCTTCTGTAATCCGAATACGTAATTCAACTGACAATTTGTTCCCCTTTTTAATCCTGTTTGTGAAAAAATATTATGAAACGACGGACGAATGACATGCAATTTATGAAGTTAATTTGAAATCCAGATTATGGGGATGGTTTTTGTACTTTTCTTGCTAAAGACCGATTTAACTTAGTGATTTTCTTTTTTCGGTAAGATAAGCTCTGATTTACCTTTTGTCACGTTTTTTTATTTTAATATAAAAACTATTTCACAATTGTTACTCATTATAACTTTGACACCTGCAAGGAAAATCATCGTTACTCATTTTCACTAACTTTACTGGAGATCGTGTAAAAGTAAAAAAAATAAAAAATGACAAGTTAATACAAGCGCACCTTGAAAAATTTAGTCAATAAATACTTATCTTAATGTTAAATAACATATGTTACCATATAAATAAGCTTATTTTCTGATGTTCAGTGAGTTACAATTCCACAACGTTTTGTTTTAGATTTGACATTTTAACTCAGACATACAACATAATATTGAGTAAATATTATGATAAAGTCTAAGAAAGAAACAATACTTTCTCTGAGATACAACATCAATTATGTTATTCAACATAGATTATTAATTACAATTAAAATTAAACAAAGTTAAAATAGTTAAATCTGTTATATTATTGTTCATAAACGTAGTTTTTCAAAAATTTAAAAAACAGCATTAACAAATGAGCATCTTATTGGTTTGTACTGGTTTTTAATCGGGATCAGGGATATTTTTTTGTTGAACATTCTAACTCAAGTTGCGATGTAATCACGTTTAGGGTTACCGATACCTACAAGTTAAAAAAAATAACTTTTGTTTCTAAGGTCCAAAGTTCCATACTTTAACCATTTTGATTTTAAATCAATCCGTGAAAAAAAAATGTAGAAAAAACGATCTACAACTAAAGATATTATGTTACTCACTTCAGTGGATAGTTACTTACAATGTTTTCCATTTGTCTAACTCTTAAACGGGAAGGAATTGAGATACAATGATGAGAGCTAAAATTTGCAATTTTCATGTTGGTCACAAATATGATTGTAACCCGAAATAGCTAAAAAGTGAGTTACGATGTTTTTCCTTGCAGGCGTTGACTTAGTCTCAAACTACATAATTATTATGAGTTAAAATATAAGTTTTCACCGTAGACTTACTCCTCGGCAAGTGATTGTAAGAATGCTGTAAACTTTTTTTTTACAAAGTACGATTTTAATTTTAAATATTGCCCCACAAAACTGGAGTAACAGTTTGACTGTGGGAACGGATTAGATTCTGATTAAACAAATTAGATTCTGGCATAAACAAGCATAATGAGCATTCAAGGTATAATTTTTCATGTTGATATCGCCTCAAAATAGGAAAGACCTGTTTAAGTAAGTATCTCCATAAACCTTTTAGTTCAGCATTGAAAGAGTTCTTCTCGTATCTCAATTTTAAACCTGCATTTAAATAAATACCTTGCTCACGGTAAATAAAGTGTGTAGTTTTCAGTTAGAATTGTTACTATTTTGTTCTTATTTAACCCTAACGTTGACAGGGGTGTTATAACGTGAGACCCGGTTATACAAGGTGTCTTATTTAAATTGGTCAGTATGGGAAATTCTGAAACTATAAGACATACGAAGATCTGTTCTTAGGAACCATTTCATCGATTTCAATAAGAAAAAAAACTGCATTCATACATTTAAAAAAATCTTGTACTCAGCTCGGGAATCGAACCCGGTTGTTTTGAAAAAAAAATTCACATACCTACTTTAATTTAATTTATTAGGCGTTTATTTTAGTAGAAACAATTTTACATGCCTGAACTTGTTGAATATTGTAACGGTGGTTACTTCGAATACGTACTACAACAAAATAGTGTATGTGAAAACAAAGCATTTTATTCATTTTAGACATCATGTTTCATGGAGCCATTTACTGCTTAAGAGCTACACAATCGATATCGAAATAGAAATAGTGTAAGTTGTTTTTTTTTAAAACAACTTTGTTCGCCACCCGAGCTAAGTACAGGATTTTTTTAATGTATGAATGCAGTTTTTCTTCTTAATCAAATCGATGACATGGTTCCTAAAAACAGATCTTCGTATATCTTTTAGTTTCAGATTTTCTCATACACAAAATTTGTCCGGCATTGAAGTATCGCTTCACTCTATTGAGGACGCCCAGCCGAGACGCCTCACCGAGAGCAGCATATTTGCGCCAATTATTATTGTCTAAATTGCTCTAATGATCGTGGCAAAGAATTTGGCTGGAAATCAACAAGATTTGAAAATCGTTCATCTGCTTGGTAACGCTATTGGCGTTATTATGTTTTATGTTGTTATTGTATCCGATTTTTTATCTATAGTTTTTACTAACGTTAACCTTATTACTAACTTAAATCCTATTTTGGTGCTGCCTTTAATGAAGTAAATTTAACGTTAAATGTAATTGATAACGATAAATTAAAAACAAATTGAAATGTTAATCCTGTAGTTATTTTGAATACTAGAATAGATGACTGTGTAATCATTGAATTTTTGGCTAAAATGACGTTAATCTCTTTGTTAAATTAATGCTTTCGTGGTTAAGTTATAAAAAAGCTTTTATTTAATGTCTGTGGGATTAAATTAATCTCGATGTATTTATTTAATACAGTAAGGTAAGTTTTTAATTTTAATCTATATGGGTTTTGCTAGTAGGTCGCAACCACTATCTTATCTTTTAACATACCACAAAGCAGCAGTGTTCGCATCGCTGCGTTCCGGTATAGGGCTAAGACAACCGGTGAAATAAATAGCATAGAGGTATTCCTTAGTCCTTAAGGTTGGCAATGAATTGGCGGTCTTAAGGTGGTTATGAATTAGAGCAGCCTCGGGTCGAGGCACGCACGGCTCACCTATTTTGCTCAAATTCGTCCGCGCTCACGCGCTGTGCGCGAGTAGCGAGAGAGCGGCGCGCGGCGAGCCGTCGAGAGTCGATGTTTTGACCGTGCTCAAAGGCGCCTCGGTGTGCGTGCCTCGCGTAACTTTGACGTGTATCTGAGCGTGCCGCGGGCAGAACGACAAGTTCTAACTTGTCTGTGGGCGAGGCGCGTACAAATTTGATTAATTTGCTGAGCCGTTCCACTACCGAGGCGATTTCTTCTTCTTTTTGTTAATAATTCGGTGAATTATGATAAACGCAGCCGCGGCTGTCATCGTGTTAGACGCCATTTTGAAATGACGGCTCGCGTCAAGTACGCTGCCTCACCCGCGCATGTTGATGTGCAACAATTTGGGTCGCGAGCAGCTCGCCGCGCAGGGCGAGCATGCCTCAGGCTGAGCCGCTCAGATTCGTGCCCAGCTTTAGAATTATAGTCTCAACCTCGTTAAGACCCACCATACTACAAACAGGATTTTTGTGAATTTGATTTTGTATCTAGCAGCAAGGAAATAAAGTTCAAATACGTTTGCTCTACAATGCAAATTCGATTTTTAAACAATTTTAATGGACTTTGTTCCCATTGTAATTTAGTTTAAATTTTAATTTACCTTATGCACATCCTAATGCATCGGGCCTTACTAGGATAATAATGTAAATGACTATGATCTTATTTCTTAGGTGGCCTGCGGGCTAAGTTAGCCTAAACTTTGCGATTTTTTTTTAAATTTATTATCCCAAAAACCTTGTCGTCGGTGAATTTATAAATGGGCTCAATTGCTGTATTAATAACTAACTCGATATTAGAAAAGTTTTAACAGCGAGTTCACAAAGTTCCCATTAAAAGTTTCAATTGATTATTTCATAATTAAAACCCTCCTAAATTGAGGAAATGAGTTCGTTACATGTTTCGAGTTGAACGACTTGTTAATTTTATTTGAGTTTTTTTCACTTATTGATATTATAAATTTAATGCCTTTTTCCAAAAAGTTTGTAAGTTAAGAAAGGTACTAAACCAAATAATAATTATATCCAAAATGTTTTTAAGTTGGCCTAGTTATGAACATCGATACCAATAAAAAACAAATATTATTACAGTTTGTTTATGTTAAAAGATTTCTGACAACCTGCAGAATAATTATTGTGTCAAAGTTACAAATGGAACATAGAAACCAATAAAATATTCACATTTATTATTGTAAATAGCATTTGAGGAAATATAATAAAAATAGTATAATCATTAAAATAAGCATTTAAAATGCGGACAATGGCTCATCCATATTATTATAAACCTTTCTTTTTTAAACAATCGATTATGTGGTGCTAGACAAGTTGCATTCAACAATCGTTAGCGATTATGTTTCGATTGAAAAATATATGGAATTGACTTAAGTGTCACGTTACTATCTCGGTGGCTTACGTCAATTCCATACATTTATCAATCGAAACATAATCGCTAACGATTATCGAATGCAACTTGTCAAGCACCACTGTTCAGGGCCTCTATTCAGGTGCGTTAAAACGATATCGTGTTTGACACGTTTAAGAATCGTTTATGTCACAGTCGCCATTATTGTAAATGACATAAGAGTTATCAAAACGTTGACAATACGGAAACAGGTCAAAAACGATATCGTTATAACGCAGTTGAATAGAGGCCCAGTTTATTTTAATTTTATTAAATTCTGTGTCGACCTTGTTACAGACAGAACCAACCAATAAATGGATCTTATGTAATCTTATCTTATCCAAGTAAGCGCCCTTTTTATGTGTGTGATGTTATTTTCATTTGAACTTATTTTACGTTAGTTTAAGAAATATTAACTTTAATGTATTTGTTTTTTATATTTAGCGTATAATATTTATTACAAGATAATATTACTTTAAGTGTCTCTTGTTTAGTTTGAGTTTAAAAACAATTAGTTTACTCGTACACAGCCTGCCATGTATTTATGTCCTTAGCTATTACTCTATCCAAGGTTGTCTGGAAGCCACTATTTAGTAACAAGACCGCCTGTTATATGCCTGTAATTAAATAGTACTATTCGTTTTTTTATTTGGTGTATTTGTATTTTATTGTAGCCATTTTAGACTGATTTTAGCATCAAGTCAAAAATAATATGAAATCTTCCTAATTAGTTGATAATAGAAATTGTATTAATTTGTTTTTAAGGTTTAGATTAATTTGGTTTTACACATTTTAGAGCCACACAGAAAAGGAGCAGCAGAGGAAGGTCAAAACCATTTTACCGATTTCTCACCTCTCGACAAAAATCACAGACCGTGATCCTAAAATTACCAAAGGTTTTATAGTTATCGAAGTACTTTATTGTAAAATAAATCATCTCTGCGTCTAAGCCCGGGGTTGATTACATTTTAAGCCCCGTTTTGATCCCGGATTAAATAAATCGCCCCTAAAACCCTGTTACCCTGTCCACGCCGTGGTGATCAAATTCATAATTGCTTTGTGAAAGCTGACGAGGTTTTTTTGGTAATTTTTTTGGGGTTCCGCGATTTAGTATACTATCCAACGAGGGACTAAAGTGAACCATTATGATACGAGATATTTATCCACACGAGCAAAGCGAGGGAGGATGAAGATCGAGGTCTACTTTACACTTCAATTGCGAGAAAAATAAATCTTAATAGTTTTAGCATAGATACGTAAAAAGTAAATAAAATAAATAAATAAATAAATATCAGGGGACAATGTCACACAAATTGACCTAGTCCCAAACTAAGCTCTAGGCTTGTACTATGGGTACTAGACAACGATAAACATACTTATATAGAGAAATAAATACTTAAATACATAGAAAACATCCAACACTCAGGAACAAATATTCGCGCTCATCACACAAATATCTACCCTTACCGGGATTTGAACCCAGGACCGCTGGCTTCGGAGGCAGGGTCACTCCCAACTAGGCTACCGTGTCGTCCAAAAATAAAGTTACAACTTAATAGCCCTATTATTCTATCTTTTAACCCTGTAATACAGAAAGATACAACAATAAGGTTGTTTTTAGGGATAGAACATTAAAAATAGTCCATAGACAACATCATTTCCGAAATGAAGACTCAGACGGTGGAGGTTGTATGCCCAGCCCCAGCCTGCCCTGCCCTCCACCGACTCCATCGCACACTTCGACGAAAAGGGCTACCATTCGATGTAATAATACATTCGATGAAATGATAGATACCTCTTTATTATCTATCCAAAATCATGTCTATCACATGTCCACATTCATTTTTTAATTATAAATTTTAATTAACAATGGCTAAATAAGCCCAACATTATTGACATAAGCAAACAAAATTGTTTTCGTTAATTTATTATAATTTTTGATAGTTAAATTACTACAAATATTCTCCATGTCACTGTCAGAGGCAATTAAAATAAATTTATAATGAAATATTTGAAGAGTTTATTTTGATAATCCCAATTTAACCACTGAAAATGCAATTAATTCTTAAATACGTTAAAGTAAACGAAGTAATTAAAATGAGTAATATAATGGACAAATACTTATAATGGACTAACAACCCTTCTTTTTCTGCTTTTAACCGAACACTTACACTGTTCGAATGTATGTTTTTTAAGTTGTCCGCTTCAAATCCTGCACGTCTATTTAGAACCACGTTAATAAAATGGGTTGAAATTTGAACTACAAATGTAAACCCGATGACAATACAATATGATGGTGTCTAAGAGCTGATCTGATGCTGGAGTCGGAAGGTGGCGACAGGATCTCCGCTATACTTAACGTAGACCGTGTTGAGACTCATTATTTTGGTCTTGATAAGCAATTTTAGTAAAAAGTTTAGTCGGCAACGAAAGCCTGTCCCAAAAAAGTTTTTTTTGCCAAAAACCTATTTATGTGACTGCCGGGTTAGAATAGTGCCACTCCGTGTATTCCCGTGGATGTCGTAAGAGGCGACTAAGGAAATAAGAGCTTGTAGTACTGTTTTGCGATGGGCTTGCAACTTGTCACTATTGCACTACTTAGTAAACTTCTCGGCCTGATTATGCAAAATTTGGTAACAGAATTATAAAAAGTTTTTTCAGTTGTTGGTATTTCTGTAGCTCTGTCTACCCCACTCCGGGAATGAAGGCATAATGTTATTTATGTATGTAATCTATCTTATCACCCCTCAGAATCTTTTGTGCAATTGCACTCTTACACACTAAGACTTAGCTGGCCTTTATTCTACTGAATTTAACCATATTGTTAATTATATGTTATCGTATCTTCAACGTCACAATTATAAAACTTACTAGCTTTGGCTTGCGCCTCCGTTCACATAGAAGTCGTTTATCGCCGTTCCGTAATTTTTTATGGATAAATGGTACCCTATGTCCTACCAAATTTTATTTGAATCTGTCCAGCGGTTTATTTGTGAAAGCGTAACAAACAGATAGACAGACGGACAGAGTTACTTCCACATTTATAATATTAGTATAGATTTAATTTACAGTAATTTTAGGCGAGTTCAAATAATAGGTACATTTCAAATGCAATATTTTGTTGCCTTTTCGCATGTATATATTAATATATGTAATTGTTTTTTTCGTCCGGAGCCGTCTTCGATGCCTCCACGAGCAGTATGTAAAAGTGCTCAGAAAATTATAGGTACACTGTAGGACTAACTAAAACACAGTATCTAATTAAAGCATTGAAAATCATGATAGGGTTCTGTATATCACCCAAAAGAATGAAGGCCAGAACTAAATAATATAAAGTAGGTGATATTTAATGTAATTTTTTTTATTAAGTTATTAACGAAAAATACAGTAAGATTATCATAAGTGACGTTATTTTAACATACATACATACATAAAGTCACGCCTTTATTTCCAGAGTGGGGTAGGCAGAGCTACAGAATTACCAACAACTCTAAAAAACCTTTTGATAATTCTGTAACCACATTTTGCACAATCAGGCTAAGATGTTTACCAGTGTATTAGTGACAGGTTGCAAGCCCATCGCCTAACAGTACTAGAAGCCCTCATTCCTTTAGTCGCCTCTTACGACATCCACGGGAAGACATGGAGTGGCACTATTCTAACCCGGTAACCACACGGTACATTTAACTATAAAGATAACTTACTCTTCATTTTAAAATAAAAATAAGATATTCTATTTTAATCACAATAAACATCAAATTTACTGCGTTTTTGATTGTATTTTTTTTTATTTGCAGTTGATAGCAGTTGCACTGTTTATTAGTCGGTAATTGTTCAAACGTACGTGTATAAATGTATTGTTTAAATGGTAGTACACGTTGAGTTTTTGCGTTTTAGTAAATTAATATTTTTATGTATTTTAATATATATGTTTATGTACTGCGTTTCGCCCGTGGATGTCGTAAGAGGCGACTAAGGGAATTAGGGCTTCTAGTACTGTTAGGCGATGGGCTTGCAACCTGTCACTAATACACTGGTAAACATCTTGGCCTGTTTGCGCAAAATGTGGTTATACAATTTACCAACACCTCTTTTTGTTGGTATTTTTTTAGCTCTGCCTACCCCACTCATGTACTGCTCTTTCTACGTTAATTGCAGCGCATTATTTTGCAATTAGGGTCTCAGAGGCCGTACGAGAACGATAGGTGCGTGGCGTATAGCTTCGACAAGCACATAGCTTCGAGAAGACACGCCCTTTAATATTGTTTTAACGCTCGATTCATCGAGTTCAAGAGCTACTTGTTCAAGAAAAACCATAACGCATTTAAAATCAGATCTCACGAAATCAACTCGCCTCTAATACCAATGAAGTTCAAACCCGTGCCACACGATCATTTATTATTATCACGCACCCAGTATTATATATTAACAATACTGTTTGGTTCTTTTGTACTTGAATCATTACTCGACACAATCACAGTGGCGTGAGTGGTCGAATTAAGTTTTCATGCATTCACGTCCATCAAGCCAGCCTAGTTTCATTGGATTATTACCTTTTCAGCCGTAGAATAAAAAATGAAAAAAAATAGAGCTCTTGTGCATTAATATAGACTGTATTTTTATTTTATGGCGGTGGTTCGTATAAAATGTGTTGCAATGCCTCAACTGAGAGACGATCCAAATGATTTATGTTATTCGTTGTTTTTACGTGATTTATGTATACACACCATCAATAATATTGTAGTTTTTTACGGTTCCGTAGTCAAACTAGGAACCCTTATAGTTTTGCCATGTCCATCCGTCTGCAACCTATAGTCTGTACTTTTAGGTATTTAAAAAAGTGTAAACAAAAAAACCACGTGACAGTGACAGATGACAGTTTGTCAGCCAATAGGAGCAGAACACTGATACGTCAAAGCTCGACCAAACAGCTTGGATTGGTTGATGAGCAGAGCCACGTGGTTTGGTTTGTTTACACTTTTTTAAATACCTAAAAGTACAGACTATAGAAGGCTGTAATTTGGCAAGAATATAGTATACATATTAGTCACGCCAACAAAGTGGTACAATAAAATGTATAAAACATTTTTTTAGGGGAGATCCCCTAAACGTAACGTTGGGATGTATTTTTGCCTCGTCTACCCCATAGTGTGGGGTGTCGTTGGATAGGTCTGGAAAGAAAATTTTCGATTAAGTGATTCGTTTTTGAAATATTAAACTTTAAAGCGCTAATTTTTGTTTGAATCAAGTGTCCTTTGCAACCAAAACCACAAATACTAAAAATCTGAGAAAAATCTTAAATGAAAGAACAAATAGGTATCGAATTTTAAAGGAAAACTATGACGACTAAGTAGACATCAATGGTTCTTGAGATACAGGCGATTAAAGTGTTTATACCTACTAAAATCATGTAAGTCGGCACCAAATGGTTGAATTGCAAAAATATTGTACATAGTTAAGGCCCTTGTTGATGTCAATGTTTAATTGAAACAAAATAACTTTCCTTTGTATAACGAAGATTAACCATAGAATTGTGTGACTAATTTTCGTAACACAAAGGAAAAATATTTTGTTTCAATTAAACTTTGACATCAATTAGGTCCGTAACTATGTACAATATTTTTGCAATCCACCCAAATGACTTTAAATAGAAATACTTAACGGCTTCGGAACCCTACACTGAGCATGGTCCGACATGCTCTTGCCCGGTTTTTTCGTTACAGTCATAAAAGGCAAACAAGCAGATGGACCACCTCCCCCTATTTCACCATGCTGACTATGACAGGTGACAGTTGACATTTCAGTGTACATGGCGCAGCTTATATGAACCCAGTGATGTATTAGCGTGTTAATTTTGTAATGTATACCGAATTGTCACCTGTCTCATGTCATTGTCCAGATGGTGAAATAGGGAGCTAAACATCAGCAATACCAGAGGTACAGCCAAGTTGTTGCCTTTCAGTGAATACTCTTTTTAAGCCGCGTTTAAAAATAAACGGTAATGCAAAGAAAACCAAGTATGTTATAAATAAGTATAACTAAATGTGTGAGTCAGAATAGTGATGATTAGTATTCTGTATAATTTCACTTATTGCGTTCGGTACGCCAATGCTCTTAGAGTGTTTTACTATTATTTACATCAAACATAACCTCACGCCTTCATTCCCAGAGTGGGGTAGGCAGAGCTACACCACCATAAAAAGGACCACCAACGGATCACCAACTACCATAAAAAGGACTTGATAATTCTGTAACCACATTTTGCACAATCAGGCTAAGATATTTCCCAGTGTGTTAGTGACAGGTTTTAAGCCCATTGCCTAACAGAACTACAAGCCCTTATTCACTTAGTCGCCTCTTACAACATCCGTTCGAAGACATGAAGTGGCACTATTCTAACCAGGGATCGTTACCGGTATTCTGAGTACCGGTTTAAAATGAGGTATAACCGGTTATAATGGCATTTCACTATTTTTACCGCTAAAGCTCTGATTAGCGGTATAATCAATACCGGTATTCGAGTACATGATCGGTTTAGGCAACTGACAACAATACCTCTATTTGATACTTTACCCATAAAAAGCATTACCGGTAATACCTGTCAGTGTCAATATACTTGTTTATTTGTTTTCGTAAAAGTTTTTAAATCTATTATGTAAATCAAAATACACACAATCAATTTACTTATCCAGGTTCTAGTAGACACTAGTCAACCAGCCATGCACAATAATGTCATCGCGTGACGTACCCTGTTACACTTGGTATGCTTTAGTAATAATGTCAAATTGACGTCTTTTTTATCAGGTGCATTGAATAGCGGTATTGAATACCGGTATTTAATATTGTAAATAGTGTATACATAGCGATAAAAACAAAAGCGGAATGACAACAATACCTCTAATTCGAATATAGGTATTATTTTTTTAGCGGTAATAATTTGACAATTTAAATACAGGTATTCAATAAAACCGGTTTTGCAATCCCTGATTCTAACCCGGCAACCACACAAAAGCTATGATTTGTTCATGGCTCATTCCCAATAAAAAATATTTTGATTTCCTCACTGATTAAAACAATTAAGAATTTCCAGAAGAATCTCCCGGCATCCTTTGATAATTAACCTTCTCTTCTGTACAATTTAGTACCATCGATTTTAATTTGATATTCAATTAGTCTTACCCTCATAGGCGTATTCGGCCGAAATAAATTATTATTAAGGCGTCAGTTTACTCCCGGCAAGATAATGACGTAATAATTCTTGCTTGATTAACTTTAAATTTATAGCGAGTTAATTTAAAAGTATTTGGCGGACATTAATTTTCATTTTGTTTAATAGACTTGGGTGATTAAATTGTGGATGAGTTACGTGTAATTTTACAAGTCGATTAATTTCCAAGTGTATGGGAACTTCCTGCTATACGGTTTTAACTCCGCACGTTTTTTCTTCCTGGATCCTCGCCTCCTTTATAAATGGACTCTCACTTTAAGTCCTGACACTATGCAAATAAACTTATCCGAAAAAACCAAGTGTACTTTATAAAGTACATAATATTTACGCTAAAATCAACTTTGCTCTAGCGAAAATCGGTAACAATTCTCAAATCAAGTGGCAGAATGTTCAGGACTTAAGTGCAAAGTACTTTATAAAGGACTCTCGGTTTTTAGGATTTTATGACAAAAAAAAATCGGGATCCAGGAGGTAAACAAAATAATCATTTAAAAACACTATTCTGTTTTTAATAATTTTAATTTTAATCCCACTTGTTTTACTATTGTAAACTTTATACTCATAAAATAAATGTGAAAGTTAATTAAGACGTTTGGATGGTTGTTATTTAAATACATAAAGTTTTATTAAGTGCCACTCCATGTCTTCCGTGGATGTCGTAAGAGGCGACTAAGGGAATGAGGGCTTGTAGTACTGTTAGACGATGGGCTTGCAACCTGTCACTAATACACTAGTAAACCTCTTAGCCTGTTAGTGCAAAATGTGGTTACAGAAATATCAGTAAGTCTTTAGAGTTGTTGGTATTTCTGTAGCTCTGCCTACCCCACTCTGGGAATGAAGGCGAGATGTTATGTATGTATGTATAAAGTTCTATTGATATTGGATGAAGGTCAAAACAGATTTGATTGTTTCAAAATTTCAATTTGTCCTTTTCGTATAATATATAAATTCAATTTTGGGTCAAATGGTTCGAATAGATTTCCTCCCTTTTTAAGTCAGTTTGTTAAGTCTGTGATACCGTTGCAAATAAGAGGCATTACAGAGATTAATTCAAAATAAAAAAAACTACCTAAATATGTCAGTTAAATTAACATTCATTAACTCAAATTTTTAACAAAATTTCGCATAGAAACTTAGACTTTAGTAGTCAGGATTGGTAACGCATTTGACGTGTAAGGATTGCAGTTTTCAGATTATAGTTTTGAGAATTCAAAATCTGTATGGGTTTTAGATTACGCTTACGATCCAAGTGGCCTTTAGTGTGTGCTCGTGTGCCGTAAAAGACATGAACATTACTAGAATTAGGTTAATTTGGGATTAATACAAAACCGATTAAATATTTCGAAAAAAATATAGAGTGCTATTGTGACGTCACATTCTTGTTAAAAGATAGATAGATTCAATTAAATTATAGCTACTTTTATACTTTACATAAAAATTGTTTTTCTCACGTGAGTATATTTTCATATTTTTTTAATAGTCGTATTACTAAAAGCTTATTAAAGTAGCATTTACGCTAAAAAATATTTAATCCAACAACATTCCTTCGAGGTCCAAAACTAAATATTCTCCTAACCTTAATGTCTGACGTAGAACGCAAAAAAACGGTCAGCCTCCTCTTTCATTTCGCCTAAAAACAGGTCACAAGTGACTTAAAAAAATAACTGCGGCAGCATTAAACGTTTCAAGTTAAATAAAACGTTGAAAATACCTACGTACATTATATCCATTTCAGTAGTAAAAAGTAAAAACGTCCTGTCCTGTAAAAACACAGCGCGTGGTCACGCCGCTCTGTGTGTGACGTCAACATGGAATTGGTGGGACCGTCCCATTGTGTGACAACGCGTGGCCACCCTCGAATAACATATTATAATGGCTACAGTTTATTTAAACACAGTGTTGTTTTGACATTTGTAATTACACCATTTAATTTGCGGTTCGCATTAAACGAATTTATTTGGAGTATTTGCCTTTGTTACTTTTAAATAATTTAATGAATGATGCTTAAACGAATATAATATACGTTAAAATGTACAGTCACAAAACTGTTTACAAAAGAAGTTGTTTTTAAGTTCTTGCAGTAGTTATCCAAATAACAAAAAAAATATTAATTTGTCGTATTGTTATTATTGGAATAATTTTATTATTTGCTCCGGTAAAAATACTAACGATTTATTTTCAGGAGAACTTCGTTTACATTGTCTGTACTGTGTTTATAATTATATACATACTTTTTAATATTTCATGTCAGGTTCATACTTATATCATGAACATAATTATGAACCCGATAGTTGTTTCAGCGAACGGTCTTATAGCGAAGAGTCTTGACCAACACCTTAAGAGACTCTACGCCGCTAGTTTGATCTCTACGCCGCTGGCGGCATCTCCGTTAGGTTTAATAATGTTAAAATTTTGAGTAAGTGTTGTTATTTTACTTTCATATTTGAATATTGTAAAGACCGGGACAGTGAAGGAACAGGGAAAAAGTTGCCAGTTAAATTTTCTATGAAACTTTTCCGTTGTGCGAAGAAAATCAACCATACAATAAAATGCTTTATGCAATTCAGTTGCTACACAATGAAAATAGCAAAGATATAGATAAGTATGTCCCTTAAACTGACTAGAACTAATCAAGTTTAATTCTTCATAATAACGACCTCATTAAAACTCAGTGGCAAAACAAAAAAAATAGTAAATATTCGAGGACAATCTCACATAATGTGACCTAGTCCTAAAGCTCTAGGCCTGTACTATGGGTACTAGGCAACTATAAACATACCTATAGGTAAATCATCATTTTCTTGCCCTTATTCCAATTACTTGGCGTCGGCACAGCATCTTTTTCTTCCAATACCTACCTGTCACTCGTCACTTACTTCTTTCCTCTTCATATCATCTCTCACACAATCCATCCACCTATTCCTTGGCTTATCTCGTCTCTTTCATCCCTCCACGTTCATCCCAATACTCTGGTGGTCACATGACTGTCATCCCTCTGCATAATATGCCCATACCACGCAAGGCGATACCTATAGGTAAATGCATACTTATAAATAATAATAAATAAATATAAATATCAGGTGACAATCTCACACAAATTGACCTAGTCCCAAACTAAGCTCTAGGCTTGTACTATGGGTACTAGACAACGATAAACATACTTATATAGAGAAATAAATACTTAAATACATAGAAAACATCCAAGACTTGGGAACAAATATTCGCGCTCATCACACAAATATTTGCCCTTACCGGGATTTGAACCCAGGACCGCTGGCTTCGGAGGCAGGGTAACTCCCAACTAGGCCACCGTGTCGTCTTAAATATATATATTTTGAGGGTGGTAAGACCTTGTGCAGACTCCGTTCGGATCGCTACCACCATCTTATCCATTAACCTACCGCCAAACAGCAGAGTTGTGTTCCGGTTTGGGGATAAGACAGCCGGTGAAATAACTAGCATAGAGGCATTCCATCTTAGTCCTCAGAGTTGGCATTTGCAGTCTTAGGATTGCAGTCTTGTGAATGCGAATGTCTATGGGTCACAGTTCCCACTTACCATCAGGTGGCCTGTGTGCTCGTTTGCCTTCTCAATGCCATAAAAAAAAAAAAAAACAAGATTAAAGAACAAAATATTCCCGCTCATTACAACAGGTATTGAACCCAAGACCGCTAGCCGTGAGCAGGGTCACTCCCAACTATGCGTACGGCGTCGTCGAACAAACTTTTACATAACAAACGATATCACACCACAACACCCTTTGACTTGTTAGCCGGCGTCAAAACCGTCCAACTTTACTAGTTACATTCACTCGTGAATGTAAAAATATCTACGAGGTATACCTGGAGTTTTGACACATGTCAGACCAAAGCCCCCAATATTTTCCTTTACCCTAAACTTTTGACAGGTAATTACTGGCCAACACTCTAAAACTTTCCAGGGAGTCATCAGGCAATATACAACTTTATGTTCCTTAGAACAAAGTCTTGGTTTATGTGACGTAGATCTTGTATAGCGTGACTATGATTTTTAATGGTTGTAGATATATTGTTTTGGATGGTTGTACGTTGCCTTCCTCTAGAAATTTGGTAGCTCGTTGATTGCATAATTGTTAGTTACACGTTTTGTGGGATAAGTTATTGTTATTGAAAAGACAGTAACTATTCTTATTTTAAACTTTCTAGAAAATTTCTTGGCTCAGCTAAGCAATGCTTAATAGGGAACATGCATAAATTAACGCTCTAGGAAACTGCTATGAAAGAGAGGAATAACTGTATACGCGAAATAATTGACTTGTAATTTTTTCATAAGATATGAAGCTTTAAAATGTCGTAGTTTAGATCCCCGGCAAAAACACTCCTTACAAAATCTACGACAGGAATCACGTCACTGCTGTTGTTCCATGTTTAAAATATAAGGACCTTATAAAGACATTTGCATTTATTTCGTAAATTACTATGCTGCCCTGCTAAGCCAAATAGCAGTATGTCAAATAAGTCTCCTGTAGCAATCAAAACCTTATTACTAACAAGAGAAGATTGAATCTACTTTGGCAATTGAATCTGACATACTGTGTTTTAGCTTAGGAGGGCAGTATGTTTAAGCCAATATCGTTGAATAAGAATATTACGTCAATAAAATGAGGATGCCGAAAAAACAATCTATACATTTAAAGTAGTTTAGTAATTTTAACAAGTTTTGATTCTATGTAAAATCTTACTAAACGGGTCAAAACTTAGTGTATAGCGTTTTAAATGCTTTTTTTACTCAAACTCAAATCTGGTTTTCATGCATGTTCTCTATTTGGAAATTTATCATTAAATTACATAATAGCGGGCTTAGGGCTCTAGTCAAGATGCAAACGCTCCTAACGTTTTTCTTTTTTAACGCTTATAATGACAGTCGACCACGTGATTTACCGCAATGTACGAATATGTCATCCCATACATTTCAAGTGATAGAAAAGAAAAACGTTAGTAGCGTTTCCATCTTGGCTAGGGCTCCTCTTGTGGTCGTATTGTATGGATGTGGATAAACGTGGATCTGTTACTTTCTGACCAGGTAAGTGCGAGAGTGAAGGATGCTTTATCCAACGTCATAAAGGCAACCCTAACAGGGACCCTGAAATTGAAGAAACCATTAGTTCCCCTTTGTGCCTCTGATCCTGATTTAAACCATTCCATCGGTAAAAGTGCCGCAGATCTTTATTCCTAGGAAGATAATTCTACCCTTTTCTATAAACCCTCCATTTTAAACCGAGGTATGGGAATAAGTCAACCGATCAAATTACTAGTATAGAGGCATTCTATTCTTGTAAATGCATATGTCCATGGGTCACAGATCCCACTTCTCATCAGGGCCCTGTTTTATAAAGCTTCAAGTTACAAATTACAAGCGGACTCTCTTTCTAGCAAAAGGAGTTACAAAGAGACTTCCGCTTGTAATTTGTAGCTTTATAAACAGTGATCGGGGAAAACGGTGCAAAACTTTAACAAAACATACATGACAGCCATGGAAATATTAATATCCTTATACCAAATCCGAGACTCTGATATAGAGTCAGATTGAACACTAATTCTGCCAAGCATAATATATTTTTTTAATGTTATTTTTTTTTTTTTGGTCGTAAGTTCTCCTTTATGTTACCTTTACAAAAGTTTTGTTAAAGTTTTGCACCAGAATAAAATAGGGCCCAGGTGGCCTGTGTGCTTGTTTGCTGCCTCCTAGACATTGAAGAAAACCTTCAAAGTCGGCAACGCATCTGCTTCTTTTCACTTATGTCAGTAATATCGTCATTTTACTATCTTAACCTCGTATCGTATCTAATTGATTAGTAGAAAAAGCACTCGTATTACAAGAAGAATAAAAACTACTTTTCTATCAAAATATTCGATCAGATAAGTGGTTGTAGGTAGGTAGGCATTTATTTCGTATTGGAAATTACATTATTATATGTCGCATAGTTATAATGAATTCACAATAAGTTCGTCAGTGTAAAAAAAAAAAAGTTAAAGTCAAATAATGTCAGCATACAAAAGCAAAAAGTACATACATACATACATTATTATCACGCCTTCATTCCCAGAGCGGGGTAGGCAGAGCTGCAGAAATACCAACAACTACAACAAGAGTTGTTGGCAATTCTGTAACCACATTTTGCACAAAAAGGCTAAGATGTTTACCAGTGTATTAGTGACAGGTTGCAAGCCCATCGCCTAACAGTACTAGGAAGCCCTCATTCCCTTAGTCGCCTCTTACGACATCCACGGGAAGACATGTAGTGGCACTATTGTAAGCAAAAAGTACTTAATTGTAAAATAAAAATAAAACACTAAAAAAAAATATAGGTAGCACAATTGCTACAGTCGGCGTCAAAATACAATAATATTTTAAATGTCACAATGCAGAATATAAATTAAAGTAATAAAAACAACAAAGCAACAATATATAATCTAGTCGTCACTATATTCTTTGACAGAATAGTGATTTCGTCAATAACAGATTTTTAAGTCGGCGACTAAACTTTGCATCCGAAGATTCATTTTTTACGTCTGCGGGTAGACGCTCATAGAAAGTTGAGAAAGTAAAGGGACGATATGTGTTCCCAACAGAAGACCAGAGCTGACGATGCCAGCATTACGTTGATTTGGGACCATTTCGTGACTACATTCTTCTTTTCTCTCTGTTCTTTATTGTTGTCACGAATAAATGTATTTTCTTTCTATTTCAGGGGACAAAATCAGGGGACAAATATCAGGAGACAATCTCACACAAATTGACCCAGTCCCAAACTAAGCTCTAGGCTTGTACTATGTGTACTAGACAACGATAAATATACTTATATAGAGAAATAAATACTTAAATACATAGAAAACATCCAAGACTCAGGAACAAATATTCGCGCTCGTCACACAAATATCTGCCCTTCCCCGGGAAGGAACCCAGGACCGCTGGCTTCGGAGGCAGGGTCACTCCCAACTAGTATAGGTATTTATTCTAATATACCATGGTTTATATTGTAGAGTGGTCCATCACTTGTTTGTCCCCTCCTTTGTAATTTTCCGACATAAACAATAAATTAGCATTCTTTACAGCTCTTTCCAAAGCCCGCTTGAAGCAAACTCGTGATCCGTACTTAAAAAGATCCTAATTTCAAACAGTCATTAACAATTTTGACAATTGTCGTTTACAAACTCCCAACCTTACACTTTCAAAGTAATAATGTTATGCTTATTGTTATGAATAGCTTTATTCGCGTCTTGCAATCATTAATTCCAAGTTGAATTCACAAATTTCTCAATTATTTCGTAAAGTTGGCGGCACATTTTGCTAATTCGTCGAGTTTGCTGAACAAGGAGCTATTTTGGATGACGAGATTAATACGATATAGTCGTTTGCTTATACAGAAGGAAATAATATATTGAACAGGGCCTCTATTCAACTGCATTATAACGATATCGTTTTTGACCTGTTTCCGTATTGTCAACGTTTTGATAAGTCTTATGTCATTTACAATAATGGCGATTGTGACATAAACGTTTCTTAAACGTGTCAAACACGATATCGTTTTAACGCACCTGAATAGAGGCCCAGGGGCCTTATTAACGTTTCCCCTATCGCATTTGTATCGTTTCCGACTCGGCGGTCATTACTGTCAGGGCCTCTATTCAGGTGCGTTAAAACGATATCGTGTTTGACACGTTTAAGAATCGTTTATGTCACAGTCGCTATTATTGTAAATGACATAAGAGTTATCAAAACGTTGACAATACGGAAACACATCAAATACGATATCGTTATTACCGTGTAGAATCCCAGCCCTGGTTAATAAAATTTATCATTACGTTGACAATACTATAAACATAGCAATAGGTGTAAAGCTAAACGTGTGTAGGGCTCTGCATTATCTTAAAATGTACTCTGCCTTTAAATTAAATCACAAAATAACCTATTGTAGGTGAAAAACTTAAATAAAAGACCTGCTGTATGTAGTTGTAACACATCTGTATAGACCGTTTGACATTCTATATTTGAAATTTGACGTAAGCTTCATATTAATTCTATACACATCTACATACAACAGGTCCTTTACTTAAGTTTTTCACCTATACAACCTTATGACACAAAACTTTATTCTTCTTTCGTAAATATAGTTAAAACAACTGTTAGAAACTATTAATAATTTAACCATTCATTTTTTATCAGAATCATTTAATATTAAAATCCCTTTTCACGTTTCTGAATTTCCTAGTTTTTTGTACGTGTGTTAAAAAAACTCATAAAGCAAAGTGTTGCTAGTTATATGTAAATATAAACAGATTAAAATTGTGATTTTTAAAATTGTACGTTTTTGAATTATCTCAATATAATGATTACAACAATATTCTTTGAGGCGACTAAGGGAATAAGGGCGTGTAGTACTTCTAGGCGATGGGCTTGCAACCTGTCATTAATACACTAGTAAACATCTTAGCCTACTTGTGCAAATTTGTTGGTATTGCTGTAGCTCTGCCTAACCTACTCTGGGAGTGAAGGTGTGATTTTATGTATATTTAATAATTATTTGAAGAGTCACCATCAAATATATTTTTTAGGGTGCTCAAATATATATGTCTGACCAGTGTATTCGCTCCGATATATCCGGCGGCGATTATACATTGGTTTTCTGTAAATATTGAATTTCGATTTTGTGATTTGAACTATAAACAGTTAACATACATTACATACAAACATACAAAATTACAATAATATCCTATATTTTACGTCAATGCTGAATCAAATCTTTACAAAAAAGCTAATCCTTAAATAAGAGATATCGATACGCCATTTCGTAAAATTACGAAGCGTAAAACTACTTTCGAAATTGCAAATAGTGTTTGTTTTATTTTTTATCGACGAAAACTCGGCTGCTCTAATTAAAGTCGGGCACAGATGTGAATGAGGGAGCGCTAAGGAAAGAGCTAGCATAATATCTGGAATGAACAGTATGTCAATAATGTTTTTTAAACCAGTTTAATGTGTATACTTAAGCTTGCAAAAGTTCAGTACAACATCTAGTTTTTTAAAAAATTTTAAGGGTCAAAAAACAGTAACACAAATTATATTACAAATGAAACATAAAGTGTTTTTTTTTGTTAAGGTGAAGGCACACGAGCACTCAGGCCACCTGGTGGTAAGTGGAATCTGAGACCCATAGACATTTGAATTATCAAGACTATAATCCTAAGACCTCAAATGCGCTGCCAACCCTGAGAACTAAGGTGGAATGCCTCTATGCTAGTAATTTCACCGGTTGTCTTATCCCCACACCGGAACACAACAATGCGAACACTGTTTCTTGGTGGGTGGTTAATGGATAAGATGGTGGTAGCGATCCGGACGGATCCTGCACAGGGTCCTACCACCACTAAAAATAAGAAACAGTTAAAAATTAGAAACAGTAAATGTGCAAACAACCACATTAACCACATGTTAAAATTTCTAGCTTCAGCGTTCCCGAGACAGACAGACAGACGGACAGCGGAGTCTTAGTAATGGGGTCCCGCTTTTACCCTTTGGGTACGGAACCCTAAAAAAGGAATCCAACATACACAAACGCTTGCATACGGCTTACACACGCGAACACACACGCACTCATACATACCAATGTTTAGTTTCATACATCTTACTCTAATACCTCTATTTCTTTTGCTCTCAGAAATGTTACACAAGTACCTTATTGCGATTAAATTGCATCAAAGGGCTCAATAGTATTACCATAAATAACTTTGTTATTTCTACGAGCAATAATAAGTCTTAAAAAACATTAAACAATGTATCCCGGGTGAGCGTAAGAAGCGGCTACTTAGTTTTCTTTAATTACTGCAGCTGCTCTGAAACAATAATAAATTTACTGCAACTGCTTTTTTTTTTTTTTTTTTTTTTTTTATGTTAAGGAGAAGGCACACGAGCACTCAGGCCACCTGATGGTAAGTGGAATCTGAGACCCATACACATTTGAATTCTCAAGACTATAATCCTAAGACCTCAAATGCGTTGCCAACCCTGAGGACTAAGATGGAATGCCTCTATGCTTTCAAACCAACTCATTACTTTGTGCTATCCATACATACTGTTCTTTCTTACTGACATCAAAAATGGAGGAGAATCTATTATGTTCGCTTCTTGTTCGAGAATTCCAGCTCAATCGGTCAGGGAAGTGGTTCAAATATACCTCGCAAGTTTTCTTTTCTTTTCTGGCAATGAGAAGGCACAAGAGCACTCCGGCCACCTGATGGTAAGTGGAATCTAAGACCCGTAGACTCTCTTCTTTAGACTGCAATCCTAAGACCTTAAATGCGTTACCAACCCTGAGGAGTAAGATGTAATGCCTCTATGCTAGCCATTGACGACACGTTACTTACCGAGCATTCAGGTCATTATTTCACTGTGCCATCCTTTACCCATGAAAACGAGAAGGCATCCTGTTATTGTTTACTCTATATACATTGAAGATGTAGTCCGTTGCGCAATTGAAGCGATTCCGAGATTCATCCAATTTTCTTAGAAAATATCTGACGGACGAGAATTCAAGTGCAAGCTTAAATTAAATACTAACTATAAAAAAAACAGTATTTTAATATAAGTAGCATTTTAGGACCCTGTGTAGGATCTGTCTGGATCTTACCCATTAACCAACAAGCAACAGTGTTCGCATTGTTGTGTTCCGGTGTGGGGATAAGACAACCGGTGAAATGACTAGCATAGAGGCATTCCATCTTAGTCCTCAGGGTTGACAACGCATTTGAGGTCTTAGGTCTCAGATTCCACTTACCATCAGGTAGCCTGAGTGCTCGTGTGCCTTCGCCTTATCATTAAAAAAACTTTTTTTTTATCCATTAGGTTAACTGGTCGAGATCCAAGGGATAAGTTTGCCTTTGCACATCCCTGCTCTTTTTGCCTATTTTATAACAGTTAACTATTTTGTTTGTTCAATGAAGTGTTTACATACATAAATCGTCGTTTCCTTTGCAATGGAGTTCATGTTACCTACTGCCCCTTATTCAGCTGTGGCCACACCATTGCAGACGCACAACTGAATTATCTAAAACTTTTAATTGTCCCGCTCGCCTTACCTTCATTAAAATTCGCGTTTCCGTGAGGTGTCCTGTTTACTTGCACACAAAAACTTAGTCCGTTTAATGTTCCTGGAAATATTAAATGTGCTAGTTAGTTAAAAGCGAGTGCATTGTTTATGACATTAAAATTACTTTAAGAGGGTACGAAGTGGAAGCTGGAACAAGTTTATTTGAATAGCTTACGCTAAGAGTTATGACTGCTATTTGCTAGTTGTTGTTGAAAAAAAAAATACAGTCTTTCAATATTACGAGTAGTCTTTTATTGTAATTGCAATTTTGTTTTAAGGACTTTAATATTCCCGAACGTTTGCAATAGGGTTTATTAAGACATGGCTATGCAGCTGATTTTACGGCGATTCTAAAGGACAGAGCTAAAGCAGTAATATAGCTCTGTCCTTTTCTCTCAGCGTAAACTGAACAAAAAACGGATTTCAAAACCCAACTGCATGTTTTGATTATGTCGTCAATATAAATTTTAGGTACCCACCATTTTTAGTTTTTTTATTCCGCCATGTTTTTTTATAATTATGTATTTGGTGGCACTTGCGATGTTAAGGCGAACTTTTCAAAATCGGCCAACCCGTTTAGGCTACAAGAGGTCACAATGGAGCGAACATACATACCTACAAACGTATTTAACTAACATACATACACACAAAACATTACCCTCCTTCTTAGTCGGTTGAGTAATAACGTTATCAAGTTAAATAACGCAAAGGCATTACGTTTTTTCAAATGATTGAGTGTTTTTTATCTGCCTGTTTATTTTGTGGTAGTTGCAAATGTTTTTTTAACCTTTCTGTTTTCAAACGAATGCAATACCTACTTTCTACGACTATTCACAGCATTTGAAATAACAACAGTTCTGTTTGCATTCGAAACATTTTTCCGTACCATTTTATTTGAGTATTACTGCATTGCAAATGCCACCTTTACACAAAGAGAAGATAAAAATAAACACTAAACAGTGAGAATAAAAACGCTAAAGTTTTTAAAATACATTTACAAGTGGATTCGAGATATTTTTTAACTTTAATTAACTAGACTTTTAGCCGCCTTTAAAGAAAGAAAAAATAAAGAAGTAATTTTATTCGTGACAAACAACAATAAAAGAACAGAGAAATACGCACAAGGAGAATGTTGTCACGAATCGGTCCCAACTCTGCGTAACCCTGGCATTTGTCAGCCCTGGGGGGTTATCATGAGCTAGCTTTGCAGTTCTGTTTACGCTCAGAGAAAAGGACAGAGTTATATAACCGCCATAGCTCTGTCCTTTACGCTGACCGTAAACAGAACTGCAAAGCTAGCTCATGATGACCCCCCTGGTCTTCCGTTGGAATCATCCGGGGAAACCATAGAAGGTTATACATATATAATGAACGATAATAACACTAGGACAACACAACCGTTTTCTGTTGCGTTTTTTGAGAGCTCAGCCCTCCTTAGCCGTAATAAGTAGTATGTATATCAAATTCAAAAGCCAAAGCAGATTCAATCCTAGCCTGTTGGTAATAAGGTTGCATTTACTACAGGAGTTAGGTTTCAGATACTGCCATTTGTGTTAGCAGCTTAGAGCTACGTTGTTTTTAAACACAATCAAATAATTATTCCTAAAGAGATTTATAAACTTGCCTATTCGATGCACAGCCTTTCACTTTTATCAATATCTCAAGGGTTAGCTGGAAGAGATCCCTTAAAGGGATAAGTACTCCTTTGTTCATTATTTTCTTGTATCTTCATTGTATTGTTTCTGTTTTATTTTGTAAAATAAAGTATTAACATACATACATACATACATAGCACCGTTAAACCATAGAGCGGTTTGTCTCGATGCCTGAGCCGAGTATGTTAGATAAATAATACATACGAATTTAAATCTGACTAAACTTACAGCTCCTACTAGTTTAAATTGAATTACAATTAAATTAGAAATTTCAAAAACCCCCGACTAAATAAATAGTCTGTAAAAAAGCCTGAAAAGTAAAAAAAAATAAGTAGTAGCCCTAAGGGCTGATTGTTTGATAAGTAGATAGTTAACTGAACACTGACACTAACTAAACTGACAAAACGGAGACCGTTAAGTAGTTGGGGTATTTTATATTATTTCATTTACTTAGCGGTCCCCCGCCGTGTCTGTTTAGTTAGTGTCAGTGTTCAGTTAACTATTTACTTATCAAAAAATCAGCTCTTAGGGTTACTACTTATTATTTTTTACATTTTAGAGGTTTTTTTACAGACTATTTATTTAGTCGGGTGTTTTTTAAATTTCTAATTGAATTTTTTAATTCACGTTTTTAAACTTCTCCATCCGAGTGTCTGTTTGTGGCATCGTAGCTCTCAAACGGATGAACGGATTTGGACGCAAGTTTTTTTTTTATAAAGCTACATTAATCAGGATGGTTCTTAGCAAGATTTCATGAAAATTGGTTTGGCCGTTTAAGAGATATCAGCTCTGGAAGTAGGTGTCGGCGTTATTTTTGGGGCTTTTAACAATTTAAGCTATAAAGTGTAAAAAGCCAAAAAATATCTCAAAACGGCTAAAGCGATTTTGATGAATTTGCAAAAAAAAACAAAATTGAAAAAAAACCTATTCAAATCGGTTCACCCATTTAAGGGCTACTTTCACGCCAAATTTATAACACCACTCTTTTTGCGTCGGGGCTTAAAACACGCGTAAACGATCAAATCGTTAATATTAACAATTGTTACTACCTCCAACCCATGATTATAAAGCAAAATAGTACAACAAAATAAAATACCTTTATTTTTATGTAGTTGTTTAAACATTATTCCATCTAAAGAGGAATGTGAAACGATGCTTAATTTCCGCAGCTGTCAAAAAAAAAACATAAAAATGTAGCTCCGGGCGATAACGCTTCTCAGCCCCTAAACCTAATCCAATTTCCACGATTTTTAAATATATCGTAGAAAGTTCTCATAAAAACCAGGATTGCACGTTTCCGTTTTTGTTATTTTTCATTTCGTTCCTTTTTCATAATATCTACAACATATCCAAAAATCGTAAAAATCGGACCACGTTTAAGGAGAGAAAAATGTTGTTGCATTTTGTATGGTTTTTTTTTGCTTTATAGTCCTCCTAAGTATTGTAAATATGTTATTCACTGTTACTTTATCTTTACATTGTTTGGGAAGATTGTATAGACACACACGTTAAACGTACTTTATAGTCCTGCTGTGCCTAACAGGGTACATAATGAAACATCTTCCTATACAAATTACGTGTCACGTTGTTTGTCCGCGATGGACTCCTAAACTACTGAAC
Organism: Acleris holmiana; assembly: GCA_949316455.1. Taxonomy (NCBI): domain Eukaryota; kingdom Metazoa; phylum Arthropoda; class Insecta; order Lepidoptera; family Tortricidae; genus Acleris; species Acleris holmiana. The sequence goes on along the minus strand of OX438769.1, from coordinate 3,204,119 downwards.
CGATTTTAAATTTGGTTTGCACACCGTGTGCAAATCGACCCAACTTGATAGATAGGATAGCTTACATTTCAATTTGTCAAGAAAAAAAATGCAGCGGGCGAAGCCGCTGGCGGGTCACTAGTTTACTATAATTTATGCTTTCACCTTTGTAAACACATGATTGCAATAAAATATTAAGTACTATACCCCTCTTTTTGTGGGAGGGGTTATAAAGCGATGCTGTAAAAACACAAAGCTTTACACTCGATGTAGAAAACAAATAACTTTTTGTTTTTAATAAGTTTAAAACTTGTTGAACGAAAAACAGTAGCTTATCGAGTTTTGACTTGTTTTGCATATCAAAGGCAGAAGTTACAGGTCAAGAACGGCATAATTGCTTTAGGGGATGCGTTTGATTTTGAACTTAATGCATTTACTATTAGGTATTGTATGTTGTAAATATATTATGTGGTTATGATCTTATGAATCAATATTGTTTTGTAGTAAAAAGGTAAACGGATGAGTTGTATCAAAGATGCGTGGATCTGCTGGTGATTTTGAATAAGTGTATTTTTTTCATCGTCGACGACCTGCTTAATTGTAAATTGTTTATTCGTATTTGTCCACGTTATAACTATTATAATGTAGGACTAAGAACTAATTCCGTGTTAATAAATGAGACGACACGTTGGCCTAGTTGGTAGTGACCATGCCTTCAAAGCTTGCCGTTCTAGGTTCAAATCCCGGTAAGGGCAGGTATTTGTGTGATGAGTACGAGTATTTTTTTCTGAGTCTTGAATGTTTTCTACGTATACAAGTATATATTGCTGTATATAAGTAAGTTATTGTTGTCTAGTGCTCATAGTAAAACTCTAGAGCTTAGTTTGGGCCTAGTCAATTCGTTCGGAGATAAAACCACGTGCTTCTGTCTAGTCCACAAGAGGAAATACTCTTTCATCGAACAAATTGTCCGTGCGTGTGATATCAATAGACTTATTTCTCTTGTAAGTCCATGGGAGTGTCCATAAATAACTTGACGTTGGAGAAGTACACCTTAACAAGAGTGAAATCATGTAAGTATAAAAAATTAAATTAGAATTTCTCACCCTTAATTCAAGTCCGTAAGTAATTTTGCGGGTGGTAGGACCTGGTGCAGGGTCCGTCCGGATTACTACCATCATCTTATCCATTAACCTACCGCCAAACAGCAGTGTTCGCATTGTTGTGTTCCGGTTTGGGGATAAGACAGCCGGTGAAATAACTAGCATAGAGGCATTCCATCTTAGTCCTCAGGGTGGGCAACGCATTTGCAGTCTTGTGATTGCAAATATCTATGGGTCACAGTTTCCACTTAGCATTAAATGGCCTGTGTGCTTGTTTGCCTTCTCAGTGCCATAAAAAAAGTCCGATTTTCACAAGTTTTGTATGTGTTATAGTTGTTATGAAAAGCTAGGTTTATATATACTTTCCGTTTTCGTTTCTTAATTTGTTTCATTTCAATAAATATTTGAACAGACGTAGTTTTTTTATAATATCTTTAACATGTTCAAAATTCGAAAAAACGGACATCGTTTTAGGGGAGATGAGACGTTGTCGCATTTTGTATGGATTTTTTTGCTTCACAGTCCTCCAAAGAACACGCCATTGTTATTATGTCATCGATGTAGGGATTAACCATTTAACTTTTTAAAGCTAATTACACATCACCAACCTTAATAAATATACGCATATAAAAACATAGCATACGCATAAAAAAGTATAGCATTCTTTTTAATTTCTTCCAAAGGAGTCTACACTAACTTCCACATTATTTAAATGATTTTTTTTATTGGTAAGGAGGCAAACGAGCAGACGGAGCGCCTGATGGTAAGCGAATACCGTCACCATAGACACCTGCAGCACCAGAGGAGTTACAGGTGCGTTGCCGGCCTTTTAAATGAGAGTATGCTCTTTTCTTGAAGGTTTGAAGGTCGTATTGGTCCGGACGCAGCCATAAGATGGAGAGGTCCCTACCTTCAAGATACCCTACGAAATCAAAAAGTACGTCATGAATAGTTATAAAAAGAAGATATACATACATACATAACATCACGCCTTCTTTCCCAGAGTGGGGTAGGCAGAGCTACAGAAATACCAACAACTCTAAAAGACTTGTTGATAATTCTGTAACCACATTTTGCACAATCAGGCCAAGAAGTTAATTAGTGACATGTTGCAAGCCCATCGCCTAGCAGTACTACAAGCCTTTATTCCCTTAGTCGCCTCTTACGACATCCACGGGAAGACATGGAGTGGCACTATTCTATCTAACCCGGCAACCACAAGGGGGAAAAAAAATATAAAAAAAAATATATTTCTCAGAAACTACATAAAAATCCGTGCTACCGTTCATGCATGATTGAGCCCCACGACGCTATATTACCTACTGTCACATGTTAAAAATGTCACCGCCCATTACTTTACGTTAATGCAAGCGCAATAATTCATTTGCTACAGAATTATTGAATAAATCTTCTGTAATGGACCTTTTTTGTCAAATGGATTTGTTTTCGGCGTTTCCTGGTGTCGCTAATGGGGTGTGGCTCCGAAAAGTGTGAGGGTTGGACGCGATAGTAACAAAATACGTCAGGGGTCGTGCTATTAGCAAATATCACTGAAAAGAACTTGGGGAGTCTTAATTCCACGTGATACATAGTTTTAAGTTTACAGAAAGAGAAGATTTAAAACCGGGCAAGAACATGTTAGATCATGCTCAGTGTAGGATTCCGTTAAGTACTACAAACATAAAAATCAACAAGTATTAACTAATTTTCTATTTAAAGTCATTTGGTACCGGCTTAATCACCTGTATCTCAAGAACCAATGATGTCTACTTAGTCGTGATAGTTTTCCTTCTAAATTCTTTATATGAGCTTTTAGTTAAGATTTTTTTTCTGATTTTTATTGTAGTTTTGGTTGTAGGGTAATTTTTTTCTATATTATATTTTACCACTTTGTTAGCGTGACCAATATGTATATTCATGCCAAATTAGAGCATTCTAGTACTAAGAGTCCAGACACTCCGTCCGTCCGTTCGTCCGCAGCCTAGCTCAGAAGCTAGGCTGCGGACGAACTGACGGACATGGCGAAATTATAAGGGTTCCTAGTTTGACTACGGATCCCTTAACATGTAATAATATGACATAAGAAAGTCACATAAAACAAACGTATTATTTTTCCACACTTCGTTATATTTTTATGAACAGGGGTGGCACCGATGACGTCAGAGAATTGTGTGCTTTAATTACAGAATTAATTACAACAGGATTACGGCAGCGTATTATTATGTAAAAATTGCAAGTTGAGTCAATATTTTTTCATGCATGTAAATTCAGCGAGTATTGTTTAAAATAATTAATTATAATGCCGGAATAGTATTTAACAATTTCATATTACAACATAAACACAGTTTTTCTAAATGATTCTGTTATCCCGATAAATTTTGGAAACACGGAAAGTTTAATTAGGGTTTATGCTGAACCGGTTCTGCGTTAAATTTTTGGACACCCGGACCAAATTTAAACCTTTAATTACTAGTCTTTAATTTTAATCACCTATATGATTGACGTCATCGGCACCAAAAGTGCGACCCCGGTTTATGAGCAATGCAAGTAGTAAAAAGTTTTTTTTTGGTTATAACTGCAATCTCCAACTGTCAAAAAATAGAATTTTATGTAAGTCATATTGAATAAAATGAATTAAAACTAGATTTTTTCAATAGTCCGTGGAACCTGGATTCATATTATAAAGTAAAGCCTTAAAATATCAGAGCACGAAGAAAACAAAGATGTAAGTCATATTATTTAGTGATGGTAGGACCTTGTGAATGGTCCGTCCGGATTGCTACCTACTATCAATCAAGCTGCAGTTTTCGTGGTATCATGTTCCAATGTGGATAAGACAACCGGTAAAATGAATAGCATAGAGGCATTCCATCTTAGTCCTCCAGGTTGGCAACGCATTTGCGATCTTGGGGTTGCAGTCTCAATGTATGTATGTATGTATGTAAACACTTTATTGTACAAAATAAAACAGAAAAAATACAATGAAGATACCAGAAAATAATGTACAATCAAAATTGTACATTATAGATATTATGTAGATTTTTATGTAGATTGTAGTCTTGAGATTGCAATGTCTATAGGTCACAGATCTCACATACCATCAGGTAGCCTGTTTGCTCGTTTGTGAACGCCATGCCATAAAAAATATAAAAATCGACTCATCTTTTATTATATAAATAAGGTTTTAGTTTTTATAAGCATTTCAAAAACTCTAGTTTCGGAGCCCGTCTTTTTTATTCCACTCTAAATTTCATTATTATTCAGGTTTCCTTTCTTTTTAAGTTTTTATTAAGAGCTGAAGATAATGATGCCACTGAAATTGACGTCCAGGGAAGTTAATTTAGAGTTATCTTTGCGGGTGGGATCGGGAACAATAGATTCCTCAAAGGTATCGTACCTTTCAGTAATCAATTAAAAGAATTGGCGAGAAAAGGTGCTTTACTCATTTTGATTAGAAGTTAAAACTAGGCGGTTATTATCAGAATATTCTATAAACGTTAATTAATAATTGAAATGTTGAAATGTGTGAAGATATCTCAATTTATTTAATAACCAACATATTATTCGCTTGCCTCCATACAAATTTAACCCTGTCAACACAGAATGAAACGACCATGCGGTTTTAAATGCCTTTTTTTGCGTGAATCGAAAATGAGCAAAAAACAAATAAATTTAAACCTTAAAAACAAACAATACCAGTCCTATTATCAGTTAGTTTAGGAAGATTCAATATCATTCTTCATTTGATGCTAAGCTCGGTCTGTAAGTGACAAACAAATTATAATAAACAATTAACCCTCACATAAGGGTACAACTTTAACGAACCTTCCTTTGTAAATTCTCTTTACAAACATTAAAATATCCGTTAAAAGCCTGTTTTTAGTACATACATAAACAAGGTAACAAAAGGCAACCTGGCCATTAAGTGATATACTCCGGCTAAGCTACGGCATTTATTTTGCAGGCACCTCGGCCCTAATAAGCAATCGAGAAAACAATCTTCCAGCGATAGCGATCTCTTTATGAGCTCTCAAGATATAAATTAACAAGGGAATAATGGTGAAAGGCGGTAGCATTTTTTTGGAAAGATGGGGTACTATGCTTTAATGAAAAAAAATGCTGAAATGAATTAATACGGTTAGAAAGCAAGTTCACCCATTGTAACCTGGTACAGAGTTTAAGTTGTGCTTGATGAGTTTAATATACAATTAAACATAAATACAAAACATTTACTTTAGTAGTTTGATTTACCCAATTAGGTCGAATAAACACAGTAAATTGTAATAAAGTGAGGTTTCTGGAAAATTACGCTGTGACAACAAAATGTTCGGATTTCAATTTTAAGTCTGTTGTGTCTGTCAACACTTTCTACTCGTAGTGATAATTTGACTTGATGAGTTTAATATACAATTAAACATAAATACAAAACATTTACTTTAGTAGTTTGATTTACCCAATTAGGTCGAATAAACACAGTAAATTGTAATAAAGTGAGATTTCTGGAAAATTACGCTGTAACAACAAAATGTTCGGATTTTAATTTTAAGTCTGTTTTGTGTCTGTCAACACTTTCTACTCGTAGTGATAATTTGAATGTTTTTTACAGAGTAACTTTGTTCGCAAAAATACGTGTTCTGCCTTTGAACTGGGTCATAATTAATTCGAAACCGCTTCTGTTATTTTGTATAATATCAATTATATTACAATTATTACGTACTGTCGGAATAAAATAGACATGTGCCCCTATTAAAAAAAAAAAATGAAAAAAACTCAAGCATTTTCTGATATTTCGGATTAACAAAAAGTAAAAAGCGTAATTAAAAAAAAAGTTTCTTGTGCACAAAAATATTAAGCTTTTGAAGTGACCGCACTGTACTCATACGCTGTGACATCAAAGTATTAATATTATCTGGTAGTGTCGGTATAAATTAATCCGAGACGCCGGCGCAGCCCGACAATAACTGGATGGAGTTAAACTTGACTGTTTTGTGTTGTAATCATCGACAGACTAGTAAGGATGCGCCCAAATAATACTTATAAAAAGACACTTTTATTATTGATTTCAGTTGTTGTAGGTCAAAAACACATTATTATTATTCGACATTAAAATGGTAAATAAAATTAAAATAATATAAAGTATTAAAGTAAATATATAATTAAATCTTTCTTTTTAAAACTATTTTTACTTTGACATAGTAAAAATTTTGCTAGTTAAAATGATAAAAAGACGTACGAAGCGAAAGAGGTATGTTTGAACCGGTGCACCAAGCATTCCATAGTTTCTACCTACGCCATCGGAAGATGGGCGTTAAGGCATATATTTGTATGTGTGTATGATGTCGTGGATTGCCGTTGAGCAAATATTCTTTCGTCATATGTATCATTTCGTCAAATGTATCATTTGGGCAAACGCAATTTTTTCCGAAATAATAAGTTAGGTTAGGTTAGTTTTATAAAAATCCTGAAATATTTTCAGTTTTGAAACAATTGACGAAAAATTATTTGGCCAAACGGCAGTGATCCGTATGATGTATGTATGTAAATTATGGTTGGATCTTTTGTAGGGTTCGTCAAGATTGCCACAGGTATCTTATCATTTAACTTGTCAAAGATAAATAGAGGCATTCCATCTTAGTCCTCAAGATTCACAATGTATTAGCATTCTCGAAATTGTTAATTACATCTACTTATATACCAGTACGCTTAATTACCTCTTCCATAAAACCAATTGTCCAAAAGATTTCTCAAATGTCTTCCCGTGGATGCCGTAAGAGGCGACTAAGGGAATAAGGGCTTGTAGTACTGTTAGGCAATGGGCTTGCAACCTGTCACTAATACACTGGTAAACATCTTAGCCTGAATGTGCAAAATGTGGTTGCAGAAATTACATATGAACAAGTCTTCTTAGAGATGTTGTTATTTCTGTAGCTCTGCCTACCCCACTCTGGGAATGAAGGCGTGATGTTATGTTATGTTGTTGTTATGTTATTTCTCAAATTCTTCTTTAAGTTTTTCTTTAAAATCCTTAGAAAGGATTATGTTTAGTTTCTTCTTACGTTACTTTAAGCCGCTTGAAGTAGTCTGTTGACTCGAGGACTATTTAATAAAATAAGTGGCATTTCCAGTAACATTTGCTATTTCCAGACCATTTAACTTCATTATATTGTAATATTCAACGTAAGTCTACACTCTAATTATGACATAGCTGAAGTACAGTCACCGGTAATCATAATAATGTCATGAACACAATGTTGGATAGTTTCAACCTTGTGTTCAAAAATATACATACATACATACATGACATCACGCTTTTATTCCCAGAGTGGAGGTAGGTAGAGCTACACAGAAATACCAACAAATCGAAAAAGGGCTTGTTTATAATTCTGTAACCGGGTCAGACACAGATTTAGGTTACCGTATTTCCTTTGAACACACCAGAAGTTAACGTTTTTAAGGCCAAATTTTCTGGCTAAGCCCATTACCGCAAAAACTCTGTCAGGACTGCTTTATTTCTATCATATACAAACATAACTTATATGCACACAAGCTCTTAACTATCGACCACAGGAGAGACAACTTTTGTTTTTAAGTGTGTATGACCCAACCATATTTACGTGTGTTTGCTAGGTTAGAATAGTGCAACACCTTGTACTGTTAGGCGATGGGCTTGTAGCATGTACCTAATACACTAGTTAAATTCTTGGTCTGATTATGCAAAATGTGGTAACAGAATTTCAAAAATATCTGACATGTACATATAAATAATCTAAATTTTCTACAAAGCCACATCCACATTAGCCTACCTTACAACGTTACCCAAGGTATCCTGTTAATTTGTTGACCGTCTCTGCTAATACCGGCATAAACATCAAATATCTAAGGCCTGTGGACCGTGAAATTAACCCATAACTCTGGAAACAACTGTATAAGCCCTTTAGGTTTAAAGTGCCTTTAGATTTTTATCACCGGTCCCTAATTTAAGTATCTACTTAGCCAACAATGCGAGTGATAGGATGATGTCGTCTACATAATGTGAACTTAATTTTTAAGTCAACTAGCATTCGCTTGGGATTTAAAGTTTTTTCAACATGATAGATTTTTAGAAGTTTCGATTGCTATTAATAAGTTATAGACGTTGCTTTACATGTTGAAGGAAATAATAAGTGGTTTTCTGGTACCCAGTACAAGCCTGGAGCTTAAGTTGTTGGGGATAACGTATTCTTATGCAAAATTCTCCCTTGATTTATTGAATAATTTGCGATTTTACAGTCTTCATGATACTTTTTTATCCTGTAAAAACGTGATCGTGATAGTGTTTAAATAATATTTGGTTGGGAAAAAAAGATGAAGTTATCAACTTGAATAATAAAAATTAAATGCTTAATCCTTTTATTGCTTGTCTTGCCTCTAAAAACATATACCAATAGAATAGGTTTATATATAGTCTAGGCTGGGCAGCATTTGGGATATTGCATCGAGTGTTTTCGTCACCGACACCACAAATATTCAAGAGTAATGTCTTCGTTCAGCGCGTTTTATCTGACATCGCGTAATAGAAGCGAGACATGATTGACGTTAAGACTTGTCTATAAATAAGTCGCTCATCGAACTATGGAAAGGGCTTTGTTGGGTGTTGCTGTAAAGGCTATAATTATAAATGAGATAATTTGCTAGAGAACTATAGCTATTGATATAGCTGACCATGGTCTGGTCACTTTAAGCAAACAACCGACAAAAAACAGTTCTGTCGTCTTCAAGAAAATGTAGTATCAGAGTAAGAAATGCATATGCGGGTACTGTCTTTTAGGGTAACTCACTTTCATTTTCGATAGCCTGAAACCAGTTCTTATATATCTTAAACATGAATTACGTAGGTTAGGTTAGTTTAGATATTTAACACGAAAATTATGGTTTCAGCAGAAAATAGCATTCGATGAAATGATACATTCGATGAAAGGTGTTTCCATGAAATGATAGACACCCGTCTTTTAGCTATGATCGGCAGTGTTGGGATAAACATGTTTTTTTTGTGGAAACCGCGAATAGCATGCGTAGTATGTGTGGTGTGAAACTGTGTGATAGATTAAGGAATGAAAACATCAGAGTGAAGTGTGGTCTGAAAGAAGATGTAGAGACTAAAATTGAAAAGGGCATGCTTCGATGGTTCGGTCATTTGGAAAGAATGGATGAAAAAAGATTGACGAAAGAAATTTACAGTGCTAAAGTGTGTGGAAGGGTCGGAAGGGGGCGCCCTAGGCGTGATTTTTTTAATAAAATCGGGGAAATACTGGAAAAGGGCCGAATCTTAAGTACCCGAAACTGACGTGCATGCATGACTCGATGTATGAATGTGGAAGAAGCGAAAGAGCTTTGTCAGGATCGTAGCGTAGAAAGAAGTGGTCTCTGCCTACCCCTCTGGGAAACAGGCGTGATTTATGTATGTATGTATGTACCGCGAATCGGTATACAAATATACCCTTTTTTAGTTTACATACAAACCCTTTAAGGTAGAGCTATTCCTTTAAAAGGCTGGCAGGTAGCTGTATAAGTGGAGCAGAAAATTGTACCTTTTAAGTGGCGTTTATATGAAGAGGCCTATGTCCATCAGTGGACTTCTATGATGGTCATTGACAAGAGATTGTGGCCAGTTAGTAATAAGTATATTCGACATTTAAGTAAATGAGGTCTCTCAAAATGGTTCTCATTATAAGGTTAAAAAACCGGGCAAGAGCATGTCGGGCCATGCTCAGTGTAGGTTTCCGAAGCCGTTAAGTACTACAAACATAAAATCAAAAATTATCAATTTTCTATTTAGTCATTTGGCGCCAACTTAGATGATTTTAGTACGTACGAGTAAATTCACTTTAATCGCCTGTATCTCAAAAACCCATGACGTCTACTTAGTCGTGATAGTTTTTCTTTTTAAATTCGTTATATGCGCTTTCATTTAAGATTTTTGTCTGATTTTTGGTATTTGTAGTTTTGGCTGTTTGTAGGGGGGGGGACACTTGACTCTAACAAAAATTTGCGCTTTAAAGCTTAATATTTCATAAACGGATCCCTTCCTCGAACAATTGTTTTACAAACCCACAATATTTTTGAAAAACCTATCCAACAACACCCCACACTATGGGGTAGACAAAAAAATACATCTCCACGTTACGTGTACGATGACTAGGCTGCGGACGGACGGACATGTAGTTTAGTAGTTTGAATACGGAACCCTAAAAATGGTGCATATTTTTTTTCTCCTTCGACTGTACTGATAATGCAACCTTTAAGTGAGTTTCTAATAGGTATTCTGTACCAACAACACGTGCTGATTCAGTTTCTTACCTGTCAGCTCATAAATATTCGAAGTACACTTCCAAGAAAACATTTTACACCCGATGTAAAAATGAAAAGCAATCAAGTCATTCGCAAAACTTTCCCCGTTACTGAACTAAGTTTGTTGAAAACCTTTCGGCTTTTTTGAATATTTGATGATTTCATATTCAAATTTTCGCCTTCGATTTGTAAAGTTCGTACCATGAATTCTCGGCAAGAAATTGGAAGAAACATGACGTGTCAATGAAAATTATTTCATTTCACATGCTAATGTGTATTTAACATTAAGTTAAGTATGTGGAACAAACTTAATATTGAATTTGGAAATGAGGCTGTTAATGATTAGTTTGTCATAAACGAATACTTTGTGTATAAAAGCCATAATACCACATGAAAAAAAGACACGGACATTGTGTCAAGACTGTTTTTTAAACATTAAACTAGTAAATAGTGTTCTTTCCTATCTTCATGTAATGTTGTCTATATTCCTCTGGTATTTATTCTTCAAGTTTTAAAATATGTGAATATTAGGTGCCATTTAGAAAAAATGACCATCCATCCTTCCGTTCATCTTAGTCCTCAGGGTTGGCAACGCATTTTAGGTCTTAGGATTGCAGTCCTGAGAATTCAGATGTCTATGGGTCTCAGATTCCAATTACCATCAGGTGGCGAGTGCTCGAGTGCCATCTAATTGCCGTAACAAGAAAAAAAAGTAGTTTAAGTAATTATGCAGAACTACGTCGTAGATGTAATTATAAAGTCTGTTTTAAAAATATTTATGTGAACATTTGTAAAAGATCCTAATCAATCCAATATAAACATAGATACACGTATAAAACTGACAATATATTTTTGGAATTTATTACATTAAAGCAGAACCAACTCAGCGTTCGTCGCAGCCACTGCAAAGTCCCGCCTTGCTTCCCTCAAAAATATTATCTCAAATATCCACAATTTCTCAAAACTCAACTTTGCTCCACGAAAACTGCTTCTGTACGTGTAGTTACTTACAAAAAAACAGTTCACAAACTTGTTGAAACGTTTTCATAGTAAAGCGAATTTCTGAAGTTACAGTGGAACTGGACTTCGAGGATTGAATTAAAATGTTACAATTTATGGGTGGGCGGGGGTCATAAATTTCCTTTCCTAATTGGCTTTGTCGAGTTCTCGCGCCGTAAAAGAGTTTACGGCTCAATAGCACACTTTATTAAATACTAGCTTTCGACCCCGTTTTACATTGGCACGTGATCTGGAAGGAACAAGGGGGTGCACCGTGAAGAGAGAAGTGGAAGGATTTGTGCATCCGGTACTTACTAATCAAACGAAACGTCGACATTGTAAAAAAAGTAGGTTTTTTGTTCCTTTGGTAGGGTGATGGCACCAGTGTTGGACACTTTAAGCTGACGGGCACCAATATTGGACGCTTTACTCTTAATTCAAAGATCATAAGGTTATAAATTGATTGTTGCAAAACAAATGAATAATCTTTATCTCCTGTAAAATAAGAGTCAAGTGTCCGTCATTGGACCTTGTTCATTACTGGTTCGATCACCCTAGGTGTATTTTGTAGGTGTATTAGGTATAGTCACACTTCACCATATTTTAGTATTATTGTTATTCTTCAGAGTTTGTACTATAATTATATAAAAAATGACAATTGTATGTTTTGCCATTTTTAGGATACAAAAATAATGCAAAATCGCATACCTTGTAACTCCATTTTTTTTAAAAAGCATGTTTTAACACTTTTAAATAGTAAACGCAACGCATCTAACGGCAAAACTCTTAAATATCAAAAATAAACCGTTTAGGTTCAAAAACCAAAATAGAAAACCTCGCAACTCTCGACCGCCATTTTGTAAAAGAAATACCTCGTATCTTCCCCTGCCACTCATTCCCTTCAGTGCAGTTTTCGATGGCGTAGTGACTGCAAGTCAGTTTTGCGTAAATATTTAGGAAGAAAACGGGTGCTGAATAACAGGTATATGTAATAAGGTTCTACGATTTTGTCACGTAGCATTTCTTGCGTGTAACGAAACCTTTAATTACATTACCGTTCAATACTTTTGACTGTCAAACGTCAACAGCATAGTTTTGTAGGTTGGTGTTCCCGCGTTAGGAAGTTTACCTTTGAGATTAGGGTGATATTTAAATATATGGAATTAAACAATAAATTACGGAAATATAAAATTACATAGATTAAATACATAAAAGAAATCCAAGATTTATTTTGATAGTAATTATACTAACAAATATTTAACAAACACATTCGAGCCATTAGTGATCTTATTGTGGTAATTATTAATTAGCTAAGTACCTAATTACCCAGACTACCCTGACCCAGACTGATTACAAAATCAGATTTAAGCTGAATGATAGCAGAGGAGTCATCCTCAATATTGTTATCAAGCACCTGCTGTGGAGATATAGCACATATTATATTCAGGCATATTTAGAGCATATTTATTTATATTTCGGTGATAGAAACTTGTAAGTAAACATAAATAACATCTATTTTGTTGGAGGCATTTGTTGCATTTAATGAGCAATTCTTTGACCAAATGGTGAATTTTCAGTTATTATTTCCCACACGTGGAGAGGAGGGAATGTCTTAGCGTCGAGATTACCAGGGGTTTTCCTCGAAGTTTTCCGGCAAGACTCATAATTTTGATTACCTAAATGTCAGACCACATGTCTCTTTTAGTTTATAACCGTTGTGCTAATCAGAGCAATTTCTTTCTATCTTTACAGCTGGACTGGGATAAAAATATAGATATATTTATTTTTAGTCAATATAAATTTCTGGTTGCAATAACTTCTGCTAGTTATTTCTGTTAAGTACTTCTGTTTAGATTGTTCAGAGTATTTTCGATTTCTGATTTGCCATTATGGTTGAATGATATTTTGTAGTGGATTCCGCTATTCCGTTTCTGGCTCCAACCATATTGAAGTTCAGTAAATCTATGCGGTAGCTTATTTAGTCATTCAGCATATGGCAGGAAAGTAATAAATTTATGTTTAAGTTCTTGACCATTCAGTAAACACCAAGAAGTAGTGAAGTAGGATATAAAGGGATAAACCCACATTTAGTAGTCTTGCCATAGACACGAGGATACTATGGACCTTCACAAGCTGCAGTAAGCTGACCGAGGATACTGTGGCTCGCAACACACCAGGGACCGTTCACCAGTTTGCCGACCTGAGTCTTCATCGAGTTGATCATCCAGGAAGGAAAGTTTTCTTCAGAGCAAGGTTTGTGTTCATAATGTTTATAATTAGGGAATTAGGATTTAATTAATAGTTATTTGAACTTTGAAATTGGAATTGGTGGCAACTCTATAACTAGGGACTAACAATTTACCATCTAAGAATTGTGAATTCATAACAAAAGAACCTTTATTTTTTATAAGCGACCACTGAGCTAAATATTTCTGGTAGAGAAAGAATTATGTGCAAAGTTATGTTCACAATTTAATTACATCATGTATAGAGCTGCATAGGAATAAAGACTGATAATTAGTAACCTGTTTCATTAAACTTTTTGTACTAAGTTTGCAGAGTAAAATTCCTGAAGGATGGAGTTTTCTAGGACGACCTAGAAAACTCCATCCTTCAGAAAACTTACTCTGCAAACTTTCTGTCTCTTATTTCGTATATTCTGTTTTGTCAGTGTTGCTACCCTCCGGGCGGGACACACGGTGACAATTTTACTGATTGTGTATTCTTGATAGATATTTGTCATATATCAACACATAAGACTATTGAAAATGTCGGTTGGGTTCGCGCCTTGGACATACGAGGTTTGCTTCGCATGGATATTTACGCATGAAGATCAATTACGTGGTTTTCTACGCATTTTTTTTTTTAATTTACAGGTACCTTGTTCGGATCAAAAGAAAATGCTCTATTTTTATGGATTTTTATAGCATAAATCATAGCTCCCGATTAGCTTTCTAACATTTTGAAAAATCTCGTAACTCCTAATTTTCCAGATTCAGGTGATTTAAAAAAATGGTTTTAAGAATCTGGCGGCTAAATTTAATTTAAAATGATGTAAAACAAATACAAAGCAAGTTTTCATGCAAACTTTTTGGTAATGAAGTTTTTTGTGTCTCCTGTTAAATTTGGCCAGATTGAGTTACGAGGTTTGCGATTTAGGCCGACGATATTATGTATGGGGACCACATTCATTACCTTTTCCTTTTTAATTATTTGTCACTTAATCCGCGGTAAAACATATTTTACAAAAAAAAATAACCCGCTCTCTCTTACACACGACACTTAAGCCTAGTTGGGATCACTTCCAGCCTTCAAAGCCAGCGGTCCCGAGTTTAAATCTCGGTAAGGGCACATATTTCCTCCTGAGTCTTGGCTGTTTTCTACGTATTTAAGTATGTATTTCTCTAAATATTATGTTTATCGTTGTCTAGTACCCAATAGTACAAGCCTAGAGCTTAGTTTGGGACTAGGTCAATTTGTTTGACATTGTCCTGTGCTATTATTATATTACATAGCACAATGTGACAACTTTAGTTCCTCAGAGATTATAACAAAAGATTTTATAGCGTGGACCTATTTGACTGTAGGAAGGCTGTGCTTAAGAAACGTGTCACTCTTCTTTTGGGAAATCTTTAGGTATATGTGTACACACACACACACATACACACACACATACACACACACACACACACACACACACGCACACACACACTCACACACGCACGCACACACATATACATACACGTACTAAGTTAACTTGAGCAAAGTTTGTATGACCCATTTCTGTTACAGTAGCTCTGCCTACCCTACCTAGGGAATGAAGGCGTGATTTTGTGTATGTATGTTTGTTAAAAAAACAGCTAATTAATTGACAAGCCTATGTTTGATAGAATGCCTCTATAGGCATTTTATCATAGTCCTCATGGTTAGCGATGAATTTGCAGCATAAATGTAAATGCTTTATGGTACAAAACAAAGACATAAAAACTATAAAATATAGGAAGTTCTGTAAGTGCCTAAGTGAATGGATGAATCCATAGACATCATACTACTAACTGTAGCTACCTAAACTGACCAAAATGCGTCCGATCCATTATGATACAATTTTTTTTGACAGAAGAAGAAAATACTGGCCAAGTACGAGTCGGAGTCGCGCACGAAGTTTTCCATACAATTGTTGTATGGGAGCCCCACTTAAATATTAACTTTAATCGTTTTTCAGTATGTATTTGTTGTTATAGCGGCAACAAAAATACATCGTCTGTGATAATTTCAACTGTGCCACTATCACGGTTCATTAGATACAGCCAGGTGACAGACGGACCAACGGATAGTGTAGTTTTAGTAATAGGATTTTTACCCTTTGGGGTAGGAACCCTAAAAAGGAATTATAGTACCGTCAAAGATCAATTAATGTATCACAAGGTCCGATAAGTGCGATGAAGAGGGCTTAGTCTTGGAATTGGAGTTTGGAGATTGATTTGGCATTAGCCTATGGCTTTAAGATCCCACGTACCATCAGGTCTGTATGCTCGTTTTTTTGTTCAACGCCATAAACAAGCGCGAATATGAAAATATTATAAATCATTATTACTAAAATAACAAAGATCTAGAGTAGCGTGGATTAAAAATAAGTCTGAAGTCCCTAACAAGGATAAAAAGTAAAACACTTAGGGGTGATCAATTATTTCTTCCAGGACGGTAGACTAATTATACAAAAGATAATGAATGTCATTGCTGTAGCGATACAGCTTCATTCTGTAGAAATTAGTCATTGGTATTTTAAAAAAAAGGTAAATGATCGTAGCGATGCCAAATATCACGTAGAAAAAAATGCAATGGAAAATGGTTCAAATTATTTTGTTTGGTCATAATTAAATTTTTAATATAATAATAAGCGAATGTCTATGTGTCAGTTTGGTACTCCTTCACACTGTAACAGCTGGAATGATTGGGATGAAATTTGGAATGGAGATAGAGCTCATATACCCTGGACTAACACATATGCTACATATAATCCCAGAAAAAATAGGTGGAAATAATGATAATTGAAATGAAGGGCTGAAGCTAAAATAAATAAATAAATAATGAATAAATAAAAAGTGATTAAGCATCAGCTCTCAACTAAAGTGACATAAAATTTAATTAACGTTTGCGCAACTGGACATGTTTGTTAAACCAACTAGAGTAAACTCTAGATTAACTTAGAACGCAATTAAAGACACACAAAACTTTATTAACTCATCCAGAGAGAAGGCAACAAATAAAATTTGTTATTTGAAACTAAACAGACGTTAGGTCAGTCGTATTCTCTAGTAACGTTCGTTTTACGACGCCCCGCGACTGATTATATGTGTACGATCTCCTATTTGTTATTTGAACTCAACGGCACCCTAGGGGATAAAAGTGCTATTAAGAACGATTTGGAATTTAATTTTGGAATACCAAATTCATACTTGGAAATTTAAATGCTGTCGTTGATTCAGTTAAGAGTAGAAAACAAATTGTTTTGCTACAGTTTTGAATAAATATTCTTAACTGGTTTAATAATTATTTTACTTTGAAGACGCAGCACGAACGAAAGTAAATTAGCTTTATTTTAATAAATAAAAATAAATATCAGACGACAATCTCACACAAATTGACCTAGTCCCAAACTCTAGGCTTGTACTATGGGTACTAGGCTACGATAAACATACTTATATAGAGAAAAACATACTTAAATACATAGAAAACATCCAAGACTCGGAAACAAATATTCGTGCTCATCACACAAATATCTGCCCTTACCGGGATTTGAACCCGCTGGCTTCGGAGGCAGGGTCACTCCCAACTAGGCCACCGTGTCGTCAAACAAGTCTCCAGTTTGTCGTCGTTTGTTTGTTTGTCGTCAGTTTGCATCGTTATGTTTAAACATTACCTAATTTAAGTTTTATTAAATACGTACGTTTGAATAAGGCCGCATTTACACCATACAATATTTGGTACCCAAGCAAATAAAAAATATTTGTACAGCAAATGTGACTACTTTGAAGTTTTAATCGCTAATTTTACATCAGTCGATACTAAACTTTAAAGAACATATAGGGCCACGCGCAGTTTGGGGTCCTGTTAATAACTCTATTGCTCGATAACTTATAATAAATAATCCCTAAAAGTTGTGTGTGCTATTTTTTTATTTATTAAATAACAGTTGTAGTTTACATACATATAATTAACGTAGCGACTTCTAAAAAAGCTTGTTAATAATTTTTGTAACCATATTTCGCACAATCAGGATAAGATGTTTACCAGTGTAGTGTAATTAGTGACAAGTTGCAAGCCCACCACCAAATTAGTACTACCTGCCTTTAGACTCCTCTTACGAAATCTACGGGAAGTTTATACCTACTTAAATCGTCTAAGACGGCACCAATTGACTTTAAATAGAAAAGTAGTTAATTATTACATGATTTTTATGTTTCTAAGTACTTAACGGCTTCGGAACCCTGGCATGGTCCGACATGCTCTTGCCTGGTTTTTCTTTGTTTTGTTCACCTTTACCAGGCACTGAACACAATAAAGGATCAAGGACTTAAAAGATATAAAAGACAAGATAAACATCAAAATCGAGCATGCCGTAAAGAGCGCCCCGTAAAAGATCGTACACGTTTCCCGGGCTTTAAGAATCACGCTACATTTCGTTATCCCGCGTATTTTCTTACTGCGGCAACTTTGCCCGGAATAATTTTCAATAAAACATGTGATGTGTACCCGACTCTCCTTCATAAACAGGCCCTACCACGAGTATTCTGGTTTAGTTTAGTTTAGTTTCAATGTAATATGCTGAGATAATATTCTTTCGCCCTTCAGGCAATTCGTCTCTGGAATGCGCTACCATTTGAAATACGACAAGCGTCCAGTAAGTTTGTATTTAAACGTAAGCTTCGCCAACATCTCAAGCAAGAACTTAAGTGTGTCATCATCTTCATCACACACTGTTTTCATTGCATGTATTTAAGTATTGTTTATGTATTATATAAACTTATATATTATTTATGTATTATATTTTTTAAATGTTAAGTAGCTATTTAGATTTAATTTAGTTTTTAACACTGTTCATTTCTCTAATTGCACCGGTTTTTTTTTCTCTGTTGAACATGTGGTTGTCTGGTAGAGAATGCCTTTAGGCATTAAATCCGCCATTTGTACTTTTTACATTTATTTGTATTGTGCAAAGAAGATTAAATAAATAAATAAATAAATAATAATTGTGCAAACCTAGTACTTAGGCCCGTATTAATCAACCGATCTCGGCTTTGATGGCCGTCTCAAGATGCGTCAAAAAGTCAGCTTTCTATGGTGTGACGTCTACTTTGACATATCTTGTGATGCGGTAAACTACCGCAAACACTAAAAACGTTTGCCACCTGTTTCATTTGCCATAATTTTCATTTGCCATAATTTTCATTTTATTCACTTTTTTTTTAATGAGATATACTTACAGAACGTGTAGGTTAGGTTAGGTTTATTTTATAAAAAATCAGAAAAGTTAAACGGTTTCAGAGAAAAATGACATTCGGACAAAATTATTGCAAATGAAACAGCTGGCAAAGGTTTTTAGTGTTTCAGATAGGTAACCCTTGTGACAGACATCTCGCTCAAGATGAGTTTGATTATACGGGCCTTACTGTTGGTCGATGGATCTTTTTCTTCTTTTTTATTAATGGCGGTCCACTGAAACCTTACTAATCTACACTAATACGACAATTATACAAAAGAGAGATTTGTATTTTTGTATGTGTAACGAATTAGGGCGTTTTTTAGAAAGTATGTAACTATTTAAGGACTAAAATGTTATTTTTTTCCGCTGCGTTACGAAAATTAGTTATACTGTTACTAGCTTCCGCCCGTGACTTTGTATACATATAAATCAGTTCCCGAAGGAATAGCGATATGAAAGGTATCCTATGTGTTATGCCAAGGTATAAGCTGTTTTCATTCCAAATTTCACCTAAATCCGTCTAGTAGTTTTTGCGTGAAAGAGTAACAAACATCTACACTTACAAACTTTCGCGTTTATAATATTAGTAGGATAAAATAAATTGTGGTATCACAGACAAAACTCCCTTAGCAACAGCAAGCATATCATTACTAACGGGTGAGGATTGAACTAGCTTCATTTCTTGAATTTAAGATACTGCTAATTGGCGTTGAGAGTGTAATATAATTGTACGACTAATTTTCGTAACAGCAGAAAAGTTAACGTTTCTTAATTTTAGTCCTTAACTAGGTACAAACTTTCTAAAAAACGCCCATAAACTCAAAAACTAATGGACCGGTTTCAAGAATTCTTTCACCAGTAGAATGCTTAGTCACAAAGGTTATGTTTTATTTTTGTACGCGGGCTGAGTCACGGGCATTAGTTACATATAATTAGATAGTTCGTATCCGTGTTTGTTACTCTACTCAATCACGCCAGAACGGCTGATTGGATCTGGATGAAACGGTTGAACACTGTTTTACAGAACATCATTGCATAGAATGTATCACTTCGCAGAATTTTCATTTCTTAGAAAGCTAATTTCTGCTGTAATCTTACTGTTTTCAGTTTATTTTTGGTGGTCACAGGTCTAACCTAACCTAACCTACGTAATTCATGCTTAAGATAATCTGAAAACATTAAGGTTGCAGCAGAAAGTAATGTTCTATAAAATGAAACTTCTGCAAAATGATGCATTCTATGAAATGAGTTTCTGTAAAACAGGGGGACACCGGATGAAACACACAGATATATTATAATCTGAAATAGGATATAGGCTTATTTTTATCTCATGAATTAGACGGTCCATCAGGGAATAGCTAGTGTATTATATAAGTGTCCGGCTGCTAAACGCCTTCAGCATTGTATGCTTCAGACTCATTGAAAATCTGATTTATTTTACTATTGCATTTTACTAATGCTAAGATAATACAAAATTATTTTGAAATGTAAAAATTGAATACATTACGCACAGAAGTGAAAACATGTGTGCGCGTATTCAAATGTTAAATTTATGGAGTACAACTTGGATAGTATCGTAAAACGTGTATTTTTCATAGGTAACACAAACCAAAAGTAAGTTTCTCAAAATATCGGAAATACGATGACATTAAAATTATGATGACCAAACATACTTTACAAAGAAATTTTTTTCAATTTAACATGAATATTTTTTACCCGATTCATTTAAAATGAGGGTAATGTTTTTCGCGCGTCTGTTCTACTTATAGATCGTTAAGTTATTGTGATGACCACAGAACTATATCGAGATGGAAGGAAAGAGTGTATGTACCTCAAGTGCCGAAACGACGACAAAAAAGTCGTCGTTGCTCGCCACGATGCTCAGTCCGCTCTCGACCGCATTTTGCGTGTGACGTTTGAGTGTAAAAACAAAATGGCCCCTTGCTCGATAGTAACCTGTTCTAACACCACCAAGAAGTTGGAGCTGTGAATCAAGATATGGGTACTTAAGGACCAAATAGTTGGACCATAGTTAAGCGTAGTTAACCATACAAACAACAAAAGTGAAAAAAGTTCCTTTGTGACATGAAAATTATCCCTACAAAATGTATGCCTAATTTTCGTGTCACAACGGAAAAGTTTTGAAGAAAATTTAATTGAGTGAGTTAGCGTGCCCAACTTGTTGGTCCTTACCCATGTTTCCTTTTATCGGTAATTACTCTTTGCCCTAAAATATCTGTAAAACAATTTATTGCGTTGCTCAGTATTAATATCATATAAACATTAGCCGACTCTGTCTAATGCTACTTTTCCACTGCGGCTTTAATTTAACGCGCCAGACTTGGCATGCGTTGGAAACCAGAAAAGAAAATAAAACAATCCAGACTGTCGAGTACTTTTCGAGACGCGTTCAAGATTGAATTCTCGTTTTGTGTTAAAAGTAAGATGTAGTTAGGTATTGTACCCTGCGATTGTCAATGCCGATTTATTTGTCGATGAAAATCGATTTTGAACACAGAAAAAAATATAACTATTTTAAACCTACTACTATGTAGCCGTGCCATGGCCGATGATTATAATGACCAAATTGATTTTTTTTTACGAAAGGATAATAATTATAGTTATATCGATAATCTGGCCCATCAAAGTACCGGCGAATAATAAGTACAGCTTATCCGACCTGTGTGTGTGTGAGTGTGTGTGTGAAACGATTTTGTTAATGTTATGTAGGTACATCACTAAACACTCGCCACTCGACGTCAAAGTACCTACGCAAAACGTTACACACTCGGTTCTCATATAAATCGACGAACGACCTCTTTCCTTCTATCTCGATATAGTTCTGTGGTGACGACTCTCACTCCCTAAAAAGCAAGTTTAAAAGCAAGGCTAAAATAACAATATTATTAATTTTAGGTTGTAATATTGCTGAAGATTTTGTTTAAATAAAAGACATTATTTTGGAGCGAGATTTTTTTTTTAATTAAAGGGATTGTATTGTAAACAAACTTAATTCTCTACTTTTTTTCCAAAGCAGAATTAACTTAAAAACTGTTAAAATTGTTAGAGTGACCAAAAATTTTTTGGTCATTCTAGCAATTGCTCAAGTAAATACGTAAATAATTAGCATCATAAGACACTATAACACATAAGACCAGATTGAACACATACATCAAGTCCTGAAACAAATAGTACATCTCTGGATATCGAATGAAACACGACCGTAAAACCAACGCACCTTTTTACGATAACTCTAAAATAACTCGGAATAACTCGGGATAGCTCGGAACATGTATGTTGCGGCTACTAATGGGAACCTTCGCTTCGTATTTTTATCGATGGTTTTTAGGGTTCCGTACGTAACGGGTTTGTCCGTCTGTCTGTCTGTCAGTGGACTGTATCTCAATATTGGTATCTAAATATTGTGGTCGCCGACTTCAGTTGGACTAATCTATTAGGTTAAAAGAAGTTATTTTTGCGATTTGAGGGCGGTTTTTGGCACACCTTTTCCCCCATGCATCAGACGTCGACGTCATCACTCGTAAAGAGTTAATTGTAAGCAAAAACTAAGTATAGGTAGTTCCACGAGAGTTGAGGTCAGTACTTCATGTAGCTGTGTGTGTAATCATTCACCTCAACTCTCGTGGAACTGCCTATACCTATGGTTGCGGCTCAATACGACATTAAACGTCAACGTTTAAATACTGCTGGTAAATAGTTGTGGTAGGACCCTGTGCAGGGTCCGTCCGGATAACTACCACCATCTTATCCATTAACCACCCGCCAAGCAACAGTGTTCGCATTTTTGTGTTCCGGTGTGGGGATAAGACAACCGGTGAAATTACTAGCATAGAGGTATTCCACCTTATGTAGTCCTCAGGGTTGGCAACGCATTTGAGGTCTTAGGATTAATTCTTGAGAATTCGAATGTCTATGGGTCTCAGATTCCACTTACCTTCAGGTGGCCTGAGTGCTGGGGTGCCTTCTCCTTAACATAAAAAAAAGTCCTGTCTTACAGTAGGAGTCGTTATTTATGGATTACGTAACAACTTCTAATCACGACTACATTTCTTGAACAGCAAATGACGTTGTGAATACTCTGATATAAATTTGTTTATAGTTACCTAGGTACTTAATACTAAAAACTAAACAGAGTTCAAAACTGAAGGGCTAAATACCCCATACAACAAAGCGTGTTTTTACTGTAACGTACACGGAACCCTTCGTGTGCGGTCCGTTTTTTATTGATGTTCTTTATTTTTAAATTGGTAGCACTTTCATCTCGTGTAATTTGAATTTGAAATTTGTTACATTGCATGAGGTTTATTTGATAAGGTTACTTCAAGCAATAATAATATGTATCTAATAAAAGCTAACCCAGGACTGTTAGCTAGCTTTATTACGTCATCAACATTCAACATTCAACGATGACCTTTCAGTGTAAACTAAACTAAACTCTTTGCCTAGACTTGGTTTTCCTTTCTTTCCTTGGCAAGCATTTAAGCAACAAGTTTCAGTGTGATATTATTTATCGTTGTCTAATACCCGTAGTACAAGCTGTAGCACGACTATTTAAAAAAAGCTTTTAAATGATCGTACTACCGAACACACGGAGTATACCGGTGCTCAATACGTAGAATTTGTGGAATTAAAAATGCCGAACAACGTTTTAAAGACAAAGATTTATTTTAACTAAATCCTAAGTCAAAATACACAAATGAGAAATGCACACATTAAAATAGCAAGCCGTACAAATTGATTTTAACAAAACCTTAAATATAACGTTTATGTACACAATTCAAAGGTACCTAAACAGATAGGTTCTTGACACCGTAAAAGAGGAAAGCGAGCCGGTTATGTGTTCACAAATACAATTATCGTTGATCAAATTAAAAACCGAAAAAGAACATTATAAATGCTGTTCGATCAGGCGCGCGGGCCTTTTTTGAATTTAGGGGGGATAAAAAAGGTGATAGGGGTTACTGGGTAGTATGAAGGGTGTGAGATGGTGACTAAACTACCAGTCAACAAATACTGGAATGTTACTACGGAGACATCGCCTAAGCAACACTACGAAATGTGACAATGGTATACTCACGGTTTCTGGGGTGACGTTTGTGTACAGAGACTACCAGTTAAAACAACTTATACAGGAAAAATAATTAAAAAGGAAAAAAAATGCACGCGCGCACTAGTCGGTCTCCATCCGACCGCGGTGTTAGTCCGTAGCTGGAGTGTAAACTCGATACGCGCTCCGGGTGTAGTCTGGTGCGGGCTGAGCAGTGGTGGTGCGGAGTCAACCTCTCCACGCCGTGGTGCCGGTTAGGGTAGGTGGAAGGACTGGAGCCTGGTTGGTGCGTAATAGCACTGGTGCCAAATGGGGTAGGCGGTAGGAACCGGGGAATAAACCGGTACTGCGGTGCCTTCGTGAGACAGTACAAGACTCAAAAGTGGCCAAAAAAGGTTGAAGACTGAAGAATCTTGCGGGCGATACACTAGAGAGCCTTCACTGATCAAAACATGACTTTTCTTCAAAAAAAAATAATCTTTATGTGACTATCAACATGTCAGCTCCGAATTCATAATGACCGAGAACAAGCGAGCGGAGAACGTCAGGAAAAATTCGAAAGTTTTTGAACTTAAAAAATTAAAAAATATATGACAAGCGACCAAAGAATAACATCACGTACCGGAACAAGGAGGTAACAATACGACGGTGCAAAAAAGGTTTAACTTTGCAGCGGTAATGCTGCAAAGCCTAGAGCTTAGTTTGAGACTAGATATATTTATGTGAATTAATTTTTTTTCTTGTCACCTACGGGTATGAAAAATAGATGTTGGCCGATTCTCAGACCTACTCAATACGCTCACAAAATTTCATGAGAATCGGTCAAGCCGTTTCGGAGGAGTATGGGAACGAATACTGTGACACGAGAAATTTATATATAAGATATCCCTTAAAAGCACTGGCGGTAGTTTTTAGGCAAGGTAATTAGACAGGGGTATTTTACTGCGTTATAAGGATATCGCATTTGGCGTGTTTTAGAATCTTTTATGTCACAGTCGTTGACAATACGGAAACACGATATCGTTATAACGCAGTAGAATAGAGGCCCTGTTCCGTAAGAAATAACGATAAAATACGACTATTAAGCGAACAGAGTCGCGGGCAAAAGCTAGTATACACTACGAAGGCTCCGTATGACGCAGCAGCGGGTGTCATCATGTCAACATTTAATTTGATAACGGCCAACGGTTACAATGAGGGCAAATTATCGTTGACATCCTGGTAATGGCCACGGGAATGTAATGAAGCGTGGATGAGCTACAAAAATAAGGATCCAAAATATTGACACAATAAATTACTAGACTTTGTCCGTGTACATTCGTTAATAGCTTACCCGAGAACGGTTCTATAAAAACCGGGATATCAAAACAGAACAAATAAACACTAACACTTCTGCGTGTTTGTAGGATTCAATTAGGTGACTAGAAAAGTTTTAAGATACGAAGTGTTACATTATACTCC
This sequence comes from Acleris holmiana, assembly GCA_949316455.1. Lineage (NCBI taxonomy): Eukaryota > Metazoa > Arthropoda > Insecta > Lepidoptera > Tortricidae > Acleris > Acleris holmiana. The sequence continues at coordinate 3,178,699 of OX438769.1, read as the reverse complement.
ATTAGTTGCTATTCAACGATTAATTTGTCTAAACCAACATTTATCGCAATGGCCGTACTCTTTCTTCGGGAGGCCCTCGACCGCTGTGGCAGCATTCTGAGCATCCTCAGGGCTATTATTGAAATGAACACCACAGAGTCGAAACTTTTTTCCGACTTCTTCGTCTTCCCAAAAGTGTTGGAAAGAGGAAAATGTCGGACGTAAACGGCGGGTGGCTCGTTTGTTGAATTTCTGTTCTTTTGAAAAATTCTTCATTAATTTAAGCCCTCACAATCCTGTTTTTGGACGTTTTTGACGTAATGAGTCAAACACAATTATCACTGTACCATTGAATATTGACAGTTATTTGATTTTCTAAACAAATTTTTGCTACATGATCGCTTAGCTAACGGGTCATATTGGTATCAACTCTCGTCTCCAGTAGTCATATTAAATACATTGCGTCTCTCTCAATATTCAAACTTTTGATGCTTTTCCCAGCATGAGGTCACGCGAGTCTGTTTTTGTTCGGCTGTCAAAGCATGAGCAACCCTTCGCGAACAAAGCTTTCTATGTTCAATTTGATTGATTATTGGCGATGAAATCTGTAGGGCTTCTTCTATCTCTTTGTTAGTTGTTTTCGGGTTCTCGAGCAAATTGTTTCTTACCGCTTCGGTGTTTTCTTTCGTTGCAGAAAAAGCAAGAGGGTCAACTTCTGCCATTATTTTTCAAGGAAATTTTCCCCTGTTTAAATTGAGAAAACCATCTATAAATTGTTGCACGGGAGTCACCAAATGCAGATAAAAATAATTATGTTGGCACTCATTTCTTCTTACTCCAACTTTACGACACAATATCATTCATTCACATCATTACACGAATATGTTTGATTTCCATAGTCGATAAGAAAAACGCGGCAATCGTAATGAAGGAAGGAAAGTAATCATTTTATTTTTAATATTTCATCAGATGAAAGGTTGGCTTATAGCATTCAAATTTAAAATAAACAGGTTTTTTTTTTTATATTACAATATCTCAACCAAGTACGTCCTTACTAGGGAATGCAAATAACCGGTTAAAACCGGGATTAACCGTCTTTTGCTCAATCAAATACGGTTGATAACCGGTTATTTGCGTTTCCTAGTCCTTACCTGGAACTAAAGCAAAATTGGATACACTTGATTAATATAACTAGAGTTCGGATATAAATGTTAATTTGAAAACCATTTGGTAGTAAAACTGTTAATAACAATATTCACTAGCTTGTCATCATTTATTTCATTACAAACCCTTAATAAAAATATTAATTACTAGTTTTTCGCGCGATTCCATTTAAAAATAAATTAAGCAGTTCTAATGAAAAACATAACACTAAAAAAAAAGTAACTTTTTATACGTTTGACAAAAACTATGTGATGATGCGAAAAAAAGGCGCTGGCTCAGAATAGTCCTCGCTTGTCTATCGCAGTAACACATCCTGACATCTGTCAGTGTCTGTGACATGCTAGAGGGAGTGTGAAAGCGGTACACAGCCGATTCTAATAAAAACCCTGATTTTTATATCATTCCCATGTCGTTAACGAAATAAGTCGTCAAAATCAGTCCATTTAAATGAAACCTCGTAACCATGTCAACCGTGAGCGACTTTTAAAGACCTTTGTATGGCGATTCTGCGATAGAGGCGTTTTTATCGTGTTTTTTGCCACGTTTTATGCCTACAACATACCCCGCAGTCATTCACGCGCTTCACGCTTCGTTCGATTAACCTCGGAGCTACGAATACGTTTCAGGTGTGTGGTTTAGTCCACGTACGTTAGTATAGAGATATACGAGTTACTACCGTTTCTTTAATAAATAAATCACAGGACAATTGTTATTAAAAGCTGTTGGTTTTCCGAAAAAAAAAACGCAAATGTTGAAACCATAATGTTTTCACGGTACCTGAAACCTAACCTAACCTACGTAACAAATGTTTAAGATACCCTGAAAACATTATGGTTTCAGCAGAAAATAGCGTTCGGTGAAATGTTTTTCGATGAAATGATAAATTGGATGAAGTAATGCGTTACCGTAGAAGACACCTAGGCACTGAAAAAAAAACAAGTAAATTACTAAAATATGATTTAAAAGAGAAACGGCTTTAAAAACGCGTGTGTTCTAAAAACAGCTCTTATTTACTTGACAGTAATGGCGGCCGTTAAAAACAATACGCCCTTCGGCCGCCATCGCAACTCTGTTTCGCAACCAGTTGTCTACGAGGATTTTTTAGTATTTCATGGCAACCAGTTGGGATAGAAGAAAATTCATTCCTGTTACGCAACCAGTTGCCAACAAGGAAAATTTCAAAAAGCCTAGTTGCTATAGAAGAGTTAATTTTCTTTGTTCACAACCAGTTGTCTACGAGGATATAATAATCCTAGAACACGTAATGCATTTGACCGATAACCTATGCTCTAATACGTATAGTAAATAACGAATAGTATTGCCTCTATGCTGCTAAAGATATTAAATGAATATACAGGAATAATCATTGACTGCTTTTTTTTCAATGTCAGATTAACGGCTTTACTTGTAGCGAGAGCCATAAGGTTCAAAAAGTTTTTATACCTCATCTAATTTATCTATTATATAACTTCTTGGTTGCGTAGCCAGAAAAGAAAAATATGTTTAGCAACTGGTTGCGAAACTTAGTTGCCATGATGGAAAATGGATTACATCTTCGCAACTGGTTGCGTATTAAGACAAAATATTCGTCAAACGCAACTAGTTGCCAACAAAGGAGGAAAATTCTTCCTTTGCAACTGGTTGCGAAACATGGTTGCGGTGGCGGCCGAAGGGACAATACGATTACAAGCACAAAAGCAATATTGTTTTACCCGGCAAACAAACATTCAGGCCACCTGATGGTTATAGTTTTTACATTTGTATTATCAAGACTTCAAACGCAAAACTGCAATCCTAAACCGACGACACGCTAGCCTAGTTGGCAGTGATCCTGCCTTCCTGGGTTCAAATCCCGGTAAGGGCAGATATTTGTGTGATGAGCAAGAGTATTTGTTCCTGAGTCTTGGATGTTTTCTATGTATTTAAGTATATATTTCTCTATATAAGTAAGTTTATCGTTGTCTAGTACCCATAGTACAAGCCTAGAGCTTAGTTTGGGACTAGGTCAATTTGTGTGACATCGTCCTGTGTAAACCCTCACATGCTTTGCATAATATATCTAGGTAGGAAATAAAACAGTAGCCAGCAATTAAAATATAACCTCCACAAATTTTCGCTAATCTATGACGGTGCTCAATGTTATTTGAATGTGCGTTCCATTCGGCCATTTTGTGAACGCGAATGGGAAAAAATGCAGCTACGGCAAAAATTCGTACCATTTGAGCATCCGTGAGTACGACCTAGTCCTGATTGAGTACGTATGAAACGACCAAGTATTTGTACCTGGACCTAGTATTTTAGCTGTTCCTATTTGAATTTGGAATCGAAGGTTTAATTAAGTTGCGCTTTTGAACGTGTTTTCGGAGGAATGAACTGGGAGTTGTGGAAGAATTTTTGATTTGAATTATAATTTGCTGGGTTTATTTTAGACCGCAATGTACAGAATCAAATGTTGGAAATTGCTTTCGTGGATCAGTTTTTCCTCAATTTACTTGTAAACTGGATAATTATTATCTGGTGTTTTTTTTATAAATGTAAAATTTAAATTGATGTATTTATTTAAAGACTTCTTGGTAATTCTGTTACCTCATTTGGCACAAGTAGGCTGAGATGTTTACCAGTGTTGTATTTATTTACCTTTATATTTATATTCCTATAATTTATGTTCATATATTGTTTTATTAGCTACCCGTCAGTGGCTTTGCCCCACAGCAAATCTTTGACTTTCCCGGTAGATTTTGCAATTTTTTTCTTTCATAAGAACTTTCTCCTAACGATAACGAATACAGCACAAAAATTCGTGAAATCGGTCCAGCAGGATTTATTTATATGTAAGTATATAAATATATTAGTATTTTTTTCATAAAGTATTATCACTTTGTAAATTATGTCAATTGCTTTGTTTTCTGTCTTACTTCTTCTGTCCACCACTTTGTTAGTTTCTGTATGATTATTTGGTGGACTGGTAGAGAACGCCATTAGGCATTAAGTTCACCATAGGTGCCTTTTTGTGCAATAAAGATTAAATAAATAATTAAATGAAGGCTTGTCAAAACAGGGATCGTTACCGGTATTCTGACTACCGGTTTTAAATGAGGTATAACCGGTTTTAATTGTATTTCGCTATTTATATCGCTAAAGCTCTGATTAGCGGTATAATGAATACCGGTATTCAAGTATATTATCGGTTTAGCCAATTGAGAACAATACCTCTTTTGATACTTTACCCCTCAAAACCATAAACAGTAAACCTGTCAGTGTCAATATACTCGCTTATTTGTTTCTGTAAATGTTTTTGGTGTAATTACAAAAAACTCAGACACGCTTTAGACAAGTCTGAAATTACAATTAATTACAGTCTGATTGACATCTTACTTATCAGGTGCAATGAATAGCGGTATTGAATACAGGTATTATATACTGTAAATAGTGTAAACTTAAGCGATAAAAACAAAAGCGGAATGACAATAATACCTCTAATTCGAATATACCTAGGTATTACTTTTTTAGCGGTAACAATTTGACATTTTAAATACAGGTATTGAATAAAACCGGTTTTACAATCCCTGTGTCAAAATATTGGAATAAGAAACGTGAAACTTGTTTTTGTAATACTAAAGATATTAACATATTATTATCTAAACGTATTTCTTGTCATGCATTTTAAGAGATAACTATTATAGATTGGAACCAATGTATTATCATAAGTATTTCTTCTACTGCCCTTGAATAATATGGATTTTTAAATACATAATTGGTTAATACACAGATTTAGGTTACCGTCTTTCCTGTGGACACACCGAAAGTTAACGTTTTTAAGGCCTAATTTTCTGGCTAAGCCCATTCCCGCAAAAACGCCGTCAGGACTGCTTTAGACCTATCATATAAAAACATAACTTATATTCACACCAGCTTTTCACTATTGATCACAGGAGAGACAACTTTTGTTTTTAAGAGTGTGTAGGACCAATTTCAACATACGATGTTAACCACTTAACAGACGATTAGAGTGTTAACAGTTGTCAAAATGTATGAACTAACAGTCGATTACCATAAATTAAATTTAACATCGTATGGTGAAGTTGGTACTAAATCTATATATTAAATTCAATTTTAAGCCGTTTTAACCAAGATACTCATATCTGGGAGCTTTTTGTTTGGTTTCAGTTTAAAGCAAACATTATTGATGTTCAAATTACTTTACAAAGTTCATGACGTCATGGATGATGTAAATGTTTAACCAAGTTAATATTTAACCAGATCAAACAAATGAAACCGCATCCGATTACCTTAATAAAATAAGCATCATGTAAAAACAACGTAACTGTTTCTAGTATAAGGTTTAAAGTTAAACGTATATATTTTTTAGTTATGCTGTGATGTATAACTGTATAAAAACCCGACTAAAGGCATTTATTACTTATTAAAGGATTTAGTTTTGGTCTTTAAAAATATAACGTAATTTGGTGAGCTTTCTAAAGCAAATTCTTTAAATTAATTTTCAATCATCGAAAGCTTTGAAGTTTTTTATAATTTAGAAAAGTCTTAGTTAAGTTTTCTATTTGACAAAAGATTATTTAATATTCTTATAGATTCTTCGGTAATTCCTTTGCAACTCAGGGTATTAAAAGATCAGAGTAAGAAAGAAAAAAAAGGTATTTTTAGAAATAATCCGATTTTAAATTGCGATTGAAATTATTCTAAATGAGAGTGAGTGTTGCAGGGCGTGTTAAAGCACAGGTTTTAAGACGGCTTCTGCTTCTATGTACGTCAGAGTGAAGAGCCATGCTTTTACCGTAGACTGCATATCCTTCGTATTTAAGTCCTGAACGCGACATGACTTCAGGATCTGATTCTAAGTAAAATAATGAAGGAATTGTGGAAAGTGACGAGCGAATGTCGCAGTATTGTTACGTAAGTGCGATAGTGTACTAAAATAATCATCAACTTTTGCTGTTGACTGTACAATCACGATAATATGAACGGCAAGTATCACTATGTCATTAGAAATAATAAATTATGACAGCTGTATTTATTTCAGAGTCTCTTGCGGTGCTCTGCCGACCTTCGCCTTGCTTTCCCGAACAAAAAAAACAAAACGTATTCAGTTCTTTTTCGATCCATTCTGTAAGGTTATGGAATCGGTTACGAATTGACATTCATTCATTTAATAGGTAGCTTCTTTGAAATCTAAATCAAGAAAGTACTGGCTCGACTAGTCTCCTCAAGTGTAAACATTCTTACTTTTCCTAATTATGTGTGAGTGAGTTTTTTATTTATTATTATTTTGATAATGTACGAGTGTATGTATTTATTTATTTTTTAAGTATTTAGTAATAAGTTATAATTATTGAATTACATGCTTATAATTTGCATTTTGCTTCAAAAAAAGTTACAAGTTCCTATTTTTCACGCTCTATTATACTATTTTGTACATTAGTATTTTTGTCTATTATTTATTACAATCATTTTTACTCACTCGCCCAAAGGTTAACTGGAGGAGATCCCTTAAAGGGATAAGTTCGATTTTGTATTACTTTTATTCCTGTAATTTATATATTTTTATAATGTAATTGTTATAGTATTTACACACATTAATATATACCTATTAACTTACATTAGCAAAAATTGTTGTACATTATTACAATTTAAATACTCTTATTAAAACACTAGCGACCCGCCCTCGCTTCGCTCCGGATTAAAGTATTATACATATAAACATTCCTCTTCAATCACTCTATCTGTTAAAAAAAAAACCTCATCAAAATCCGTTGCGTAGTTTTAAAGATTTAAGCATACATAGGGATATAGGGACAGAAAAAGCGACTTTGTTTTATACTATGTAGTGATAATTAGACGCACTGTCTATTAAAATTTTCATAATAGTTTTCTGGATTCTTGCATGTCCAAGAATCCAGAAAGATTTTCTAAAGTAAGATAATTCTTACTTATTATACACTTTTGGTACCATTCCAAGATTTGCCAGTAGGTAAGGCCTAAAGTTCATAATATACATACATACATACATACATAACGTCACGCCTTTATTCCCAGAGTGGGGTAGGCAGAGCAACAGAATACCAACAACTTTAAACTTGTTGATAATTCTGTAACCACGTTGTGCATAGTCAGGCTAAGATGTTTACCAGTGTATTAGTGACAGGTTGCAAACCCATCGCCTAACAGCACTACAAGCCTTTATTCCCTTAGTCGCCTCTCACGACATCCACGGGAAGACATGGAGTGGCACTATTCTAACCCGGCAACCACAATATATTGCTGATATATTTACTTTTTAAAATAGGAAATGGTTCAAGTTGCATTTTACATATATAACTGTTTCATAGATATGATTATTATAATATATTATCAGTTTATACGAGTATAAAACTAATATTGCGAAATATGTCGTCGCACACGTGGTGTGGTCGATTATCGGTTATCAATTTATCCTCTCCTCTTTAAATTGATCGTTTGCGGTGGCAGCTTGATCAATTAGCCTTGTTTTTAAACCTACCTACTAATATTTCCTGCTGCAAAAAGAGGACGCTAATAAAATTGGGATGGTTCTGAGCTTTTATATGATGAAAATCGGTTGAGCCGATGGGCCGTTTAAAAGTTATCAGACAAGTATGGGTTGCGCACATAGGCATGTCATAGTTTGCCTCAGGGATTATAAAACCGGTTTTATTCAATACCTGTATTTAAATTGACAAATTGTTACCGCTAAAAAAGTAATACCTACATTCGTATTAGAGGTATTATTGTCATTCCGATTTTGTTTTTATCGCTATGTATACACTATTTAAAGTATTCAATACCTGTATTCAATACCGCTATTCTTTGCACCTGATAAATAAGATATCAATAAGACTGTAATTAATTGTAATTTCTGACTTGTCTAAGGCGTGTCTGAGTTTACTGTAATAGCACCAAAAACAATTACAGAAACAAATAAACGAGTATATTGACACTGACAGGTTTACTGATTATGGTTTTTAGGGGTAAAGTATCAAAAGAGGTAGTGAGGTAAGAGGTATTGTTCTCAATTGGCTAAACCGATAATATACTTGAATACCGGTATTCATTATACCGCTAACAGAGCTTTATCGATATAAATAGCGAAATGCAATTATAACCGGTTACACCGCATTTAAAACCGGTAGTCAGAATACCGGTAACGATCCCTGGTTTGCCTTTTAATTACAATTTGTCGATGAAACTGCAATACCACGTAACTAACAAATTCAATAAGTCGCAAAATGCGCCTTACTGACTTACTTGTTAAGGAGTAATTTGCAAATTATTCAATTTGTTAGTTACGCGGTATTGCAGTTTCACTGAGGAATAGTACATTAATAAAAAGGAAACTTTATAAAACCGATTGTACTTTTTGATAATGTTGTCCATATATTATGTAAAGAAATAAAACCCCTCCTTTTCCACCTTTATTATTACTTTGATATAGCTCATGTCACTCCTACAACCAAGAAAAATCGAAAGATACGTCAAATATTAAGATCCATCAAGCCGTTTAGGCTGCAGAGCGTGCAAAGAAATTGAAATACATACATATACTCGAACATTATCCTCCTTCTGACGCAGTCGCGTTAAAAGATGACACTACCAAGTGATATTTAATATCTTCGTGACGTATGTTAGTAATTTAATTATATACTGTCTATAGATGTCCAAAGTGTTGGTTTAACAATTGAGGCTCGTTTCACTCGTGTTTTAGGACCACTAATTATGTATCTATAAAAACTATTGTTCACCATTCTCAATACCTTTTCGTTGTTCATCTGTGAGCGTCCAAGATTATAGCAAACATAAAAAACGTATCGTGTTTCTGCAAAACTAAAAAATAACTAGATCTATCCCCGTCATGGCGCTACACATTGGGTTAGCGAAGGTCGCAAACTTTTCTCATTTGGTAACCGACTCGCCCAGACCCGTGGCAAAAACTTGAACAATCACTGGCTAACTAATCGCGGTTGTCTGCCACAAGATCATAACAGTACGAGTACAGTATTGTTGAAAATAAAGATCAATATTAAAATACAGTGTTTGGTAGTCAAGTGGATGTAAATAAATATCCGGGGACTATAGGGACATAGTCCTTAACAAAGCTAGGCTTGTGCTAGCTACGATACTCTTTAGTGGGTACTAGACAACGATAAACATATAATACTTATTAAAAGGAATACATAATTAAATACATAGATATAAAAGAAATAAATTGACGACACGCTAGCCTAGTTGGTAGTGACCCTGCCTTCGAAGCTAGGGTCCTGGGTTAAAAACCCCATAAAAGAAGATTTTTGTGTGATGATCACTAGTATTTGTTCCTGAGTCTTGGATGTTTTCTTAATATTGAAGTATATATTTCTCTATATAAGTAAGTTTATCGTTGTCTAATACCCATAGTACAAGCCTAGAGCTTTGTTTAAATAAATAAATAAACATCACAGGACAATGTCACACAAATTGACCTAGTCTCAAACTAAACTTTATGCTTGTTCTGTGGGTACTAGACAACGATAAACGTAGGTATAATAATTAAATAGAAAAATACATGCTTAAATTCATAGAAAACATCCGAGTCTCAGAAACAAATGTTCGCGCTCATCATACAAATATCTGCCCTTACCGGGATTTGATCCCAGAACCACTAGCTTCGTAGGCAGGGTCACTACCAATAAGGCTAATTTGCAATTACTAGCCTGAAGGTCATTATAATCATATTTTGTTGTATTTTGGAGTATAAAACTTTTTACATGCATTGCATACATAACATCACGCCTTCATTCCCAGAGTGGGGTAGGCAGAGCAACAGAAACACCAACAAATCTAAAAATACTTGTTTATAATTCTGTAACCACATCTTGCTTAATCAGGCTAAGAAATTTACTAGTGTATTAGTGACAGGTTGCAAGCCCATCGCCTAACAGGTACTACAAGCCCTTATTCCTTTAGTCGCCTCTTACGACATCCACGGGAAGACATGGAGTGGCACTATTCTAACCCGGCAACCACACCAAACTTTTTAGTTCTTGGGATATTTCGTGCTTTTATCTTATAGCCATCTCAATAAACTGGACAAATGCGATTTGAACTCACGCATGCAGGGTACCGTTCTTGATGGATCCCCCGTCCCTTTCATTACCAATTCATGGCTAAATCGAGGGAAAGAGATGGTGCTAACGTAATTTTAGGATTCGATTTTCAATATAGTTCTGAATAGGTTTTGTTTATATAAATTGTATTTCGGTGTTCTTTTGTCTTGTTCAATTAAGTTCGTGCCGCGATTTCACTGGATGATTCCAACTGAAGACAAGCGCTGGCTTTATAGCCAGTATAACTCTGAGTTAGAACCATTAAGAATCTAACCTCGCTTGTTGAAATCGGCCCATCAATCTAGCCTCTACGAGGGATTAAAAACCATACATAAATAGGCAGTCAGGTAAAAAGGGTGCCCCATACAAAAATGGTCCAATTTACACTTGGACAGTCGCGTTAAAGCATATTTTCCACCGGTGATGCGAGAGGAGGAACTGATATTTTTCTATACAAATTTTAATTTTCATCTTGCACCGTCTCGTCGGTGGAAAAGCACCTTAACACCAGGGGGGTGATTCTGCGTCGATCTCAAGGGTGTAGTTTTATCTGGCAAGTTTAAGAAGTCCCGTCGGAGCGTACAAAACACATTTTAGCGCGTGCCTTCTCAATTAGGCAGCAGTCGTATAAAGCTGCCTAATTAAGAAGGCACGCAGTAAAATGTGTTTTGTACGCTCCAACGGGACTTTTTAAACTTGCTGGATAAAACTTCACCTTTGATGAAGCGCTTTGTTGAGAGAATCACTCCCCAGGACCCTTACCATGAGTTGCAATTACTGTACTCGCTAGCGAGTCGAATGTTCTGTCCCTCACAGTACTGTAGTAGATTGAAAGAGACAGATCATTAGAATCTCTAGCGAGTATAGTAACTGTAACTAATTTTTTTACTGGTTTAATTTAACCTCGTAATTCCCACCATACTAGAAACAGGAAGATTTTTGTGAATAGGAATTTGTGTCTAACAGCAAGAAAATAAAGTTCAAATACGTTTGCTCTATAACGCTAATTTCAATTTTTAAACAAATAAAAATCGACTTTATTCCTATTGTTATGTAGTTTAAGTTAAATTGCCTCGATTATGTACATTCTAATGCACGTCGGGCCTTACGAGGCTATACTAATAATATAAAAAGGTAAATTGTGTGAGTCTGTGAGGTTGTAGGGGGTAATCTCTGGATCTACTAAACCGATCTTGAAAATTCTTTTACCAATAGAAAGCCACGTTATTTGTTAGTATCATATGCTATTTTTTATTTTTCTACGCGGATGAAGTTGCGGGCAATAGCTAGTCTTATATCCTCCTAAGAGCCAAGGTCCTACCCATAGTACTTATTAACTTTGTCATTCAGACCCAGCTCCTTCGACAGTTGTGTAGTCATAGCTTACCACGGTCCTACCAGTAGGACTTATAGAAATATCTACTGGTAAGTGGTGGTACGCTATGATTACACAAGCACAATAACTTAAACAAAAAGTTTTTTAAGTACTTGGGTCTGAATGAGTATAAAACAATAGTACTACTGGTAGGACTACGGGCCGTAGTGACTACATGCTGAATTATTTTGGTTTTATGAGGATATCAAAATAAAATAAAAACATTGTTAATTAATTTAAGGTCAAACTGCACACAATAAGCGCCAATCATTTCTAAACGATTCTAAACGCACTTAAACCGGTCTATTAAGCGCAACAACAACTTATTTCATCTTATAGCAATGAAACCGAAATGAGAAAAGTTCTTTCGTCGCTAGTGCAGTTTTGATGGCAGTTCCTCGCTTCATAAGCGGGATTGTGTTTTGTTTGTGCAGATTTATGACTTTGATTTGCTGAAGGTTGAGGATAGGTCACTTTATATTCTATGGAATTGTGTTCCTTATTTAAGTAGTAATTAATAAAACTGGGGTACGTATTGTTCAATGTAGCGGCACTTTTACTCCAGTGAGACCAAAGTACAAATCTTCATTTTAAAGGTTACGTAATATAGTACTTATACACATAATTATTATGACATGGCACCACTTGAAATTGTTATGTTCTTTTATTAAACTAAATATAGAAATTCCTAAGTATTTCAGTTTAGATGACTATCAGAAACAAAAAACGGATAAGTAAAGATTAGGGGACAATCTCAAAAAACCACGCGCACATTTTTATTTTTATTTTTTATGTTAAGGAGAAGGCACACGAGCACTCAGACCACCTGATAGTAAGTGGAATCTGAGACCCATAGACAATTTGAATTCTCAAGACTATAATCCTAAGACCTTAAATGCGTTGCCAACCCTGAGGACTAAGATGGAATGCCTCTATGCTAGTAATTTCACCGGTTGTCTTATCCCCACACCGGAACACAACAATGAAAACACTGTTGCTTGACGGGTGGTTAATGGATAAGATGGTGGTAGCGATCCGGACGGACCCTGCACAGGGTCCTACCACCACTAAAACATTTGCATACACCAAACATTTGCATATACCAGAAATTTAACCCGGGACCGATAGCTTTGTAAACACTACCAAGTAGGTTAAACACATCAACACGCTACTATCAATGGGGCCCTTAAAATATATTATTAAACTGTTTTTAAAGCTGATACCCTTTTATAATCCCTGCAAGACCAAGCAAGACCAAGCAAGACCTGCAAGACTTAGAACATTTAATTTTTAATTTCCGAAATAAATACAAAATACAAAAGTTAATGATATAATTATGCTCCCGCACCATAAGTTTTAAAGTAATCTATTATCTTTTTAAATTATATAAGCAACGATAACAAATTATCCAACATTGGATCATTTTTAAATTAACAAAAAACTATCGTTGGCCTGTTAAAAAAGTTAACGGGTGGTTATAAAAAGTTTGCGCCAGTTGTAGTTAGAAGCATGCTTGCGCCCGAGTGGGGTTAGATGAGCAAAGTTGGGTCGCAGCCACTTAGTTTTATAACGGTTCTATAAATGCATTAAAGGGTTAAAGTTAGGCGCAAAGTGTCATTTATAGGAGACCAGATAAGTATTGGCATTAGTGGTCTATATATTACTTTGCTTTACTTCTAGCTAAGTGGCTTCGGGGATCGACTCGTGACCGTAGGGTACCGAGTTCAAATCGAGTCACCATGTACCAATGAGTTTTTCTAACTTGAGTACATTATCCGATGCTCTTATGGTGAAGGAAAAACATCGTGAGGAAACCTGCACATTCGAACAGCTGAGTGTGTAAGAGGGTAATTGAACAAAAGATCCTAAAGGGGTCGAAGTGTATCCAAAAAGGGTCCACCTGTAAGATGTAGATAGATTTTATTTTACTTGTTAGTAACACGTGTAGAGACAAAGTGGAATAAGGTTGTATACGTAAATTATGTTAAAAAATAATTTAATTCATTTATGAAATTAGAAATTGGTTACATAAAGAGTTGTTTTATAGCTACGACGAATTTATGAGTCTACCTGTTCTAATATATTTTTATAATTTATAGAAATAATACTTTTTTTTTTTTTTTTTATATATTTAATCATAATAATTCAAATTGTCAACAAGTAATTTATTTCAATTTTAAATGTAATTCTATGTAATCCCCTTATGAATATTAAGTATGACCTGAAAGTATGTTATAATAAACTTTCATTTCATTTTTTTATGTATATAAATATCTGTTTATTTTTGTTTATTATTTTTCTAGGTTCTGTGGGCGACTTCATTCACATTGATTTATTCCATATATTATCATTATTCCATCGAGAACTTTAAAATTTACGGGGATCAAAAGTAGCCTATGTGTAAATCCAAGGTATAAGCTTTCTCCGCTCCAAATTTCATCCAAATCCGTCCAGACAATTCAGCGTAAAAGAGTAACACACACACACACAAACTTTCTCATTTATAATTATAACATAAGTAGGATAAATGGGATATTATTAATAGATAGTTGTAGATACTTGTAAATTGTTATATAAGGGCATGTTGTATAAACTAATTACATTAAAACAACCCACCACCATCAAAGCCTACGTCCGAGGATGCAGTCCGTATCTATAACATTATACAAGCATAATATTATTATTATTAATGCCGCCTTGCACCGCCTTAGTTAAAAAAAACTCTCTTACAAGTTTATTACATTAGTTAAGGTATAATACGAAAAAAAATACACAGTAAGTATTTAATAGTAAAAGTACTCGATTGTTTAGCGCTTTTTTTATTTATTATTTAGTTGGTTCATCACCAGTGATACATGTTAAAGATACAGTTACATTTGATACAAAACAGTAAGCCAATAAAAGGTGTCCACAAAAATACGGTTAATACAAATACGCAACGATTTTAACAACTTAGCACACCTTTCACACTCTTTGTGACATATATAGGGTTAATATCAGTACTAGCTGTTTCCGCGACTCCGTCCACGTAAAACTCGTTTATCGCTATTCCCTCAGGAACCGTCAATTTTTTCGCGATAAATGTACCCTATGTCCTTTCCCGGGACTCAAACTATCTCCATGCCAAATTTCATCTAAATCGGTTCAGCAGTTTATCCGTCAGACAACAAACAGACAGACGGACAGACAGAGTTACTCTCACATTTATAATATTCATGGTAATATAGTGGTATAGATGTTTGCTATACCAGTGAGAGTGTGATAGCTATAGACAGCCAAGTAGGTACGATCGAAGTCTTAAGTAGCTGAACATTTTAGTACCTTGTCGTAGCTATACTATATTATATAGCTTGGCCATTGCAATAGGAGAAGAGAAGGATATTGGAGAGTACAGAGAACAGAAGAGGAGGGATGATTGGCCATTTATTGAGGCACGACATGCTTATCAAAAATTTAGAGGGAAAGATTGAAGGAAAGAGAGGCAGAGGAAGACCAAGAAGAAGCTACATGGACCAAATTAAGGAGAAGGTGCATGTCGTGCCCTATAGAGGGTATCCCTGCATGTTTCATAATTTAATTTACACTAATTTCGTTTGTCATAATGGTCACTGGCTATGACCTTCATTTTCCCTAATATAACATACCATAATTGAATTTGCCATAAAGGCATTTTTTCTGAATTCGTAAATCTTTCAGGTAGTTTTTACATGCCATCGTATAGAGCCCAATAGGTTAGGTTAGGTTTGTTTTATTACAATTTTAAATAATTCACGGTTTCAGAAAAAATGCCTTTATGGTAAATAAATATTATGGCACATTATCGGCACATAAAATTATGTCATATGAAATTCGAGCAAGTGAAATTATTGCACATGTGATTCGGTTAAACGACAGAGACCCCGTAGAGAGGTGAAGGAGCTGGCAGAGAAAACAGAAGATTGGAAATCACTCCAACGACAAACACACCTTAATTAAATGAACAGAAGTCGCAGCTATTTATACACTAAATTCAAACCACTCACAGTTTAATAGGTTAATGCGACAAGGTACAGTCAAGGACTTTAATTGTTATACCACTATGGAACCCTGTCGTATGACACCGTCAAACCACCTGAAACAAAGCTAATATTAATGATCAACGCTGTCATTATGACAGGCTTCTAAAGTACTAAAGCTACTTATGAGTTCGACTACTGGTAGTACTCTAATTTTACAGGGCTGGGATTGTACGCGGTAATAACGATATCGTTTTTGACGTGTTTCCGTATTGTCAACGTTTTGATAACTCTTATTTCATTTACAATAATGGCAACTGTGACATAAACGATTCTTAAACGTGTCAAACACGATATCGTTTTAACGCACCTAAATAGAGGCCCAGGTTGTATTTTTTAGTCCAGTATACTTTGCAACTTCGTTATATTGTATGTCACACCTGTAACACACGAAATCGTTTCTACAAAATCACGAAACGCTCCGGTCAATATTCCATTACCTTTACGACAATATTTTCACTGCGATGATGATAAAGCACGGAAAGGCGTTGCGCTACACCTAACGTTTTGACCGTGCTCTCCGTCTATAAAAAAACCTTATCCATCAAAAATCTCATATTTTACAATCACACTTATTCTTAACGGTATAGAATTGGTATTTCTTTGGGTAATTAGTGGTACATGTGCCTTTTTGCCTTATAAGGGTGATGTTACTTGCTTGTGGAATACCAATAGGCTACGTGCGTGTCTTTTATATGGCCATAATAAATATTATTCGTAACCGCTTATATTTATTCGCTGCAGCAAGAGATTACTCTGAAACGTGCGTATGTTAAAGTTCAGTATAGTAGTAGTAACACTAGTAACATATCCTTTATTTGGGGTCATAGTGCCTACAAATAAATAAATAAATATATAAATAAATAAATATCAGGGGACAATCTCACACAAATTGACCTAGTCCCAAACTAAGCTCTAGGCTTGTAATATGGGTACTAGACAACGATAAACATACTTAGATAGAGAAATACATACTTAAATATATATAGAAAACATCCAAGACTCAGGAACAAATATTCGCGCTCATCACACAAATATCTGCCCTTACCGGGATTTGAACCCAGGACCGCTGGCTTCGGAAGCAGAGTCACTCCCAACTAGGCCAACGTGTCGTCAAATGACTACTTACTTAGCTTTATGTAAATAATTACTCAATGCGAACGTGACTTGGGGCTTCGACTCGTAATAATCATAATAATAATCACAGGACAATGTCACACAAATTGATCTAGTCCCAAACTAAGCTCTAGGCTTGTACTATGGGTACTAGACAACGATAAACTTACTTATATAGAGAAATATATACTTAAATACATAGAAAACATCCAAGACTCAGGAACAAATACTCGTACTCATCACACAAATATCTGCCCTTACCGGGATTTGAACCCAGGACCCCTTCGAAGCTTCGAAGGCAGGGTCACTCCCAACTAGGCTAGCGTGTCGCCGAATAATCATCGTATCGTGATCGTAAGGTGCCGAGTTTGAACCTCCGCTGTTACTATATACCAATGAGATTTTTAACGTTAATTGCTCGAAGCTTACGGTAAAGCAAAACATCGTAACAAAACCGTCACATTCCAAAAGCTGAGTGCAATAAAGATGTAACGGAAGACCAGCGCTGGCTTGAGAGCCAGCACATGCTGAGTTGGAACCGTTTCGCAACAATTACCACTGTATCTCTTTACTCTGTAACTGTGTCTCTTTTCTTTTTTTATGTATGTTTTCAACTTAATTTTTTACACACTCATACTTACATTTTTCATGAACCATGCTACTTCCTATCAATAACCTCGTAAGACCTGTACATATTCCATAATCTGGTAGGAGGTACATAATCCAGACAATTTAGTTTCAACTGTATTAGAATGAGTATGAAGTTCATTTTTATTTGTTTCTGAGTTAAAATTGTCATTAAGGAGCAATGTCAATTGAGCTTTTATTTCCTTATTGGTAGATCCAAATTCCTACTTACAAAAATCTCCCTGTTTGTTACTCAATCACGCCAGAATGGCTCAATGGATTTGGACAAAATTGAAGTCTGTATTGGGATGAAAAATTGGACCGTACCCGAGGGAATAACTATAAACGGCTTCTACTTGGTTGGAGTTGCGGGAAACAACTAGTTTTAAGTAATTATAAAACTTTTATGCATTGATTGGTATTCATATAGTTAAAAATATCACTGGGTGTGGTCGGAAACCAATGGAAAGTCTAAATTGAGGCAAACGTGAGCATAGACATTGGCCTAGTTGGGAGTGAACATGCCTCCGAAGCCGGAGGTCCCGAGTTCAAATCCCGGTAAGGGCAAATATTTGTGTGATGAGCGCGAATATTTGTTCCTGAGTCTTATATGTTTTCTGTGTATTTAAGCATTTATGTCTCCATCTAAGTATGTTTATCGTTGTTTTGTACCCATAGTACAAGCCTAGAGCTTAGTTTGGGACTAGGTCAATTTGTGTAACATTGCACCGTGATATTTATTTATTATTATTTATTTATAGTTCACCGCAACAAGACCAAAATAGGCTTTAATTATTAAAAAAAAATAGTGATGAAACTATAAGCCAGCTTTTTCTGGTCTCTATGTTAACCCTTTTTATTTGTCTGCACCTACGTGATTTATTACAAGAACCGCTTGCTGTTAATAATCAACAAAGGAATTGGAACTTACTTGTAATGATGTACATTATTTTTAACGAGTACGAGTTTTACTGTATTGTTCCGCGTGTGGGGATAAGACAACCGGTGATATTTACTACAACGCATTTGAGTCTTAGGATCGCAGTCTTAAGATTTTGGTCTTGAGAATTCAAATATCTCTGGGTCTCAGATCTCGCTTACCATCAGGTGGACTGAGTGCTCGTGTGCCTTTCTCGTGCCATAAAACAAAAAGTATAAACAATATAGTGATATTAAAATAATCCGCAGAAGTCTGAAACGTCTCTTGAATAAATTATATTACTCCGTCGATGAACATTTCAAAAATAAATTTAGAGATCTCATGATTAACCAATATATTTTTAGTATTATACCAATTAATTTAACTGGCGGAGCTTGATAAGATACATAATGAATTTAATTAGTTTCGTGCACTTGACATACATAGGTACGTAAGATAATTATATGAGTGTGTAAATAAATTTAATCACCTTCTAACCTAATACATTTGGATTTCAACACACATGAAACAAGTTAATTACCTTAGAGAATCAAACACCAATCCGCCTTTGAAATCTATTCACCGCATGCCAATAAGTTACTCTGACAGAACGCATGGGATCCCAATCCCTAAAAGCTCAATTCTAAAGAGAATAATTATTACAGGCTATTACGCAGAATCCATATGTAAGTCCCTAGTTTCTGTTTTTGCCCTGCATTGGGAATTTAATCCGTATAATGCTTTGATTAATATCAAGGTATTAATCATTCGTATTGCTCAACTATTCGGTCTCGCGGGGACCGATGTTAGTTCCAAATTTGAAATTCGAAATTAGAAATGGATTCACAATATGGCCGACGCGGAATTTTGTTACTGACACAGGATGGGAATTACGGGATGGGAATTTCCGCTGTGGATTGGATAATGATTATTAATGTTGAGATACGTTGAGCGAGACGTGGGTTTTAAGTCCCAATGGAATAGGGATTGGATCCTTATAATAATAGGGAATGTGAAAATCGATTGATTTCAAATTAATAAGGTTAATTTGTCCGGTGCCATAAAATTATAATGCGTCATTTTGAAGTATTAATTATTAAGTTAGTTACGAGTAATCACTGTTAAAGTACCTAGGGTATAAGAAAAAAAATACTGTTTATTTCAATAATTTCCGAATGTTACATGCTTACTTAGACTCTAAATCTTAAATAGGAAGATTTTTAAGCGAGTCAAGTTAGCCCGTGTGGTTGCCGGGTTAGAATAGCGCCACTCCATGTCTTCCCGTGGATGTCGTAAGAGGCGACTCAGGGAATAAGGGCTTGTAGTATTGTTAGGCGATGGGCTTGCAACCTGTCACTAATACACTAGTAAACTTCTTGGCCTTATTGTGCAAAATGTGGTTACAGAATTATCAACAAGTCTTTTTAGAGTTGTTGGTATTTCTGTAGCTCTGCCTACCCCACTCTGGGAATGAAGGCGTGATGTTATGTATGTGTATGTCAAGTTATAATTTATTATTTAATTGTAGGTGTGTTGTACAATGGTTTTATCTCTATTACATGCTTATATAGAATTACTTGTGTCTTTCAACTTTTTACTTACTTACAACCTTTTACTTATTAATTGAGGTATTGTGGAGGCTATTCAGTAAAATTCGCTTTAATGAGTCATATGGAAGTCTGTTCAAAATACGAGGTAGTGCTCGCGTCCATACTCTCCGGCCATACTCGTTAGTAGATGGCACCACAAATGTTGGGAGGTATGTAAGACTGCGTAAGTTTTTAGGTCTGTATTTCATATCGATATTTAATGCATCAAGTTGAGGAAAATTAAGTCTATTTCGATTACTAATAATCAGGCTGACCACATTTTTAACACGTCAAATAAAAAATACACTAGAACACATTTACTTGTGAAATATTAATTTGCATAAAACTAAGGCACACAAGCACTCAGGCCACCTGATGGTGTGTGGAATCTGAGACCCATAGACATTTGAATTCTCAAGATTTTAATCTGAAGGTTGCAATCTTAAGACCTCAAATGCGTTGCCGACCCCGAGGACTTAGATATAATGCCTTTTTATGTTAAGTAGATGGCTCATGAGTGCTCAGGCCACCTGATGGTAAGTGGAATCTGAGACCCATAGACATTTGAATTTTCAAGACTATGATTTTAACAACTCAAATGCGTTGCCAACCCTGAGGACTAAGCCTCTATGCTAACTCTCTACCTTATATTTTAAATTAAAACTAATTATAGGTAAAATGTGTGCGAAACTTGCTGTCCCTGCTGATGATGCCCTTATCTTTTGGCCAAAGTAGCTGCCAGCCTTCTGATTCTGGTCACCCGAAACGTCATTGAGGGCCGAGAAAATCTACCACGCGCCTGGCCCCTGAGGCCCAAGAGTCTCAACTCCCAGCGGCACAAACATCTAGCCGTCGCCGAGAGCAGCATATTTGTGCCATTGCAGTTGTTAATAATCGTTTCATATAATTTGAATTTGTAAACATTATTAAAAACTTTCATGACAAATTTTACTTGTATACTTTACTAAACTTTACTTTGGCCCTGTGTGGTTGCCGGGTTAGAATAGTGCCACTCCATGTCTTTCCGTGGTAGACGTTAAGGCGACTAAGGGAATAAGGGCTTGTAGTACTGTTAATAATACACTAGTAAACTTCTTGGCCTGATTGTGCAAAATGTGGTTACAGAATTATAAACAAGTCTTTTTAGAGTTGATGGTATTTCTGTAGCTCTGCCTTCACCACTGAAGACGAGAAGGCGTGATGTTATGCATGAATTTAAGTACTTTAATAAAAAAACATTATTTCCCATAAAATATGTAGCCATTAAGCCTTTACCTTAACGGGCTGAAACATTATATTTTAATTGCACGTAACATCCCTTAATTAGTGCTTTGCAGCATTCATTTCCCATAAAACTCCGTAATGATGCTACCACAGCGAAATCTGGATTAATGTCGTTTACATGGCTTATAAGCGTTTCAAACTGCAGGTACCTTTTATATTTTTTAACTAACGTTCGTATATTTTCCATCCACATAATAAACCTTACTGTTTCATAATGAATTGCGTTATGTACAAATAGGCAATATGAAACCCCTGATCGACTATAGTGATCACAGTGCTTAACGTTACAAATCAAATCGCAAAAATCCTCAGATACTTTACTAAAAAAAATATTTAAAAATTACAGAACTAAAAGTAGTACAAAGGCGAACATCGCTTTAAGGGATCTCTTCTAATAAACCTTTGGGTGAATGAGTAAAAATAAAAAAAATATATAAAAAAAAGGCTCAAGACAAGTCTCTGAAATTTCTGAAATTTATTATGTACTATTTGTTCAATATTTATTGTCTTGTAGCTGTTGCCCGCGACTTTGTCGGCGTAGAAGTCGTTTATCGCTATTCCCAGTGAAGTTCAGAGGATAGCAGTGGTCGTATGCCACCTCATATAATAATGGTCATAATTATAGTACCCTCTAGATACAGGTATAGGGCGATTGTTTTAGTTCTAAAGCTTATTACTGTGGTGTGTCCACTGGAAAGACGATAACCTTTATCTTTATATGACCCCAATACACACAGCTCTCAGTTCAGTTCAGTTCTATGACGGTGGGTCTGGTAATTTTGGTCAATGATGCAATCGTGCAATCAATTTATAAGGCGCCTGACCGCTTGGTGGAATCAAATTCACTATCGATAAAACAAACGTAACTGTAGGTGTAGTCAAGATGTTAACGTTTCAATTTTTTAACAACTCGAAATGTATGGACACAAGTACAATATAAGAAAAAAAAAAGTATTTTAAGTACTTGGTTCGTCGTAATCAGTTTAAAACAATAATAGTACTACTGGTAGGACTACGGGCCGTAGTGACTACATGCTGAATTTTTCGTTTGGCCTTAGGACGTAGAGTATTTGTATTGTAATAACTAGTTAACTTCTTGGCCTAATTGTGCAAAATGTGGCTACAAAATAATCAACAAGTCTTTTAGAGGTGTCGGTATTTCTGTAGCACTGCCTACCCCACTCTGGGAATGATGGCGTGATGTTGTATATGTATGTATAATACATTAGAAACTGTTAAGTAAATAAGAGCTATAATAACGTTGACAATTGTACGATAACATATCAAAAGCAATACTTATGTTATGCAAAAATGAGCCTTTGGTTTACTAAAGTAAAATAAATGCTCTGGCCGTCATGTGGCCCGTACTTTTTAGGTGATTTCAAGTATTTATCAGCATATAAAGCTTGATGTGCTTGCCCGTGTGGTTGCTAGGTTAGAATAGTGCTACTCCATGTCTTCCCGTGGATGTCGTAAGAGGCGACTAAGGGAATAAGGGCTTCTAGTACTGTTAGGCGATGGGCTTGCAACCTGTCACTAATACACTGGTAAACATCTTAGCCTGTTTGTGCAAAATGTGGTTACAGAATTACTAACAACTCTTTTTGTAGTTGTTGGTATTTCTGTAGCTCTGTCTACCCCACTCTGGGCGTGACGTTATGTATGTATGTATGTATAAAGTTATATTTAAATCGTGTTCCACCTCGTTGTTGTTCGAAATTGAAAAGCGTTATAATTCCTTATTCCTAATCTAGCTTCAAGCCATTAATACGTGAGAATGAAAACGAAAAAACGTCGTAAACGATCCTCGCCGAAACGAGGGTTAAATTGTTATTATATTATTTTATCAAAGAAAACGCGTATTTAATGTCGGATATTAAAATCAGCTTTTTGCGCACGAGTTGCGCAAAAGAGATATTAATTTATTGCCTTCTAGGAATACGAATGTTAAGTGTTTTGTTTATTTCCGCATTTCGGTCCTCATACTTTAGTCATGTTAATAAGGGCTATTTGTAAAAATATCAGATTAGGCAAAACATACTATTGCTTCTCGTTTTATTTATAAAGCTGAATCTTTTAGGTTTATGCTCGTAATTTGCTATAACCCTTTAAAATGGTAACTATTTTTATTTTTACGCAGAAATTTCATTTCATCGAAAGACATTTCTAGCCGCATGAGTTAATTTGTTTTGTTAGTGACAAGTCCAACCTAACCTACTTAATTAAGGTATCCTGAGAACATCATGGTTTTACCAGAAAAAGCATTCGATGAAACGAAATTTGGTAAACATCTTGCTTTTTCTTACAAAAGTGTTTTCCTCTGTACTTACTTCACTTTGTCTTTAAAACATCAAGTAAATAAAAGTGGAGCAAAAAGTTTGTCGCATCGGTCAGTCAGTGTCTAGTTAAGGCCTCGTAGCTGTTTGGTATAACTGTCACTGAATGATTAGTAAGTTCTTCGTAAACCTATACAATACATAATAACAATTCAGTAAAAAATTAACAATTTTAAACGTATGAAATTTAATGCAATTACAGTACGAAGCAAATAAATAAATATCACAGAAAAATTGCCTAGTCCCAAACTCAGCTCTAGGCTTGTACTATGGGTACTAGACAACAATAAACTTACTTATATAGAGAAATATATACTTAAATCGATATGTATTTATCCAAGGCTCAGGAACAAATACTCGTGCTCATCACACAAATATCTGCCCTTACCGGGATTTGAACCCGCGGGTCCGCTAGCGTCAAAGGCAGGCTCACTACTAACTAGGCCAACGTGCCATAAGACGTTATTCCTTTTATTTACGCTGGTAAGTAACTTGCTTTTACGCATATACCATCAAGCTTGTAAAATATGGCCTATACTTTTAAAGGGTTATCAGCGAATTTGAATTCTCAAGATTGCAAAATATCCTCAATTTCATTCATTGTTCACTGACCTCAGACTGCATACATATCAACTAAAATCCAGTGGTTAGTGTACGAGTAATTTGCCTTTTCTAAGCCACAAAAAACAAATGACAACCGGTGACTCAAGAAAACTTTAAATCCTCATTCATCCAAGAGCTTAAACTCAAGACAGAGCAAATTCTAGACTATTTGAGAGCAGAAATACAATGATTAATGAAAACCGTTTGCATATCAGAATTAAGCTCACACAAGGCGACGAAGATAAATTATGTTTATTGGTTTAATTCTAACGGGCGTTCATGTGGAATGGCATTACCCTAACATGCAATACGAGTAATATGGTTAACTTAGTAGGATTAGACAGCAATTGGTGACAGTACTGATCAAACTAATTGGTATAACAACTAATGATAGATACAGTTCCTATTTCGGTTTCGATTTAGATTGTACAGAATCTACGCGACGGTGGCGGTGAAAAAATATAATCGTATTAGTATTAAATGGGATCCTATCATTTCATAAACAAATCATTTGACAACCCGCGATTTTTCCCGAAACTGAGGGGTGATTCTCTCAACACAGCGCTGCGTCGACCTTAAGGCTGCGTTTCCACCAGAGCTGTGCGAGGTAGCGGAGCGGTGTGCGAGGAAAAAAATCACCAATAGGAGAGCTGCGATGAGCGAGGCTAGGAAATCTATTGGTAGATTTTTTCTCGCACAGCTCTGGTGGAAACGCAGCGTAAAGGTGAAGTTTTGTCTGGCAAGTTTAAGAAGCCCCGTTGGAGCGTACAAAACACGTTTTAGCGCGTGCCTTCTCAATTAGGCAGCTTTATACGACACTGAACTCACTTACTTGCCTGCTACCCGCAAATTTTTATGTGCAATAATTTGGCTCGCGAGCAGCTCGCAGCGCGGGGTGAGTATGCCTCAGATTCGTACCCAGCTTTAAGGTTATATTTTGTCGCTGCTTAGTGAAAAATTATATGCATCTCGTGCCTTTGAATCCCTCACTGCACTAATGACTCGCTACGCTCGTGATTCAGTTCTAGCTTCCTTGCTCGGGATTCAAAATCAACACTCGCAGCAAAAATAACTTTGCTCTCTTGTTTCACAAATAACTATTACCGGTCCGTAGATGAACTCGTTGAAAGCCAAGCGTCCTTATTTATACGTATACAGAAAATGGGTTTGAGTTTAACCTGAGTCTCACCTGATGTTAGTGATGACGAGGTTGAATTGGTCGAAGGTGGTTCACGCTTACTCAGATAAAAGCCTGTTCTCTCAGTTTATTTGCTAAACTAAATAAACCCACAATACAAACGAAAACTAGCTAACGAAGCATGCCAGGGTTGCACTTACATTTCAATTCGACCAAGACACATAGGTCATCGCACACTAAAACGGAATAAGTGCCAAAGAAAAGCATCCAAAACTGACGTATGTGCATGGTTGATGAAGGTAGAGAATGCGAAAGAGGTATATTTGGATTGGTGGCCCTAGCGTTCCAAAGTCTGCCATTGGGAGACAACCTTTAACATTTCTATTTATTCTATACCACATGCTTTACCCTATAATTTTTAACGCTTCTTATTTCATCAAGGTTGTCTGAAAGAGAGACTGTGTGGTTTGCAATATTTGTATTGCTACTTATGCTAGCTGGATGATACAACACAATGACAAGTGAATTGTTTGAGGGAATGAGGTAACTTTCTAGTTGTATTTTGAAAGACAATATTTCCTGTGAAAATCTTGTTGGTAACGTAGAACACGTCATTGTTTTTAGTACCCACTCGAGCAACGAAGCGTTGTTAAT
Organism: Acleris holmiana; assembly: GCA_949316455.1. Classification (NCBI taxonomy): domain Eukaryota; kingdom Metazoa; phylum Arthropoda; class Insecta; order Lepidoptera; family Tortricidae; genus Acleris; species Acleris holmiana. The sequence goes on along the minus strand of OX438769.1, from coordinate 3,152,744 downwards.
GCCAGTGTGCTAGTGCCTTTGTATGTCGCATATGACCTAACTAGTTAACTCAAACAATGAAATATGTAGACACATAAATATACTAGAGAATGCTGACGACTTTGTTTGCGTAGAATTTGTTTCTCACTAGTTTTCTTGCATTTCTACAAAGCATTGTTCACTTAACGTTATTTTACGAGTAACCATGTTTTAAATATTACGTTGCAATAGTTGAGTGGCACAGTATAATTAAAATACACCTCACATGCATATATTTTTCAGTTTTGAAGGAAACAAGTTTTTTGCTTAAGAGGCTGTACACGGAATTTTGCCGGTTTTGCTTCTTTTCGTAATTTTACGGCACATTTTTAAAGCACATCATGAAATATCATTTCGGTTATGATCGAATACATGGGTTACGAATGAATGAGCTACTTTTTTATTTTTGTTTAGTATATTAATGCGAGATTTAGTTCGTTTTAAAACATTATAATTATTATATTGCTATTAAGGTAGTGGATTGATTTTGAACTGAAGTTTTTAACTGTTGTATTAATTTTATGAACGAGACTTTTAAGTATCCGAAATCAAAAACAATTATTTGCCCATTTTCTATAAAATTGTACTAAGTTAATTATTTTTGTACTCAATTAAATTATATGTATAAAGTTGTTAAAAATTGATTCATATATTTTTTAGACGATTTTTACAGCAATAAATTGTAATTTTTTTCATACCTTTTAGACGTCAAAACGATTCGTGAATATGCGATGTTCTAAACCTCTTACAGCAAATTTCACAAAACAGTCACCGCTTTCAAGTCGAGTAGTCAATGTTAAATAATAAAATAAAACACCGGCCAAGTGCATGTCGGACCACGCACAGTGAAGGGTTCCGTAGCTAGGATGAACGTTCATGGTTGTTTTTTTTCTTTTTTTAATCTCAAAAACTACACAGCAAGTCGTGTTCAAAACAATTTTGGTTGGAAGTATTTCGTATGTTCTACTGCTGTAATTTTTATAGAATGTTCTATTTAACAGTTCAAAAGCTACCCAACCGGACAAAATTTTTACGACTTTAGAAGCGTATATCTCGCCAACTGTTCACTTACGTACAAAAGTCACTTAAAAACCTCTGTATCATTTTGAAAGCCCTATATAAAAATACCCCACACGCGTATGTAACTCAAAAAAAAATTTTTCGTCCCCTAGTCAAATGTATGGAGTGCCACCTCTAAATTTGTATAGCGGTTCATAGAATACATCTATCCTCCAAATTTCATTTATATAGTGCCATTAGGCTCTGAGTAAAATGGCTGTGACATACAGGCGGACAGATACTAAAAAGTAGCTCATACGTTCGTAACGTAAAAATCGGTACGTAAAAATTGAAACGATCTTTCGGGTTGCTAAAAAAACTTCGTCTGTAAAATCACGTAAATCAGCGTAATCGACAAAATTTCGTATACGGCCTCTTAAGTATCTAAAAACAACTTATTAAACAATAAGGTTTGTCCGAACTATAAAAGGCATTCAGAGGTTGTAGCAAAGGTGCAAACGCTGTTAAAGTTTCTGTTTTCTATTAGCTCGAAATGCATGACATAAGTAGGCTACCAATCTGTTATCAGTTTACATCAATCGTATAAATTATCAAACATCACATTACAAAACATCTTGACTATATATAATAACACTTGAAAGACCCAAAAAAATCAACCAGTAGTGAGATTGCATGTCTTAGTTTTGAACACTCTGACACGGTTTTACCGATGCATACTTTTGCAACAAAATATCTTGTCTAGGGTTACTTGTTCTCCAAATTCCTTTGTTCATGAAGTCTAATTAATTTGCTGTGTTTGTTAACTAACGCATAGGTGCATATCCTTTTATATGTATAATTTCTTGCTACGTCTGCTTTTTATGTATGTAGAAGCCATATTGTTGCCTATTCATAGCATTCACGCGCTTTGTGTTGATTCCCGTATGCGTTAATCCCATTACGCCGTGATTTGACATTAATTCAGACAACGCCGCGGGAGCTATTAGTTACACGAGCAGCTCCATATTGCGGGGCCGTCAACTCGGTTATGCCATTCCTTCGCGGACGCATCAGAGTAAGGCATTGGCGCCGTCGTAGTGCAAAACTGAATACAATAGTCATGTCTTATTTAGTACATTACGTGTACGTGACATAAACTTAGTACAGTAAAAACCCTGCTTATTATGGCTTGCGGTTCCGGCTTTTATTTCTGGTAAGGGAAACATTTATGTCATGATTTAAGATTATATTCCTGTGCATAAGTATGTTCATCATTGTCCTGTACACATAGAACAAGTCACTTGTGATATTATTATTCAGATGTACGCTTTTATTAAAATTTTACCGATTTTATAAGGACCGAGAAGGAAGGAGATTTTAGAAGGTGGTAGGATCCTGTGCAGGATCCGTTCGGATCGCTACCACCATCTTATCCATTAACCACCCGCCAAGCAACAGTGTTCGCATGTTGTGTTCCGGTGTGGGGATAAGACAACCGGTGAAATTACTAGCATAGAGGCATTCCATCTTAGTCCTCAGGGTTGGCGACGCATTTGAGGTCTTAGGATTGTAGTCTTGAGAATTCGAATGTCTATGGGTCTCAAATTCCACTTACCATCAGGTGGCCTGAGTGCTCGTGTGCCTTCTCCTTAACATAAAAAACCCGAGACTTGAAGTTTTTACTCTGCAATTCGATCCCGTCCTTTTCAGTTGGTCTTAATATAATATAGACTTGGTACAATTTACCTTTTTTCACCTCAAAATAAGTATGTGAAAGCGTTGTACGATGAAGAACCTTAAGGATAATGGATGGTGAAATTTAACCATCGCTGCCTTTTTTTACTTTTCGTCCGAATTAAAAATATTTTAGGAAAAGTATGTTTGTAGATTTATTTATTTCAAAATGGTAAAACAATCTAGTTCTGCTCCACTTTATTGTATTGTTTGAAGTTGTGTTGATGACAAACTAATAATAATAAACAATAGCAAAACTACAAAAAGCTAGATTATTACCATGGCAATTGCTATAAATGAATACTGCATGGAATCATGGTAAATATATACGGTTAGTCGCAAATTAAAACCGGTTATTATGAGTCCGGAAACCGGTAGCTCACCACATACCACAGCGCCCCCCTCTCGCAATAAATCCGGGTGTCGCGGACAGAAAGAGCCGGGACACGCTGTAATAATGGATTTATTAATTCCAACCTTATTGCCTACTATTTAATGTAGCATTATTAATGTCACTAAGGTCAGTGAGGCTTTACCCGATTTTGTGGCCGGAAACTGGAAAGCTGGCTTTAGTAAATCACTTTCACGCGTTTTTTAGGGTTCCGTAGTCGAACTATCGCCATGTCCGTCCGTCCGTCCGTCCGCAGCCTAGCATAGAGACTCTTATTGCTCGAAAGCTGTAATTTGGCATCAATATGCATATAAGTCGCGCCAACAAAATGGTACAATAAAATGTATTTTTTTAGGGTACCTTCCCTACACGTAACGTGGGGATGTTTTTTTTTCTTGTCTATCCTATAGTGTGGGGTGTCATTGGATAGGTGATTCAAAAATATTGCGGGTTTGTGAAAACAGTTTGTCGATTAAGTAATCCGTTTAGGAAATAATAAGCGCTTTAATCGCTAATTTTTTTAGACGTGTTCCTCCTCCCCCGCAGCCAAAACTACAAATATTACAAACTGACAAAATGTTTTACCAGCATATATTATATAGTTGTTAAAACGCTGTTAAAAACAAAATAATTATATAATAATGATAAATACATTGAAAACATCCAAGATTCAGGAACAAATATCTGCCCTTACCGGGATTTGAACCTTGGACCGTTAGCTTCGTAGGCAAGGTCACTACCAAGTAGACTTACGTGTCGCCAAATGTATCTATTGTATATACGAGTATACATATGTATATAACATCACGCCTTCATTCCCAGAGTGGGGTAAGCAGAGCCACAGAAATACCAACAACTCTAAAAGGACTTGTTGGTAATTTCGTAACCACATTTTGCACAACCAGGCTTAGATTTTTACCAGTGTATTAATTAGTGACAGGTTGCAACTAACTAACAGTACTTACAAGCCCTAAATTCCTTAGTCGCCTCAAGACATGCGACAATCACACGAGCATATCTAACAATTTACAATAAAAATTAAATACACGTCCGTGAAGCATTAAAAATGTCATGGCGTTTTCATTAATTACATGGCAGTTTACGTTAGTTTCACTTCTTGAAGCCTCCGCTAGGTCCCAGTGCTATTAAATTTCATTATAACCCGCCCTAGATCGAGTTGCACAAACAAAGCCTTCGTCCAAGAGCGCTCAAACTAATGGTAGTGGTAATTGCCAACAGTGACGCGACGAGTATTTTCCGGTGCTTACCCGCTGTTGACGGGCCAATGAGTAGGAACAGTAGCTTAACTGCGAACATTAGGAATAAAGGGGTTACCCTTCGTTTCGTCAAAAAGTTTTTGGTCAAATGTTTAATTTTCCTAATTTTAATTTGCTTTGTTTTCTATAACCGTAGATATTTCAGGATTTTATAAAAAACTAACCTAACCTTACCTACAGATGGTCCTAAAATAAATTCTGAAAAAATAATAACGTTTGGCAAATAAAAAAATTGGGATATGATACATTTAACCAAAAATATTTTGGCCAAACGGCAGGCTCCCGGAAAAAAGGCATACCTATTCGTATTGACGAAATATGAATGATATGAAAACAATGCATTTTATTAATTTTGGACATCATGATTCATAGTTAAATTTACTGCTTAAGACCGACACAATCGATATCTAAATAGAAATAGTGTTAGTTTTATTTTTATAAACGCCCGGGTTCGATTCCGGGCTAAGTACATATATTTTTTTATAGTTTTTCTTGTTAATAAAATCGATGAAATGGTTCCTGAGAACAGATCATCGTAGGTCATAATATAGTTTCAGATTTTCCCATACTGACCTATCTATTTTTTTTATGTATTGTTTTTATTTTTAATGTTTGGATTGTATGATTGTGAGATGGGTGGATGTGAAACGCATGTATGGTGTAATTTAGTTTATTTTTTGTAAATGTCTATAATTGTAATGTAATGTACCTGTGATGTGTCTATGTAATGTGGCAATAAATGTTTTAAAAATTTGAATTTTTGAATTTAAATGAGCCACCCTTTAGAAGTACTTTTATTAGTTCAAGCCACACCCATACCCATAGTACAAGCCTTAAGCTTAGTTTAGGACTAGATCAATTTGTGCAAGATAGTCCTCTGAACTTTATAACTACATAGTATAAAACAAAGTCACTCCCCGCTGTCTGTCCCTATGTAAGTTTAGATCTTGAAAACTACGCAACGGATTTCGATGCGGTTTTTTTTAATACATAGAGTGATTCAAGAGGAAGGTTTATATATATATAATACTTTTACCCGGAGCAAAGCGAGGGCGGGTCGCTAGTTTATTTAAATTAGGCAATAACTGTCTTTTTGTCGAGAAAAGTGGTGTACCTATATTAAAGTTTACTTATTAAGCCCATCTTGATTCGATGTTATACGTCAAAGTTAACGCTAGGTCATTAAACACTGTAATTTCTGATGTATCATGAGACGTAAATCTTAGTCAAGTTCAGTTTATTAATACGACCTTATATGCCGCATTCAGAGTCAGTTAATGATGACTAATAAGGACGGTACCCAACTATCTAGCTCTACTTTGATTTATTTTGTTATATGTTAGAGAATAGTCTAAAATAACAAACACATATTGGTTTTTAGCTGCCCAATCTCATCCTATTGGGAGAATTTGACTAAGCCCTCTAACTTCTAAAGAGAGTTTTATTCAAGCTAATTGCTAGTTAATTACTGGTTTGATATGTTTAGGAACATGAAAAAATAACTTTAAATAACTTAGATTAGACCATGTACCAATGAGTTTTTTTAACTTAAGTACATTACCCGATGCTCTTACGGTGAAGGGAAAACATCGTGAGGAAATCTGTGCTTTCGAACAGCTGAGTGTGTAAGAGGATAAATGCACAAAAGCTTCTGAAGGCGTCGAAGTGTATCCAAAATCTATAACGTAGGATAAAATAAGTCCATACCGACTAGAACTATTTAGTAAACTCTTTTGCAAAAAAATGCATCGATTTTGGCTTAAAGAGCCGTTTTCTGGTGAATAAAGCAACTAGAATCCAAATTTCGCACACTATATCCCTGATTTTACATAATGCAATTTTAGGCGAAAAGCATTTTGAGGTTATAAAAATGTTTACTAAATAAAACAAGTCAGATGGTATAATGCATAATGTGTCTCTTCTGCGAAGTGCTGCATTGTGGGTAGCTGCGGCTGGCGCGGGCTGTCATTAACTCCACTCGCCTCCCCCCCCCCCCATTGTGCCGTTCACTTTTACAAGGGATTTTTAAACGGCCGTCTGCTACTATGTTGGACTGTTGGACTGTTCTAAATGAGATAATTAGGGCTATTTAGGAGTTGGGCGTTGCATTTAAGAGAGCAATGCACTGCAGTTTCTACCATAGCCTAAAGGGCTTCGCAGGCTAACAGTCTATTGTCTGATATTGGCCTGTCATTTCAACATTTTAGGACACAGACTATCAGGATCTATAAAACAGAAGATTGAAACTACCGGAAAACTATGTAGTGAGTCTAAAGTATCCTTAAGTTGAATGGATTTCTCTTTATTACCCGTCTGACAAAGGAAGGACATTTTTGACTTTTATTTATAATTAGTGCAATAAATCCATGGATATCACACGCGAGGACAATTAAGAAATAAATATCACAGAACATACATACATACATAAAGTCACGCCTTTATTCCCAGATTGGGGTAGGCAGAGCTACAGAATTACCAACAACTCTAAAAATCTTGTTGATAATTCTGTAACGACATTTTGCACAACCAGGCTAAGATGTTTACCAGTGTATTAGTGACAGGTTGCAAGACCATCGCCTAACAGTACTATAAGCCCTTATTCCCTTAGTCGCCTTTTACGACATCCACGGGAAGACATGGAGTGGCACTATTCTAACCCGGCAACCATACGGAAAATTGCATACAAATTGACCTAGTTAAAACTAAGCTCTATAAATTAATAAAGAAAATATCTATGCTTATGGGTACTAGAGAAAGATAAAAGACCTAAGACTGAGAAATATATACTTAAATAAAATACATAGAAAACATTCAAGACTCGGAAACAAATATTCGCGCTCATAACACAAATATTATGCCCTTACCAGAATTTGAATCCAGGACCGCTAGCTTCGAAGGCAGGGTCACTACCGACTAAGCCAGCGTGTCGACAATTGTCCTGTTGAACATTATTTTCTCTTCTTGACTAAACAGAAGCACATGTTCGCTCCACGCACTTTTGTCAAGTCTACCTATATTTTTTAATCCTAAAATTCATAATTATTTAACAAGTCTTTTGAGAGTTGTTGGTATTTCTGTAGCTCTGCCTACCCCACTCTGGGAATGAAGGTGTGATGTTATCTATGTATTTATCCAGTAATGATTATATACATGGTCATTGCCGCTGTCTTATAAACATATTGTTTTATATTTTTACCCAAAACTAGATTCTATAGATATTAAGTAAAGATTCAAGATTAATATAAATTCACTGCGATGTCCCAAAGGAATATCCTTCAGCTGATTATAATATTAAAGGCACGTAGGAAATAGTACGTAACAAGGATACGGTTTTATTATGCTTAATTTATTTTATAAAGGCCGGGTCCCATTTCATTTCGACGAGCGACCTCATTACGAACACTTCCACTGTTTCAAAGAAACGACTGTACAAATTGTACGCTCTGAATATCGGTCTGTTATAAATTTCACGTTTATAGAAAAAGTAATGTTTCAGTTATTCATAAACAGGTATATCCATGATTTCCAAAATTAAATCTGAAACTCATTATGGTTAGTTCTATTAACCTTATGTGAGATGCTTCATTCGATGAATAATGACCCGCCCGTTTCCATATACTTACTGTTCAATTAATGCAGAAAACACAAGCGCAAGATGGCAGGATAAGTAGTTAGGCACTCTAAAAGTCATATTCCTAGTCGACACTTTCCTAACTGATCATATGCCTGAATTATCATATTCCTAACTCGTCATATTCCTGATTCGTCAAATTCCTAACTCGTCATTCCATATACATTTGACTACAGAAACTTATTATAGAAATCCTCTGTGGTAAATGATAAGAATCTTCTTTGATAATGACTTACTACTTTGATGACTTTTACTTGTCTATCATGAAGTAAATGCCATTGTCAAATATCAATACAATTTTAAATAAAAATCAGGACAATTAGTTGTTATTGTTCTTACTAGTTGTGTCATTGTTTTTTATTCGTTTTAATTATGCAGTCTCAACTCTCAGGTCAATTTAGAATTTATTTGACATTGAAATCTTGCATGCCAGTTTCTGGTTGAATGTGTGAAACTTGTACAACTTTATTGATATCTTAATGTACCACATTTTATGCGAAATAAACATATTTGTATTTTGTATTTGTATTTGTATTTGTCAGTTTTTTATTTACATTGTGTCATACAAAATCATGTAATCGGAGAAGATAAACAAAAAAATTAGGTTACGTGTGAAGTTATACAAACTTGTTTACGTTATTTGCCATTTCTTTTGGACTCCGCCTTAAGTAAATTGTTAACTAATTAACCGTAGTGCAAAGTATAAAGCATAATTAGTGTAACTTAGTAGAATCAGTCCGAAGGAATTTGACGAATCAGGAATATGAACAGTTAGGAAAGTGTTGAATTAGGAATATGACTTATTAGGATATTAAAATGGCGGCGGTTAAATGAGATGGCACATATTAATATTCCAGATACTGATCTATGTAAAGATGCATTCGATAAACGCTCGACAAAACGTTTCGTTTGCTCGTTATTAGCTATTAATAATTATTTATGTATTCGTAAATTTTAGTTTTCTTTTAATTTAGTCATTTAGCGTCTTATACAATCAATAATATTGAGTGAATCTACTACCGCTATAGACTCTACTTGGATCTTTGCACATGGATTTTTAATTGTTAAATGTCCGTTAGTATAAATAAAAGTTTTATAGAATAGAATATAATCCAAACAGTGCTAAGCTTGCATGAGACGCTGTCTCAAAGAGAGTTGTCAAGTGCCACACTGCAGGTGCGTTAAATGCAGTGTTGCACGTGAAGGCTGGAAATAGAAAAAGGCAATATTATAAGCGTTTAGGACTACAAGAACAAATTGGAACCCATGTGACTCTAAAGAGGATTTTGAAGCGATGCTTATATGTATGTATGTATGTCTTTATTGCACATAGAAAAAATAACAATTTCAATAAATTTCGTACATAAACTTAAGGTTAACATGTACAATGGCGAACTTATCCCTTTAAGGGATCTCTTCCAGTTAACCCGACCATGAACGAGGAAACTGTACGAGGATAGGCAATACAACAAAGATGTGCACAGGTAACTAATATTTACAACATTACAGCTATATATAAATATATACATACATAACACATATATATGTAAATATACTTAAATTTAAATAAATACATGGATATCCAATTGTGACTACAACTTAAAATGTGAAAAATTAAATCACGTAGCTGTCAAAAATAATCCATTCAAATTTAGCTCCGGGCTTAGGGCTTGGGTTTCTCACCCAAATCTAATCAAATTTCCACGATTTTTTAATATGTTGTAGATATTAATAAATGAAAATTTAGGTCTGTACGTTTTCGCTTTTTTTTCCTATAAATAGTTTCTTGGAAAAGAAAACATACAGACCTAGTTTTTTTATAATATGTATGTATTTTTTATGGAATGTTTCTGCTTCACAGTCCTCGCAAGAGATGTGCTGAACTGGTTACATAAAAAAAAACCGATCAAGTGGGAGTAGTTTTTCTATATCTAGCTATCTGTTGAGCTACATAGGAACGAAAAACCTTACATGGGTAAGGACCAAATAGTTGGACCAAAGTTAAGCGTAGTTAACCATACAACCATCAAAAGTGAAAAAAAGTTCCGTAGTGACACGAAAATTATCCCTACAAATGTATAGCTAATTTTCGTGACAACGGCAAAGTTTTATAGAAAATTTAATTGAGTGAGTTAGCGTGGAACTTTTTGGTCCTTACCCACATACAAACATACTCGAACATGGAGGTCACAAACATTACCCTCCTTCATAGACACTCGGGTGATTAGATTATTATACGAGCATTTCACGAATAGAAATACCAAAAATTTAAAATGTGCTTTTTATGCGTTTGTAAAAAAATTGTTGCAACAGTGTTCGCATTATTGTGTTCCGGCGTGGGGATAAGACAACCGGTGAAATTACTAGCATAGAGGCATTCCATCTTAGTCCTCAGGGTTGGCAACGCTTTTGAGGTCTTAGGATTATAGTCTTGAGAATTCAAATGTGTATGGGTCTCAGATTCCACTTACCATCAGGTGGCCTGAGTGCTCGTGTGCCTTCTCCTTAACAAAAAAAAAGACTAAAACAATTATATTACAAAGATATTACAAGTATAGAAATAAAGTAGACAGTATATGAACAGTATAATTAATAGTTCTCAAAAGAACATGTAGGTCTCAATACTAGAAAATAATTTGTTTATCACCAAAGGGCGGACGGTGAATGCAATATGGTGACGAAAGCACTAGATGGATTCAATTCAATTCAATTCAAATTTTATTAATTAAATTTAAATTGCACATGTCAGTTTTTTTGTTATACATTTTAAATGGATTTTACTTTGATAAGACATTTATTAAATTACGAGTAATATTTCCGTGCATGGCGTGAATAAGTTGATAAGTCGAGATGAAAAGTTACTGAAATTTGTATTTAGAACAAATTACATATAGTTACACCGTTAGTTATACCGTGTGGTTGCCGGGTTAGAATAGTGTCACTCCATGTCTTCCCGTGGATGTCGTAAGAGGCGACTTATTCCCTTAATAAGGGTTTGTAGTACTGATAGGCGATGGGCTTGCAACCTGTCACTAATTAAATACACTAGTAAACCAAGCTTAGCCTGTTAGTGCAAAATGTGGTTACAGAAACATCAGTAAGTCTTTAGAGTTGTCGGTATTTCTGTAGCTCTGCCTACCCCACTCTGGGAATGAAGGCATGATATTATGTATGTGTATGTAAGCATATAGTTCAAATTACTTCATTATTTTTCAACGAGTTATCAACATATTTACGCCCGCCACGGATTTATGTACTCAAATATATGCAGTTTTTGTTATACATATATCAGTAAGTGACTAAAGTATCTACTGGCCACTAAACTTGAAGTGGGTAGTGAACCATAAAAGGAAGAGACTGAAAATATGTAATATAGAAAAATATTATCAATCAATCAAAATCTTTATTTGCATAAACATAGGTTATAAATTGATGTTTAATAAAAATGTTGAGCACTATGTTTTGCCATAAGGCATACAAATAGCTAGCGTATTAGCATGCAGCTAGCGGCATGGAACATAATTAGAATAAAAATGACAAGTGGTGATTAAAATAATACAGAATCAAGAATAACACAGAAATATTTTCTAGAAATAATCATTAATATAATCATTCAAAGAATAATAAGCCTTATTTACTAAAATGTGAAACAATATTTTCTTAAATTCTCTTTTGTCGTCAAGGATCATTTACTACAACAATAAATATATTACGAGTATCTTCTCATTTTTTAACCATTTGTAGTCATATCCATCCATAATACGTATATCGTTTGACATGATTGTAACGTAATTTGCATCCGTCGTCCGCCCATTATTTATCACCATTAAATTTCTTGTCATCTCCATTCTGTGAAATTAGTTTGCTTGAATTACAATTCTACTTTACATCTATTTTAACTATGAAATAGATAAAAAAAATCTTTCCCTGCTGACATCTTTTAAAAGACCCAACCAATTTTCACTTAGCTAAGAACCATCCAGTTTTTTTTTATGGCAATATTAAGGCACACGAGCACTCAGGCCACCTGATGGTAAGTGGAATCTGAGGCACATAGACATTTCAATTCTCAAGACTGCAATCCTAAGAGTTCAAATGCGTTGCCAACGGGGACTAAGATGAAATGCCTCTACTAGTGATTTCACCGAAACACAACAATGCGAACACTGTTGCTTGGCGGTAGGTTAATGGATAAAATTGTAGAAACGATCCAGACGGACCCTGCACAGGGTCCTACCAACATTAAGATACTTTAACTAGCTTTCTTTAAAAATCGCATCAAAATAGATCCATCCGACAGATACACAAACATGTGCGAATATTTAGTCGGATTTAAAAAATAAATGACATTCCATTAATTAAAAAGCCTTTTAACCCAGCATGACACCTTGACTTCAAAATATAAGCATGGCACGACATTCGGTGTTTTAACTCCATTATCATACAAATTACAATTTGTTGACTTTCCTTCCCTTCCATTTCAAAATGGCCGACTTATTTTGTAGAACAGAATGTGTTTCATCATTAGCATATTTTTAGAGATACCCAGGAAAAACGTCGAAAAGGGTCCCTAATGGAACGATCTCTCTTTTATCTTGTTTTGAACCTTTATTTGAAAGCAATTTAATTTTTCGACGCTAATGCAGTTTTTGGGGCTGCATTAGTGAAGCGCGCGCATCATAATGAATATTAAACAACCTGAATTGTTTAAAGACAATGCCGCCTTTTATTTAAGCTGCTCGTTTTCATCCCGTAACATTGAGCTTATCATAAAACAGTAAAACATAATAATTCATAATATTTTTCTGTGTATAGCTTTTGCACTCTCTCAAAATTAATTATATTTATTCAGTATTATGAGGTCTCTTTTACTCGTCGGTAGTTATGCAGTGAGTCTACTAGCGCTTCGGACAAGACCATCATTGCGGAGAAGAAGCGCCGCAAGAAACTCCAGCAGAAGGTCACTATTCACACATAAAATACAATAATACTTAGAAATAAGTTCAGTATTAAAACTAGCACACATAAAATCATTACAAGTATAAGATCCAGAATATAAAAAAAGACCAGGAGAACCACACGACTAGGAATGATAAATAAAATAACCAACTGGAAAACAGGTCCTTGCAAGCGTGAACAGACCGGACCTCACAGACAGCACCCGTTCACGAGTATGACGCGTATCTCAGCCATCGCCTCTCACAACCATGTGTTCGGGACGCGACCCGATCAACGACGCCGCCGTAAGATCTCTGAGCTCGCATGACATGCTCATACTGCTGGGCAAAACAAAAGGAATAATAAAGTATTTTATCCTGCGAGAAACATCACAATGTTGCTCTCATGTCTAAATAGAGAACATGCATGAAAATCAGAATTGAGTTTCCTGGATACGATTTAGGAGAAAATGTAATAAACGGTTCTCTGCCTTTTCGCTGACAAATCTTTGACAAATTCATCGTTTTGCAACTTATTCATTGGTCAACCCGCTTTTTTTTTCTGTACCTACAAATATTTCAGGATTTTTATTAAACTAAACCAACCTAACTCAACACTTCTACACAATCATGGTCCTGAAATAAATCGAAAATTATTTACAGTTTCGGAAAAAAACGCGGGTTGTCAAGTTATATGTTTGTGAAATGAATAATTTGTGAAACGTTGGTTACGAAATCATACGAAAAAAACATATAAAACGCCATACACTAAGTTTTGACCCGTTTAATTAGATTTTACATAAAATCAAAACTTGTCAAAAATTTATTTTATTAATTTATGTAATATTTTAATTCAACGATATTGGCTTAATTTACGAAATAAATGCACATTCCTTTATAAGGTCCTTATATTTTGAACATGAAACAACAGTTGTGACGTCATTCCCGTCGTCGATTTTGTAGAGTGTTTTCGCAGGGGTCTGAACTATGAGTTTTCAAACTTTCATATGTGTGTAATGAAAAAATTACACGACATTTATTGCGCACATTCAGTTATTCCTGTCGTTCATAGCACTTTCTAGAAAGCGTAAGAAAAATAATAATTATACAAGTTCCCTATTGTCATCTGCACAAAAAAAAAACTTAAACTTCACTTCACAGCGAGTGACAGCGATAGAACGCCGAGTATTTTTTTATTAATATTATGATTTTGCTGTAGTAAAGATCTGACCATAAGGGTCTGGCTTTTGACGATATTTTTACTAGCATCTACCCGCGACTCCGTCCGCGTAAGAGTTGTTTATCGCTACTCGCGGGTAAAACGTTATCTTTGTCCTTTCTCGGGGTTCAAGCTGGTTTAGCCATTAAAGGCAGACAGACTTATTTTAGTATAGACGGCATAGATAAATCTGTGGTTTGTTTAATCTAGTAAAGCTCTTCAACGACTATTTATTAATGAGACAGTTTATAACTCTGAGACTAACGGAGTTGTGGATGCAGTTGCGGGAAAAACCTTGTCTACGAGTAAATAAGTTTTTTTCCTGTTATTTTGCTATTAAGGTGAAAGTGTAACATACAGACAACGTCACTTTCACATTTATGTAATGTTACTAGATATTGCACGCGACTCCATCAGTGATTGATATTCCCTCGGTAACTATAAAATGGTTTAAGATCAAAATTATGTCATGTTCTTCTCCGGAACTCACATCATACTAGCATAGAGGCATTCCATCTTAGTCCTCAGGGCTGGCAACGCATTTGCAGTCTTAGGATTGCAGTCTTGTGGATGCGAATGTCTATGGGTCACAGTTTCCACTTACCAACAGGTGGCCTGAGTGCTCTATTGCCTTCTCGATGCCATAAAAAAAAAACATACCAAATTTCACTGAAGTCACTTTCACATTTTACAATATTTCTCTACACAAGCATCAAAAATACGAAAGCGTTAAAAACGCTATAAAAACCTTTAGTTACCCAACCTTCGTCACGCCAAACCCAATTTGGCCTTGAACAGTTATTTGGTTATTCCACATCAAAGCCATTGAAGAAACCTTCTTCACGTGCGACAATACATTTGTCAAACGTTTACTCCAATTTGGCAAATTGGCGTCGTTTCTAAGCCAAATCGTGACGTAACACGTTTTCGATAGCCAATAATGATGAGTCGTCACACAGATCATTACCATCTTCAACGCCATTATGCTTAATGATAAGACAACAGAATATAAAATATCTAATAACACTTTGTCATCATCATTCGCCTATATTGGCTATGAGAATCAATAATTACACATTCAATATTAAATCGGTACTGTAAAAAAATAACCCCATCTTGCCCACTGCCTCAAAAAACTATTTTTAGTGGGGGGGGTATTAACACGCCGTACCGGGAACTAGTGTCAAATAAAAAGAAGCTGATTAGGTTTAATGAAATTATTTAAATGACAGCCACCCGGGGTTTAAGTTGCTTAGTATAAAGGTACTCAAGTCACACCAAAGACACTTTTATTTTAAACCTTTACACTTTATTTTTACTTTGGAGTATGCAATAGACGTATCCAAATCCCTAGCCGATGTCAAAATCTTTTCCCGTTGCAACATATGTTAGGCCCACTACTGGTTCTATAGAAGATTCTAATCTAATGATTACGTAACCTCGTGAGACCCGCCTGTGCCATACAAAGTACATAATCAAAGCAGTTAAGTTTAAAGCTTAAGTTTAAATGACATTTAAAAGTAAAGGTAACTGAACTTTATATTATTGCTGGAAGATTTAAATTCCCACTCACAAAAAAATCTCTATTTGTAGTGTGATAGGCTTCACGAGGTGTCATTCAGCGCCAGCAATCAGCTGGTCAGATTTCCTGGGTTGGGATTCTACACGGTAATAACGATATCGACTTTGATGTGTTTCGGAATTGTCCATTTTATTGATAATTCTGTTGTCATTTACAATAATGGCGACTGTGACATACGATTCTAAAACACTTAAAACACTACAAAACCCTAATCTCGTAACTACCCTGGTAACACAAATGGCAGTATCTCAAACAAAACTCCTGTAGCAAATGCAACGTTATTGCCAACACAATAGGATTGAATCTACTTTGGCTATTAAATTTGAGATACTGCTTATTGACTTAGGAGGGCAGCGTAGCGTATCGCCGATCGCATATACGTACTATATTCCAGTAACACCTTCTAAGCCTATTTGTCAAAAATGTGTTTACAGAATTTTCAACAAGACTTTTTAGAGTTGATGGTATTTCTGTTTTGTAGCTCTGCCTACCCCACTCTGGGAATGAAGGCGTGATGTTATGTATATACCTACTCGTATGTATTTTTACAAATTATGGAATATTACAGGCATAGTTTTATTTTCTACTTGCATTTTAGAATGGATTCATGAATATTCATGGACTTCCAAACTATTTTATGAAAACCAACACTCAGCGAATATTGCTACAATATTCGCTCAACTTATAAACTTTATGGTGACAGTTTGACCGACCATCGAGTCCATTTTAAGTCTTTATGTTGCGGGTCGCTGCTCTCGTAGCTTTGAAGCAATTATATATTCAAGCGCTTTTCTCGTTTTATAGTACTCCGTCCGCAGCCTGACACAGCGTGCCGTTGGATAGGTCTTTCAAAAATATTACGGGTATGTGAAGACAGTTTTTCGATGAAGTAATCCGTTTATGAAATATTAAGCTTTAAGGCGCTAATTTTTGTTTGAATCAAGTGCTCCCCCCCCCATACAGCCAAGACTACAAATACAAAAAATCTGAATAAAATCTTTAATGAAATAGCATATTTTATAACGAATTTTAAAGGAAAACTATCACGACTAAGGAGACATCATTGGTTCTTGAGATACAGGTGATTAAAGTATTTAAACCTACTAAAATCATCTAAGACGGCACCAATTGACTTTAAATAGAAAATTTGTTATTACTTGTCGATTTTTATGTTTGTACTTTTTGTTGTACTTAACGGCTTCGGAACCCTATACTGAGCATGGTCCGACATGCTCTTGCCCGTTTTTTTTTTCATACCTTAGGGTTTTCTTTAAAACATAACATTTGTTATATTTAAACTTATGTACGTTTGTTCTTGTTGATAAGAGTACAAATTGCATCATGGCTAGGCGAAAAATTTAATATCCACACTTAAGGAGCAGCTGTGAAACAGGATTTAAATCTTTATGGTGTGTGTTTATAGTCTTCAGTCGGAGATATAGGATTAGACAACTCGTAAAAGTTAACATTACGTCGGCAGATTAATTTAAACAATTTATAGCTTGCTTATATCCATACCTGGGATATCTCGGGGCATCTATACGAAAGTGATGTAGCTAAATGTTTCATCGACCAAAAATATATCGATGTTGCTGCCAAAATCTAAATATTATGCGACATAAATGAATATTACATATTTTCTCCTCATTTAAATAAAAAAAGAAACACTTTAAAACGTGTTTATTTAAAACCAGTTTTCATGATATATACTCAATATTTTTTTCCATATTCGATGGTATTAATGAATGCGGTCTAGATGAAAATATCCACTTTAAACTGCTAAACGTTCTATCAACGACTTCAGTGTTCAACGGGGCATTCTTTAAATATTTATAATGACCCAAAGCCAATTTCTCATTTATGTTGGTTATTGAAATTTCCTCACCTTTTATAAGACTGTTTACTTTTTTCATGGTGTCATAACCAGTATTTAATTACATCGACATATTTTTTATCGATATCAAATCCTTAGAACTTGCCCCGAGTTATCCCAGGTATGCTTATATCCTACCTTATTGTATATCTAAACATCGGCGACTCATGGCATAGTGATGTAAAAATGTTTTTTTGTACAAGTCGAGCAAAAGAAACCAATTTGAAATAATGACATTCGTAACAGGCAATTTTAATGTTTGCTCTAAATTTACGTTTACTTGTTGTACGTCTTCTATTTGAGAAAATCCTCTTGGTGTAAAAAAATTACCTTTCGACTTTGATTGACGAGATTGGTACAAAAAGCATTCTTCTGTAATGTTGCAAAGAGTTTTTGTTAGTGTTCTCTTTGATTTCAACTTCTTTATTTTGAAATAAGTAAGTTATTAATATATTTATATTTTTTATGTTAAGGAGAAGGCACACGAGCACTCAGGCCAACTGATGCTAAGTGGAATCTGTGACCCATAGACATTTGAATTGTCAAGACTAATCCTAAGACCTCAAATGCGTTGCCGACCCTGAGGACTACGATGGAATGCCTCTATGTTAGTAATTTAACTGGTTGTCTTATCCCCACACCGGAACACAACATTGCGAACACTGTTGCTTGGCGGATGTTAATATTTTTTATTGTAAGATATCCTGGATTTTATTATACTATTTTCAGCTTTTGAAACTACCTTATTTTTGGGTATAAATTTGTTATTTTATCTGTCTGAAATAAACACTTGAAAAACGTATCTCATCAATAGTGCTACTTAATTTCCACGAGTCAGCGATGTTAAGAATCCTTATATTTTATATTTGCGTTAAGAACTCACGTTTATCAGTCCGGAGTGATACTGACTACTTCTGATTTTTTTTTTTTTAATGACAATCTTTTAGTGGTATGAAATGTATTATTTTATCGAAACACCCCACTTTAGGAATGAAGGTGTGATGTAATGTCATGTTTCTGACAATGTAAGTGCAAGAAGGACACGCGTTAAAGGCGACCATAATACAGACGTAGAACATCTATGGACCGATTAGTTTTTAGGGTTCCGTAGCCAAATGGCAAAAAACGGAACCCTTATAGATTCGTCATGTCTGTCCGTCTGTCCGTCCGTATGTCACAGCCACTTTTTTCCGTAACTATAAGAGCTATACTGTGGAAACTTGGTAAGTAGATGTATTCGGTGAACCGCATTAAGATTTTCATACAAAAATAGAAAAAAAACAATAAATTTTTGGGGTTCCCCATACTTAGAACTGAAACTCAAAAATTTTTTTTTCATCAAACTCATACGTGTGGGGTATCTATGGATAGGTATTCAAAAATGATATTGAGGTTTCTATTATAATTTTTTTCTAAACTGAATAGTTTGCGCGAGAGACGCTTCCAAAGTGGAAAAATGTGTGTCCCCCCCCCCCCGTAACTTCTAAAATAAGGGAATGATAAATGTAAAAATAATATATGATGTACATTACCATGCAAACTTCCACCGAAAATTGGTTTGAACGAGATCTAATAATTAGTTTTTTTTTAATACGTTATAAATCGTAAACCGCATTTTACCTTTCATTCAATCAACTCAAATATAATAAAGAATTAAGAAAAACATTTAATTTTATGAACATAAACCTTATGCATAAACCGTGAACCATTATTTTCTAATACGAGTAAGAAATCGGTAATAGTTTCCCAAGTAAACAACAATTCGCTTGGGGCGTGACTTTATCGGTAGCGGGAGCGCGCGCGGGGAGGTTCCCGACTACGCTTACCCGAACGGGCAGCCACGTGAGGGCAGCCGTCATTGACACTCGTGTGCGCGGAGTTATTGTCAAACTGGAATATATATTAGCTTGTTTAGCTATCACAAGCCTATATGGGCTCGCATATAGTACCTAATTATAATGTTTACTTATCAATATCTTATTTAAAAAAAAAACACTATTATTAAAACATCGATCAAAGTTACAACGAGGTACAAGAACTTTTATATTATGTATTTTTAATATCTACGTTACAAATCCTAAACCGCATTTTACCTTTCATTCAATCAACTCCAATATAATAAAGAATAAAGAAAAACATTTATTTAGATGTATAGTTGTACGGAACCCTACGTGCGCGAGTCCGACTCGCACTTGGCCGGTTTTTTTACTATCCTTGATTGAATTTAATTTTGATTTTTATGCACGTTACTGTGTGAACTCACAAATATCTGTGATGTCAAAAAATCAAACTTATTACATATTGCGCCTTTCAAAGAAAACGGGCACTTTTGATTTATCCAAATAATTTCATAAAACTGTTAGGAAATCTCACTAATATTAGTATGAGAAAGCTCGACGGATTTGGATGGAAATGGATAAAATATTCTGGCTTAATACATTATACTTTCTCGAACGAATAACGATGAATGAAATCCCCCGCATTATTCGAAGGCCAAATAACTAATTCTACGCGGACAAAGACGCAAGCAGAAGCTAGTAAGATTAAATGCTACAAAATACAGACCATAATTATTAACAAAAAAACAATCACTATAAATAAATTACATTAATAACTTTATTTGTTCGTGTGGTCGCCGGGTTAGAATAGTGCCACTCCATTTCTTCCCGTGAATGTCGTAAGACACAACTAAGGGAATAAAGGCTTGTAGTATCGTTAGACGATGGGCTTGCAACCTGCCACTAATACACTGGTAAACATCTGAGCCTGTTTGTGCAAAATCAAGGAGTCTTTTTTAGTTGTTGGTATTTCTGTAGCTCTACCTACCCAACTCTGGGAATGAGGGCGTGATGTTTGTGTGTGCGTGAGTGTACATTAATAACGTTGAACTAAATCTAGTTCTCTTACACTTCATATAAACTACTGTTTCTGTGTAAAGAGGTTTTTCTATTCTTTTACTCTGCAAAGGGGTTAACAAAATAAAACAATTCCATTTTCAAAATCTATCTTAAGCATGAGCCAATCACACATTCAACAGATTCAAACTAGCCCTATACCGATACCAAAATATCGGACGGTATCAGTATCGCGGCCACGTATGAAGAATCGATACCGTTTGAGTGCTCTCTGCAATAAATATGAAGTTATTTTCACAAGATTATTCCCTGTGAGTGTTTCCGTCCGATATTGTGAGTAAAAACCTTATGTTGTTTATGGGTTTAGGTGTATCAGGTTTCGGGATAAGTGGATTTTAATAAAGAATCTTTAAGATTAACCGAAAATCTTTTGCTTTTTAACCGTCGACAAAAATCTTATCCATTCCTACTGCAAAGAAGCAGTGTCGCATTGTTGTATTTCGGTGTGGGGATGAGACAACCTGTGAAGTTATTAGCATAGAAGTGTTCCATCTTAGTCCTTAGGATTGGCAACGCATTTCGATCTTAGAATCGCAGTCTTAAGAATATTATTATAGTCTTGAGAATTCAAAAGTCTATGCGCGTGCTCGTGTGCCTTTTCCTTGCCATTAAAAAAGAAGTGGTTATAAGTTTAACGTAGGTATCTGTGTAAATCTGTCTGTGTATCTATGTTTATCTATGGCATTGTATCTCCCGAACAGTGAACCGATTTGGACGTGGTTTGCCTAAAAAAAAAGCTCAATCGAGATTATTCTCAGTTTGGTTTCATAAAACTAAATAACTAGGTCATGACGAACCAGTTCGCTTAGCTAGCGGTCCTGGGTTCGATTCCTGGTCACGGTAAATAATTTTGTGATGAGCGCGAGGATATTTGTTTCTGTCTTGGGTCCTTTGCATTTATATAAGTATTTCTGATAGATGACACATTAGCCTAGTTGGTAATGACCCTGCCTACGAAGCTAGTGGTCCCGGGTTTAAATCCCGGTAAGGACAGATATTTGTGTCATGAGCACGAACATTTGTTTTTGAGACTCGGATGTTTTCTGAGTATAAAAGTATTAATTTTTCTACATAAGTGTGTTTATCGTTGCCTCGTACCTACAAGCCTAGAGTTTAGTTTGGGACTAGGCCGATCTATGTGACTTTGACCCCGATATTTTTTGATTTATGAAAATCGGTTAGAAGGCTAAGTTGAATTCGCTTTTAATGAATTATTCATCGTTACATCAAGCATTTTGTCTATTACATACTTACTACCCCAATAAAGTGTTTAGATAAGTATGTTTGTCTTAAAACTTGTTCATTGTAAAACTAATAAACGTGAGATGGCATAGATATTCTACGCCCTCTTAGGTGTTGCTATTGAAAAAACCGCTTTAAATTCGACGACGTTTTATACATAATATATTTCTTATTTTCATATTTTCTGCTGATGCTGTTTACGATTTTGAAAATGTTTTTGATGTGTTTGTATCTCTTTCATAATAAAATTGACTGTTCTAGTAAATTTCATAAGTAAGGTCGTGTATTCTGAAACACAAATGGATTTGAACATACTTCGCAGAATATCACATTCACAAAACATGATTTTAGCAAAACATGATATTCGCAAAACACGATTTTCGCAAAACATGATTTTCGTAAAACATGATATTCGCAAAAGACGATATTCGGAAAACAACACGTTCGCAAAACATTAGACAACAATTATTAGAAAATCATGAAATTCGCAAAATACGATATTCAGAAAACAACACATTCGCAAAACATGGTATTAGTAAAACATGACATTCGCAAATCATGTCATTTGCCAATAGTAAAATTAGATCATAGAATCGTAGGAAGGTTTAGATCATGTTAGTTCTACAGCAGGCCCGGAGGGCCGAACCACCCAGAAATAGGAGCTCCGCGGCAGCGGAGGTATGTCGATACTGTCTTGTTGATGTCTTGTTAATAATGATATTTTGAGAATATCATGTTTTGCGAATATGTTGTTTTCCAAATATCATGTTTTGCCAATATGATGTTTTCCTGTTGCCACTGGCAACACTATACCGAAGTAACGTCAGCTGCGCGTGAGATGGTGGGGAGTTCCGGCCGCCATCTTGCTAACTTCATCCGGACGAAAAACACGTCTCTCTTACTTAGATAAAAATGTAATCTGCATTTTGTTTAAATTAAACATATTTTAAGTTCGGAACGTTTTCCTCACAATAACCCACTTGCTCCGAACATTTGGTGACCCCGACGTGATTCGATTTCTTCGGATTACTACTGACGCATGAAGATGGCTTCGACACACGCGGCGTGGACACAACCTATTTAATGGCGATCGCTGGTAGTCGCTTGCTAAATTGACTGGATCTCCTGCTGAATGGACGCGGGACCAACCTGCCGAAGAATACTGGTGACGAAAAGTGTGTTGTCATATCGTCTCTTGCAGGGAAGTACGCCCATTTTTAGTATCTTTTTCCTTTAAGCTAAAAGGTTTGGTTCATATTTGCTTCCTTGTGTGAACAGTGTTATATAAATATGCACGCCGCATTGTGCTCTCAACCTGTCTAGGTTATCTTTCTTGCATCATTCATGGTATGCACGTACTAACTTTTATGAAGTCAGATTCGTTCTACCTAATTTAATGCATAGAATAAACTTATGCTACTCATAAACTAAAATCTACCACTCTCTAAACAGTTCGAAGTCCTAGGTTTTGATAAGCCCTAGGTTGTCTACTCTCTTACTTACTACTTTTTGACAACCTACATTTAACTTCGTAACTTACTGTGGTAAATCTACTTTTGTCTATAACTTAAACTATTATAAAAAGAAATTGTTTTGTGTTTAAACAAAATAACTAAATATAACCCCGTATGGTTGCCGGGTTAGAATAGTACCATTCCAAGTCTTTCCGTGGATGTCGTAAAAGGCGACTAAGGTAATAACGGCTAGTGCTACTGTTAGGCGATAGGCTTGCAACCTGTCACTAATAGGTGCACTAATCTCTCTTACTGTTACGTAAAGGTACTCAGTTGTACTTTACGTATTCTATCTAACTATACTTCTAATATTTATTGACTAACTTAACATGCAACTTGTCATTTACACCTCTTTACTGCTGCTTTTGCACATCGCTTAGCATTTCAAATTGCACATTCCAGGTTGCGGTGATTCCTGCCTCTTTGGACCTCTGCGTTCTTACCTACTACTCAGCGCGTCGCGTCGCAGCCTGAGCGTGACCTCTCGTAACCTTCCTTGCGCGCGAATTCCCTGACAGCTGATCCAGCGCCAATTTGTCGTAGTTCTTACGGCCTATACGGTTTGATCTTTTATTTACTTTGTTGTGCGGTCTGTTCAGTTGTTTACTAAATAACTACTTGTGCTGTGTGTAGAAAACTATCTAAATTAAGTTCTCATTATGGCAGAATTAAAGGCACTTTTGCAACAACGCAGTTCAATAAAAGCAAGAGTTACTAACTTTTTTAAGTACTTGGAAAAAGTAATTGAGAAAAAGAGTCTTACTAAACAGTTACTTTGTGAACTTGAATTAAAATTGTCGCGTTTTAAAGAATTATTTAACCAGTTTGATGAATTAAAATATAAAATTGAAATCTTGGCTACAGATATTGAGGAGCAGATAGAGGAACATGAGTGTATAGAAAATAACTTTTGCAATCACATATCAGTGGCTCAAAGCCTAATTGACTCAAATGCTACAGAAGCTTTACCTGAAAATGCTTCTTCTGCCTCATCAGCTGCTGGCAATAATAACTTAAATTGTAACATCAAACTGCCTACTATACAACTGCCATCCTTTGATGGTAACTATATTAAATGGATGGAGTTCAGAGACACCTTCGACTCTCTGATCAACAAAAATAACTCTATTCCTGAAATAAACAAATTTCACTATCTGCGATCCTCGCTTGAGGTAGGCGCAGCAAATGTTATAAAGTCACTTGAGTTTACCGCAAATAATTACAGTTTGGCTTGGAAGCTTCTTTGTGAACGCTATGATAACAGTAGAATTCTGATTAATAACCACTTAAAGGCACTATTTAACTTTGACACTATTAACAAGGAATCTTTTCGGTCCTTGAGATATATGATTGACTATTACTCAAAAAATCTGCGAGCTTTAAACAGCTTGAATGAACCTACGTCTCAATGGGACACTCTAGTTATCTTTATGATGGCGTCTAAACTAGATGGCGCCACAAGTCGCAAATGGGAGGAACATCGGAGCAACTTAAATTCTTCTCCGACTCTTGAAGAATTTTATAATTATTTGCGTAGCCGTGCTGACGTTTTGGAAACGGTTCAGTATACTAAAAATGATATTAATAAATCTGAAAAACCCCTACAAATGCACTATAAGGAAAATAAACATGTAAAAGCTTTTGTGGCCTCCTCTACCGATGAAAGTAAAAACTGTGTTGTGTGCTCACAAAGTCATCTGCTTTACAAATGTGATAAATTTAAATCCATGTCTTTAGATGCTAGATTAAATATAGTATCGAGGCACAATTTGTGCCAAAATTGTCTTCGCCCTGGTCATCATTCTACTAACTGTAAGCATACTCCTTGCAAATTCTGCAACAAAAAACATAACTTACTATTACACAAGCAATATGGTAGTGCCAACTTACCTGCGGGTACTTCTCATGCAAGTCCTCAAGTATCAGCCTTTCAAGTGGCAGCTCCTCCTCAAGCGTCTATGCCTTATGTGGTGTCTGCTGAAGCAGCACCAACTACACTGACCGGTCCTGGTCATAGCACTACTCACTCTTACCCAGTGTCTCTCTCAGCAGTGATACCTGGTCAGGTACTTCTCTGCACTGCTGAAGTGGAATTGTTTAATCCTAAAACAAGTAAAACTTTGATTGCTAAAGCTCTTCTTGACGTTGGAAGCCAGTCTTCCTTCATATCTGAAAAAACACAAAAGAAAATAAATCTTGTTTGCTCGCATACAAGTCCTATATCTATATCTGGTATAAATAACAGCCCAATGGACACTAATAAAATCTGCAATATTGAGGTTAGGTCACGTGTCAATTCTTTTAAAATTAATGTGTCTTGTCTAGTAATTCCCGAGATAACTGGTCAATTACCTAGCATTGAAGTTGACTCCTCGCGTTTTGACCTCCCTATCTCTATAGAGCTAGCAGACCCTAGTTTCTACCTGCCCTCTGAGATTCATGTTTTATTAGGGGCTGATGTTTTCTGGGACCTTGTCGGCGCAAGGCAAATTAAATTGGGTAAAAATAAACCAACTCTGCAAGAATCCACATTAGGATGGCTCATTTCTGGTCCAACTGGACAGACTGCTAGCTCTACTACGCGTTGCAATTTTTCTAGAGAGATTCGAGAATCACTTGCCAAATTCTGGGAACTTGAAGACATTCCCAATGCTACTTGTAAACCTAAACTATCTAAAGATGAGGAGTACTGTGAAACTCATTTTGTTAAAAATACTATCCGCTTAAATGATGGCCGCTTTAGTGTCAAACTTCCCCTTCGTGAAAACCCAGAGGATGCTCTAGGCGACTCTTTTCATATCGCCAAAACGCGTTTCTATAATCTAGAAAGAAAGTTAACTAAATCTAATACAAAGAATGAATATACTTCCTTTATAAAAGAATATGAGGCATTAGGGCACTTAACTGAAATTACTCGTCCTAGCTTTGGATACTACATACCCCACCACGCTGTGATTCGTGACAGCAGCGAGACCACTCGTCTTAGAGTAGTCTTCGACGCGTCTTGTAAGACTACTTCGAATAAATCTTTAAATGACATCCAGATGGTGGGGCCTGTAGTGCAAGATGACTTGATGTCGATTTTACTTAGATTTCGAATATATGCTTATGTGGTCACAGGTGATATTGAAAAAATGTACAGACAGGTGCACCTAGATAAATCTCAGCGTCACCTGCAACTAATTCTCTGGAGAGATGATGAAAGTCAGCCTCTCAAAGTCTTACAGCTTAACACTGTGACCTATGGAACCGCTTCGGCTCCATACTTAAGTACAAGGTGTCTGGCTCAACTAGCAGCGGAGTGTCAAGATGAGGCCATTGCCAACACCATTAAATACCATTTTTATGTTGATGACCTCAGTACAGGATCTAACTCAAAATCTGACTTGAAGACTACTGTCAAGAGTGTTATACAAAAACTTGCTGAAGGTTGCTTTCCACTGCGTAAATTCCGTACTAATTGTCCCAATATCTTTCATGGCATTCCCACTACTACTCAACCTCAGGACTTCAGTAAGGAGTCGTCTGTGTTGGGGCTAAAATGGGCTCCTAACTCTGACACTTTGCAGTTCTCTGTTAACACTGATAATATAACTAATGTAACAAAGCGCTCTATTTTGTCAAATTCTTGCAAAATCTTTGACCCGCTGGGTCTTCTATCAGCATGTACTATATTTCATAAAATAATACTTCAAAAACTATGGTTGCTGGATGTGGGCTGGGATGATCCCATTCCAGACGAAATAAAAAATACCTGGCTTGAGTTTCATAATAAAACTAAACATTTTGAACAAATTCAAGTGTCGAGACACACTCTTTGTAAATCTCCTAATAAAGTAGAAGTGCACTGTTTCACAGATGCATCGCAGGATGCTTACTCTGCATGCATTTACTTAAAATCTACTGATGACTCTGGCAATGTTTCAGTCAATCTACACTGCGCTAAAACTAAAGTGGCTCCCTTAAAGTCAGGAACTATACCGCGTTTAGAACTACTAGGAGGTTTACTTGGTGCTCGATTACATGCAAAATTTATACAGGCATCTAATATGAACCTTATTTCACGCTCTTTATTTTGGACTGATTCAACTATCTTGTTAGGGTGGTTACATACTCAACCTAAAACACTAAAAACTTTTGTTAATAACCGAATAGACGAAATTCGGGACTTAACTGACAAAAATGCATGGCATCATGTACCTACAGATCTTAATCCTGCTGACTTAGCCTCTAGAGGTATTCAACCAAATCTTCTTCCCAACAATAAACTCTGGTGGCACGGTCCTGAGTTCCTGGGGAAACCTGAGAATGAGTGGCCTCAGTATAGACACAATCCTGAGCCTTTACCTGAAATAAAAAGATGTTTTACTGGTCAAACTAGATCTGATTCTGTCATTCCGTTTGACAAATATTCAAAGCTCTATAAACTTCAAAGAGTATTCGCTTATGTACTAAGGTTTATAAACAACTCAAAAAAATAAAAATAATAAACTAACTAAGGAACTTACCTGCCCGGAATTAAACCAGTCACTTACACTTTTAGCTAAGGCATCTCAAAGGGAATCATTCGAAAAGGACATTAACTCACTAGAAACTAATAAATGTTTAAATCGAAGGTCGTCAATTATCTCCTTGAATCCATTCTTAGACGATAATGGTGTTCTGCGAGTCGGTGGACGTATCGTCAATGCGGTCCATTGTCCATACGATAAAAAACACCCAATCTTATTGCACCCTAAACATACTTTCACAAAAATGTTATTTATAAAAGAGCATTCTCGTCTATTACATTGTGGACCACAGCTATTATTGAATTCTATTCGTGATCAGTTTTGGCCCACAGGTGGCATATTATTGGCCACAGCTACCGTAAGGAAATGTGTCACTTGTCAAAGGTATCAGTGTAAAGCTTTATCTCCACTAATGGGTAATTTACCGAAACCTCGAGTAACTCCTGCTCCACCGTTTGAGACTTGTGGCACCGACTTTGCCGGTCCATTTCTAATCCTAAATAGGAAAGGTCGAGGCGCTAAAACCTCCAAATGCTACTTATGCGTATTTGTTTGCTTCTCTACTAAAGCTGTACACTTGGAGGTTGTTAGTGACCTAAGCACCAGTGCTTTTATTTTGTGCCTTCGTAGGTTCATTTCAAGACGTGGGAAACCTCATACTGTCTACTGTGACAATGGAAAAAACTTCGTTGGTGCTAATAACGAACTGAACAGACTGTTACAAACTTGTAAAGGGCCGGTCATTGATTTCGCGTGCAATGAAGGTATTACTTTCAAATTCTCACCTGCTTATGCACCTCACTTCGGAGGTATTTGGGAGGCAGGAGTTAAAACAGCCAAATTTCACTTAAAACGTATTGCAGCTAATTCTAGTTTAACTTTTGAAGAGTTATATACACTGTTCACGCAAATTGAAGCAATAATGAACTCGCGTCCTCTAACTTCAATGTCAGCTGATCCTTCCGATCTAGCTCCTATTACACCTGGGCACTTCCTTGTGGGTCGACCTTTGACCTCGCTACCTTCGCCCGTCACCGAGCGAATCAGCGTCAACCGATACGAGCTGATTGAACGCTTGAGGCAACACTTTTGGTCCCGCTGGACCAAAGACTACTTATCCACTCTACAGCAGCGTGTCAAGTGGAAAACTAGCAGACCAAACATAAAAATCGGCGACCTTGTTCTCGTCATGGATGACCAACTCCCGCCGATGAAGTGGCTCTTGGGGCGCATCCACGCTCTACATCCTGGACCTGACGGAATCTGCAGGGCGGTCGACGTGCGTACTAAAGGCGGTATCATCAAAAGATCCGTTTCAAGAATCTGTGCTTTAGAAATATCCCATGAGCTCTTTGAAAGAGAAGCTTTCAAAGGGGGGGAGCATGTTGCCACTGGCAACACTATACCGAAGTAACGTCAGCTGCGCGTGAGATGGTGGGGAGTTCCGGCCGCCATCTTGCTAACTTCATCCGGACGAAAAACACGTCTCTCTTACTTAGATAAAAATGTAATCTGCATTTTGTTTAAATTAAACATATTTTAAGTTCGGAACGTTTTCCTCACAATAACCCACTTGCTCCGAACATTCCAAATATCGTATTTTGCGAATATGATATAAACATAATAACCAGAATTTGATATGAAAAAAAAATCAGCTTACTTAACGTGTCATTAAAATTTACACGAAAGTCGCGGGTTCGATTCCCGGTAATTCCAATACATGTGTGATGAGCGCGAGTCTTTTCGAGTCTCGAATGTTAAAAGTAATTAAATTTTCTCTCCAACATTTATATTGTCCCCCTTGGCAAGCCTAGAGTTTAGTTTGAGACAAGGTCAATCTGTCTGGCAATTTCCCGAGGTATTTAATTATTTTGGGGTTTTTTTGTGCCCAATCAATGGATATTACTTTATACATTTTTGATAGACCACAATTAAATCACATTTATTGCAAAGCATGCAACTATGCAATAAATAATTTAAAACCATTAAAAGTACATTTTTGAGCGTATTGTACGCTCATGATGCACATAGTGCATAATTCAGCATAAACCGCCGATGCGCTGTGGTTACAACTAGGTTATTAAAATGCAAGTATCATTCATCGCCTCATTCCTTGGTTACCATTGCCGTGATTTTGTAATTTGTAATAACCTAGGTTTTTTTAAGGGATGAGAGAGTTTGCACTATAGGTTACATTCGCTATTTTGTGATAAATGAGGAGGATTACGGACATACGGTTACTTGAAATACACAACTTGCAACAATACAATACAAATACTCTTTATTGAACACCAAAAAAAAAACAGAACACAGAGCAGTACATTTAAATCATAGGTAAACAACATAGGTATTATTATTTTTGCCATTACTGTCAACTAAATAGGAGCTAGGAGAGCGTAACAATAAGGAACAATAAAGGTCCCTATGCAATGCCCTTACGAATTTATAATAGTGTTTAAAGATATTACTTGGGAAGAAAAATATACAACATTAGTTAATAAATTAAAAACTTATAAGTGAATACTCGTATTCTCTACTAGAGTTTATAATTGTATAATTATAATAGATAGATTAAGTGTGGTTGCCGGGTTAGGATAGTGCCACTCCATGTCTTCCCGTGGATATCGGAAGAGGCGGTTACCAGCCTGTTTCTTTATTCAAACCGCGGACAGATTAAGTAACTTCGAGTCAAAATTTGATACAATTTTTACGTGGCAACTGTAATTTTTTTACTGGAAGTAACCTAATCTATCCGCGGTTTGAATATAGGAACCGGACATTAGGGAATAAGGGCTTGTAGTACTGGGCTGGGATTCTACACGGTAATAACGATATCGTATTTGACGTGTTTCCGTATTGTCAACGTTTTCATAACTCTTATGTCGTTTACAATAATGGTGACTGTGACATAAACGATTCTAAAACACGTCAACCACGATATCGTTATAACGCAGTTGAATAGAGGCAATGGGCTTGCAACCTGTCACTAGAGACGAGAGAGACTGAGACGGACAAAAAAAAATCCTGACAGCACTGTATTAGGCATAGGAATGAGTCAAGTGCAAAACATTTTGCATGAGCAACTGAAGGTTCGGAAGCTTTACACTCGATGGATACCGCATGATTTAACGGAACACCAGAAACAACTGCGTGTAGAGTGGTGCCAAAACATTATACATAAGTTTTTTTTTTTTTTTATGGTATTGAGAAGGCACACGAGCACTCAGACCACCTGATGGTAACTGGAATCTGAGACCCATAGACATTTGAATTCTCAAGACTATAATCCTAAGACCTCAAATGCGTTGCCAACCCTGAGGACTAAGATGGAATGCCTCTATGCTACTAATTTCACCGGTTGTCTTATCCCCACACCGGAACGCAACAATGCGAACACTGTTGCTTGGCTGAAAGTTTAATTGAGAAAAGTCATTGGCTGTATATAAATATTGTAACAGGTAACGAAACCTGGGTGTATTGTTTCGAACCGGAAAGAAAAAACCAGTCAGCAGAATGGGTCTTTCCTTTTGAAGAGTTGCCAACAAAAGTTAAGGATAGTCGGAGCACTGGCAAAAAATGCTCTCTCTCTTCGGAAAAACTGGACACTATGTAACAGTGACGACATGTTGGCCTAGTTGGGAGTGACCCTGCCTCCGAAGCCAGCGGTCCCGGGTTTAAATCCCGGTAAGGGCAGATATTTGTGTGATGAGCACGAGGATTTGTTCCTGAGCCTTGGAAGTTTTCTATGTATTCAAGTATTTATTTCTCTATCTAAGTATGTTTATCGTTGTCTAGTAACCATTAGTATAAGCATAGAGCTTAGTTTGGGACTAGGTCAATTTGTGTGAGAGTGTCCAGTGATATTATTATTGTTATAGTTTTGCTTGAAAATCAAAGAATAGTCACTGCAGATTCGTATGTAAATAATTGCTTGCCCAGTGTCTTAGAAAAGGTTCGTGAAAAGCGTCCTCGCAGTAATGTCGTCCTTTACCACGATAACGCGTCCTCACAATCCGCTAAGAGAATGAATGCGTATTTGAAGGCGCAAATGTGGAACTGATGACGCATCTGGACGCCAGACCTCACACCTTGTGACTTCTTTTTTTTTCCAATAATCACGATTCTCAAGCCCAGAAGCAGCGGTGAATGCATTCCATGAAGCCGTTGAAGAGGTCTCTGCCGAAGATTGGAACCACTGCTTCACACAATGGTTCCAACGAATTAAAAAATGCCCATTTAGTTTAGTTTATGTTTTTATGTTAAAGGAGAAGGCCCACGAGCACTTAGGCCACCTGATGGTAAGTGGAATCTGACACCCATAGACATTTGAATTCTCAAAACTTTAATCTTAAGACCTCAAATGCGTTGCCAACCCTGAGGACTAAGATGGAATGCCTCTATGCTAGTAATTTCACCGATTGTCTTATCCCCACACTGGAACACAACAATGCGAACACTGTTGCTTGGCGGTGATAAGATGGTGGTAGCGATCCGGACGGACCCTGCACTGGGTCCTACCACCACAACGACTGAGGGAATATTATCTAGTGTTATTTATCATAATCCAGAAACTTTCAGTATGACCTAAGTAAATCAATAATTATAACTACTTATATTTCTATATTTTTGATCCACCTCAATAGCCAACTGTCTTACTTGGTATTCCTAGCGCCTGTGAGTATTTTTAATCTTTATTTAGAGCGGAGAGATCACCTTTGTGTTTAGATCTCCCCTGGTACTCAATACATTTCAATCGACTCGACCCACTTTCGCAGTTCATGCTAACCGCTGTTCATACATTTTGCTATCAATATCTGTACGTCGTCAGGCTTACTTTAAGCATCGGAAAATAGGATTTTTTTACGTTGCTCTATTAAGTCGTTAATAAACGGAAGATATGATTTTATCTGTATGATGCCGTGACCAAGGGAAATAGGGATTCATTTTTATGTATCAATGGTCTAGAAGACAAATGTGCTTATCGTAATATAGATAATTAAACACTTTTTTTTCTTTTTTTTTTGAGGGACCTACGTAGTTAGCCTCTGATGGCTTTGACTACTTCGCCGGAGAGAGGCCGGACTAGCATGCCTAAGGGCACCCCTATTGGGCCGACCTCGGACTTAAGACCCTAGGGGAGAATTTCAATCGAATTGGTAAGAAAACCCCAAGAAAATAATATCTGTAGGCATCAATAATGTAGCTCACATATATTTTTGGCCTAAAATGATAATGAATGCCACATAAAGTACCTAACGAACCGGTTTACTGAGTAAATCCATGCTACGGCGTGATAACCATATCCTAAGTACTGTGTACTTAGATCAGCTGGTTCTGGTGACAATGACAATTTAATTACGTTTCTAGTGCGGATATTACATTCTGTAATTACTGTGCTATTGACAACCCATTGACAATTAAGTAGTATTTATACGAGTATCATACTAGCTGTCTCCCACGCTACGTCCGCTCGGTTCAACGGTTTATCCGTGAAAGCTTATGAACCAAACGGACTGAGAGACATAAACAGAGTTACTTTCACGTTTATAATATTACTATAGATTGAAAACTAGAGGACTTGCTACTTGGTAAGTGTAGAAATGACAACAACCTAAAATTTCTTGTTTAAAATTCTGTAACCACATTTCACAAACACAATTAGGTTAAGAAGTTTACTAGTGTATTAGTGACAGGCTACGAACCCATCGGTAAAAAGTACTGCGAGCCCTAATTCCCTTAGTTGCCTCTTATGACATACACGGGAAGACATGGAGTGGAACTATTCTAACCACCTTCTTCTCCTTTTTTCTTCTTAGGGCTGAAGGCATATAAACTTCTGTTTATCTCTTCTCGAACATCTGTCTTTAGAAAATGCAATCCATCTTGTATGGTTTTTATTTATATTACACTAGGTACCCTTAAGGCTTCGCCCAGCTGCAAAATTTTCTTTCATAAGAACCTTCTCCTGAAGATAACCAACACAACAAAAAATTAGCGAAATCGGTCATGCCGTGACCAAGGGAAATAGAGATTCATTTTTATATATAAATAGATAGCTGACAAAGTTTATTTTTTGGCTGAAACACCCACCAGAAAACTAGTGCCTCGTTCAACTTTGCAATCAAGCTTTGGCAATCAGAATCACCCCATCTCGAACACTACAGCGAACACTCGACAAACGGAAGTTGTCACAGCCATGAAGCGGCCAATATCCGCTTCCGGTAGGCTTTGCCAGAGCTCTCTGCTGTTTGCCAGCGGTAGGTGTTGGGTTATCTATTACTTTTTTTGGTTCAACGCCAACACACATGTGTGTGTTTTTTTACAAGCTTTTTAGTACCTTGCAATGTTTGTATACATGAAAAACTTAACTTATATAGACCGTTCGACATTCTATATTTGAAATGTGACGTAAGTTCCATATTACTTTTGTACAGTCGAAGTCATAAATATGTTAAAATTTTAGTACCATGTCACTTTCATTCCCTAAGACAATTACATATAATTATATATGAAATTGTCTCAGTGAATGAAAGTGACAAAGTACTAAAGTGTAAACATATTTATGATGTCGACTGTACACAACTACATACAACAGTGGGGCTAGACGAGTTGCATTCGACAATGCAATTAGCGATTATTTTTCTATAAACAAATGTCTAATATTTACGTAAGCCAACGAGATAATCACGTAAATTCCATTAATTTTTCAATCGAAATATAATCGCTTACGATTGTCGAATGCAACTTGTCTAACCCTACATTTACTTAAGTTTTTTACATGTATGTTCGTTTCAAATCTTTCAAGGAAAATCAAACCACCTCCCGGGGACCGATTGAGCTGAAATTTGGTAAACTTATGTAGCATTAATGACATTACAATAATAGCATCATTGAGCTGATCTGACGATGGAGTCGGAAGGTGGTGACATGATCTCCGCTATACTAAAAGTAGATCCACCGTGTTTGGACTCGATAGGTTGGTTTTTTAATAGCAATAAATTACTTTGTAAAAGAAGAACAGTCGACAACAAAAGCTTGTGCCAAAAATAAATTTATCGACGAATACTTTTTGAATGTTAAATTTTTATTGCTATAATATTTTTTTTAAAAACAATATTGTCCTTTTACAAGTTAAATTAATTTATACTTCTCACAATTGAAACAGTGCAGTGTATCATCGGTTTTCTGCCTTTTCGGCGACAAATCTTTGACAAATGCATCGTTTTACAACTTATTCATTTACCAAACCCGCTTTTTTTTCTGTAACCACAAATATAAAACTAACCTAACCTAACCTATAGGGTTCTACACGATCAGAATCATTTGCAGTTTCAGAAAAAAACGCCGGTTGTCAAATGAATCATTTGTGAAACGTTGGTTTTGAAAGACCAACGTCGGTACCCTCGTGGTTCAGGGTTGCAACTAGTGATCTTAAGGTACCGAGTTCGAACCCTATTGATAGCCGTGTAACATAATATACCACATTCAAATAGCTGAAAGTGTAAAGAAATAATACAAAATATAAGGAACAAAAGATAATAATAATATTTGAGAACTTACTCCGACAATCCCTGGGCTGGAATTCTACAGGGTAATAACGATATCGTTTTTGACCTGATTCCGTATTGTCAACGTTTTGATAACCCATGGCCTCTATTCAACTGCGTTATAACAATATCGTTTTTGACCTGTTTTCGTATTGTCAACGTTTTGATAACTCTTATGTCATTTACAATAATGGCGACTGTGACATAAACGATTCTTAAACGTGTCAAACACGATATCGTTTTAACGCACCTGAATAGAGGCCCTGTTATTTTTTCAGCTTTACCAGAGCAAACATGAGAAAGGTAAATATTCTTTTCAATCCTACCAATGGTCAGCGATATGAGTTTTGGTTCATAAACTGGGCTTATACGCGTCTGTGTTTATGTCTTTCAAATCTTTATGACTTGGACGTTTTATAATAATGTTTCCACCCACAAAAGCGCCTCCCACTACTACTTTAGTTATAACTAAAGTAGTAGTGGGAGGCGCGTAAGGTCCTATTATAATAGGACCTTACGCACGGCAAATGAGTTAAGAGGACTATGAAACAAAAAAAAAAACCATACAAAATGCGATAAGGTTTTTCTCCCCTTAAGCGTTGTCCGATTTTTGAATATGTTGTAGATATTATAAAAAAGTATGTCTGTACGTTTTCCTTTCCAATAAAAATATTAAAAAAAATAGCGGAATCATACAGACCTAGTTTTTCAAAATATCTATAAAATATTCAAAACTCGTAGAAATCGGATGAGATTTAGGGGTTGAGAAACGTTATCGCCCGGAGCTAAATTTGCATGGATTATTTTTGACAGCTACGCGATTTAAGCATCGCTTCACAATCCTCTTAACAACCCTGAAGACTAAGATGGAGTGCCTCTATACTAGTAATTTTACGGGTTGTCTAAACCCCAATATGGTAATGAAATACCATAACTGCTCTTTCGTGGTCTATATTAAAGGATAAAAAAACGTAGCCAAGAAGTGAACGCTGATAACGTTTCTGTTTTATATCGACGTATGGAGTTTACATAAAAAAAAAAAACAGGGGACAATCTCACACAAATTGACCTGTCCGAAACTAACCTCTAGGCTTGTACTATGGGTACTAGACAACGATCAACATACTTATATAGAGAAAAATATACTTAAATACATAGAAAAAAATCAAGACTCAGGAACAAATTCGCGCTCATCAAATCATTCATTCTGCTTTACCGGGATTTGAACCCAGGACCACTGGCTTCAGAGGCAGGGTCACTCTCAACTAGGCCAACGTGTCGACATAAGTAGTTGAGCGATCTGTCATCAACTTATGTCAGTGCTATACATTTTTGGTAAGCGCTAACTTCATCTTGACTACGCCCTAAATATGGTGGAAGTGATCCGGACGGACCCTACGCTAATTCCTACAACCACTGAATTACGATTCTACGGTGAAAAAACCGCAAACGATCACTTCGTGTACCTTTTATGTTCAAATAAGTTTTGTATATCTTCTCCTTAGGAAGTCCTTAGGCCTAACCAAGATGCGTTCGCCAACTAGCGTTTCTATTCGTTAAGTTTCGAAACCAATCGTGTCACTAGTAGATCACGTAACTTTTTGTATAACGTGATCTACCAGTGCCGAGATTGGTTAGAAACAAAACGAGTAGAAACGCTTGTTAGCGAACGCATCTTGGCTACAGCCTCTTGACATTTGGAAGGTACATCGAGCCGGAGCCAACACGCAGAAACCCTTTAGACAACTTTAATTTAGGAAAGTGGTGGGACACCAACCAGCAATTGTCCCTGAGTTCACACTATAGAAGTATGCTCCTACGGACAACCACCGGTTAGCGAAGGACTATTTAAGAAGGAAGATTAATAATAGGCTATTGATGATACTATGGCGTCTGCCTAGCCAATGCTTATTACTTCGGTTGAAATGGCAGACGTTGACTCGCCAACCAATATA
This sequence comes from Acleris holmiana, assembly GCA_949316455.1. Classification (NCBI taxonomy): domain Eukaryota; kingdom Metazoa; phylum Arthropoda; class Insecta; order Lepidoptera; family Tortricidae; genus Acleris; species Acleris holmiana. The sequence goes on along the minus strand of OX438769.1, from coordinate 3,115,399 downwards.
ATGGGCCTTCCAATAGCAGCAGCAAGGCAACAGTTCCAAGTTTTTTTATATAGAAAAACAACATTTTTATATAGACATGACTTTTACTGTAATAAAAACAAACGGAAAACTTTAAAAGGCTTGGTCAATTCCAGTTTAAATATTATAAATTTATTTACTCTTCATATTTTTCTCAAGCTAGTTCTGAGAATACGTTCTCTTCTCTTACAATCTTGCTTTAGTAAAAACAGTGAATTGAAACGTATTTTTTATTTACTGTTAGTGACTCTTTTTCTAGAGTCATTTGCGTATTTGATATTCTATTATCCTCCGGGAATCATGCAATTTTCCAGAAAAAAATCTATTACAAATCGTCTTTAGACCACAATTTTTCTTTTAGCCGAAATAATTTTAAACAACTTAGTCATTATTAAAATAATTTTTATTTTTTTATTAACTATCAAGATTACGTATAATAATTATTTATTAATTTTATTATTATTATTATTTGAAATACAGTGCCAGTGTAGGAAAGTCTTGAAAATAAATTTAAAATTAGACTATATTTCCAAAGTTCTTAGTCTGGAGTTCTTGTTTGTCATAACTTGCGTGTTCGGTATCGTATAGCCGGAGGAAACAGAATTTATCAATTTATGCAAACTAAGGGATTAATTACAGAAAAAAACGCTGTTGCAAAATGTAAACTCATCTTTTTTAAAAATATATTCTCAACAAATTAGGTCTTTGACCTTGATCACGGCAGCCCCTATGGACAAAAGTATAAAAAACATAAAAAAAAAACTGAAAAAACCTGGCTCAAAAACCTATAAACTAATTTTGCAGCATCTGTCACTGGTTCTGCCAAAATTAACTGGAACAGTCCGCATCCTTTACAATAATACCATCGCAAACTTTGCTTCCTTATTTCAAAGATACTCCTAAGAAGTAATATTAGCGCTCTAAATCAGTTAGCTTAAGGCGTTGTTCCTCAGCGAACAGTTATTACGCCATAAATAATATTTTTTACACAAACAGAGTGCGAGAATCGCAGACAAATTCCCTCTGTTCCATTTTTCAAAATCGTTCTTATATTGGTAACAGATATTTGAGCTATTTTTAAAGGTGGTTATGTTTTTCTAATTTAGGCTATTTAATGAATGCGATTATCTATTTGGATTGTGGGCTTTAGTGGAAATACGTAACAGGGTCGTTTTCAAAAAAAATATACATAGTTAAGGGCTTAATGAAAACAAAATCACGATCGCGTCCTTTGTATAACGAAAGTCAGTCATACAACCTGTATGGGTAACTTTCATCACACAAAGGAATCAATTAAGTTTTGGTTTAATTAAAGCCCTTAACTATGTACAATTTTTTTGAACACGACCCAACAATCAACTTAGTGACGTCAAAAAATCAACTCAATTTTTAGGGTTCCGTTCCCAAAGGGTAAAAACGGGACACTATTTAAGACTCCGCCGTCCGCCCGTTCGTCTTTTCGTCCGTCTGTCACCAGGCTGTATCCATTAACCGTGATAGTTAGACAGTTATTTTTTTTACAGGTGATGTATTCTTGTTGCTGCTATAACAACAAATACTAAAAACGGAATAAAATTAATATTTATGGGGGCTCCCATACAAGAAACGTTGTTGTTTTTCTCGTTTTTAAATTAAATTAAAACATTAAAATATTTAAGGGGGGTTCCATACAACAGACATGGCTATTTTGACGTTTCTCTCGCACATGGCTGGTTTTTTTTCTATATAAAACAGCACTAAAATCACACTGCAAAAATCAACTTTTTTAATCACACATACAAATCGCCCCGCCCAACATAGACATTTAAATTCAATTTCATCTTGAAACTACCAACTACACGGCGATCGCTGATCGCGCGATTGCGTGATCGCGTGCGGTAGTCGCGTGCGCTTTCACTTCAAGTCGGCGCTTTCTTGAGTGCTCAATAAGGCACGCGAAAATAGAGAGCTATTTCACACTGGATGAGACAAATAAGTAGGTGATTATTTTAAAAATATAAGTTTTAAATTCGTCGAAAAACTTAGTGACCAGCGAGCACATTACAACGCCGCGGTACTAGGAGTCCTAGCCAAGATGCAAACGCTCCTAACGTTTTTTTTCCAAAATGTTTATGTGTGAGATGGCAGATGATCACGTGGTTAATCGTAACGTTCAAGAATGTCATCAGTCATCACATACGTTTTGAGTGTTAGTTAGAGGAAGACTCGAACGAAGCCCAATTACAACTACGCACTCAACTCACCCAGCCCAGTGGTGGTAGGACCCTGTGCAGGGTCCGTCCGGATCGCTACCACCATCTTATTCATTAACTACCCGCCAAGCAACAGTGTCCGTATTGTCGTGTTCCGGTGTGGGGATAAGACCACCGGTGAAATTACTAGCATAGAGGCATTCCATCTTAGTCCTCAGGGTTGGCAACGCATTTGAGGTCTTGACAATTCAAATGTCTATGGGTCTCAGATTCCACTTACCATCAGGTGGCCTGAGTACTCGTGTGCCTTCTCCTTAACATAAAAAAGCCAGCTTTATTGTAAACCATATGATCGGATGTTCAAGTCGAAGTTCGATTCGATAGCCACATCAGAGCCCACCACAATAATGACCCGTGATGGATGTATAGGAGTCGCCGTCACCGGATACGGCTTGGACGACATGATGATGTTGATGAGTGATAGAAAAAAAAAACGTTAATAGCGTTTGCATGTTGGCTAAGGCCCCAGATCAGCTCAAAGTAAAATATTGAATGAGCTTTGATTTAAGTTAGTACGATACATTTTTCAGTGGACGACGCGAGGCCAGTTGTTTTTACTTTACCTTTAAAAATGTGTTGTAGTTAAAGCTCACTTTTCAATGTGTCACTTTGATTAGATCTGTTGTAATGTGTGTGAATTTAACTTTGCCCCCTCCAGGCCCGTACTTGACCCTCACGCTCGTAGGCATTCATACTAAGTTATATACCTTAGTTCCTATTATTTTATCGAAACACCTTTCAACAAACGCATCATAACGAAGAGTTTTCATTCCATCGATAGGCATTTCTCGCCACATGTGTTTTTTTGGATGGTTACAAGTCTAACCTAACCTAATCTGGGTGTTTTCTTAAAAAAAACCTATAGTTAAGGACTAAAATTAACAACGGTAACTTTTCCATTATCTACGTCACGAAAATTAACTATTACTGCTTTAAGAAAAAAAGTGGCATCTCAGACAAAACTTCTGTTGCAAGTTCAATCATAGTACTAACAGGTGAGGTTTGAATCTCTATGTGTATTTAATTTGAAACTCCGCCTATTGGCTTATGAGGGCAGTATATAAATATACGACTCCCGTGACGTAATGGAAAAAATACCGTTGTTAATTTTTGTCCTTAACTATAGGTACTATTTGGAAAAACGCCATCTACGTAATTAATGATTGATTAAGATATCATGAAAACATCATGGTTTCAGGAGAAAACAGCGTTAGACGAAATTTAATGAAACTCGATGAATGATACAATCTATGAAATGGAATTCGATAAAATTATGGGTTACCTAGATACTTACAAGCGTCGAAGTATGGGCAACCCCGCGAGCTTGAAGTTATGTCCTTCGGACGGAATAATTTTAGCTCACATTTGAAATGAGAGATGAAGTTTATTAAAAGAAAACCTACACATTGCGTTCCCACCGATTCTTCAGCAAGGAAAAATCCATTGCGCGAAAAGGATAACTCCACTGTCAGAGCTTAGAAAAATGAATCTATTCTTCTTTTCGATTCTTCCACGTGCATCGCTAAGCTGCTTCACACAGCTTAGACAAAAACAAAAGATTTAACAGCATTAACCTTTGGAATATTTATCAGTTTTTTCAAGCAGCATAGTTTATAAGTCAAAGGTAACCCTTAGTGTCTCTTCCAGTGCAGCAACACCCCAATTAGAAGACAGAGTTAACCTCCATTTTACATAAATGATTTGGGAGATGGCTCCAACCTTTTTCTTGCTGTTTACTTTCCGCTGAATACCAGCAATTTAACTTGCCTTTATAATTTATTTAAGCCATCTTTTGCTTATTTTAAATACACACGCTATGGGTGCTTTGTTAAACTTTTGGCTGGAATAATTAGGTTGATGAAATAGGGAGTATTTATACGGAACGTTTAAGCTTACATAATTTGATTGTGGTATTACTCGTGTATTTGTTGCTAAGTCTTGGATGTTTTCTTGTATTTAAGTATATATTTATCTATATAAGTTTATCGTTGTCTAGTACATATACAACAAGCCTAGAGCTTAGTTTGGGACTAGGTCAATTTGTGTGACATTGTCCGGTGATATTTATTTATTTATTATTTTGCAAAAGTCGAAACAGATCTTTAACCGAATGCTTTTGTGGCTAATTATCAATTAATATAGTGTAAACCGCTGAATCCAGGACCTTGAAATAAGAGGAAATATTATTTAGGTGTTTAGAAAGGATTTAACGAAAGTCGATTTCCAACGTTAATAAATGGACACAGTAATGGGAAACTAATGCTTTGGGTACGAATTTGCGAATATCATTTTTATTGTATATGTATAGAGCAGTAATAGTCGTAGGTATTTTTTAAACCGAAATGTATGTATACATGTATACTCATTTTGCATGTAAAATGGAGTATAGAATATTGTTGCGCCACGTTTTCTTGTTCGTAGAAGGACCTGAATGTCTGTTACATTTTATTTTCAACACTGTACTCTAAATGGAACATGGAAAAACACTGGAGTTTTTAGGAGTCGTTGCTAGAACGCTCGTGTTCTCATACATTTTAGCATTTCATTAGCAAAAACATACCCTGGGGGTTTGTTTTTAAATAATTAATCAAAAGCTAAGCCATGTTTGACTCGTTACTAGACCATTTAAGATTCCTATACAGCCATTACGAAAAATCACGACTTAAAAAAACGCTTTCAAATAACAATTGTCTACAATATAAAAACTTAAATCTATGGCAATTAATATTACTTAATTCACTCAAACAATTACCAGCAACTCTACAGAAAAGGTAAAGGAATTGAAGCATCCAACCTCATATCTCAAGTTAAACCTACAGCATCCTGATTAAACTAGATTAAAAAAAAACCGCGTCCGAATTCGTCGATCCTTTTGGAGCTACGATGCCACGAACAGGCATATAGATAACTTATAACGCACCTTTCCCATGTAATTCCCAACGTGATTTTAGTTCGAAACGATCAATCAATCCACCCTCCTTAACAGTAGTTGAGGTAATTTCAAATCAGATTTAGTTGTAGATTATAAGTGGTTGTCTAGTATTTCGACTTTCAAAAAGCTATCGATCGAGTCGATAACAATGTGCTACTTGACAAATTATATAATATGGACATTTAACCCAAGTTTCTTAAGTTGTTTTCCACCAACATGAGCGATAGAGTGTAATTTTGTAAAGCACGGTTGTTGTGTCTCAGAACGCTGCCACACTCGATCTTGCGTAACTCAAGGCTCAATATTGGGACCACTTTGGTTAAGCTTTATGATTAACGATCTAGACATAGTTGTAAAACATTCGCAGTGTATGGCGGACGAACTGAAACTAGTACTTGGCATTGGACGACTGACAGGGGGGGGAAATTGCTTGAAGACATTAACTCTAAAGAGGTTTGATTAGATTCAGGCTTTTTTATTTATTGTTTAATAAACAGTTGTAGGACCTTGTGCAAGATCCATCCGGATCGCCAATACTATTATCCGGTGTGAGGATAAAACTACCAATGAAATAACTAGCAGGGCGTTTTTCATTAAAAGTACCTATACTTAAGGACAAAAATGACCAACCATATTTTTTCCATTACGTCACGAAAATTAACTATTACTGCTCTAAGAGAAATAGTGGCATCTCAGACAAAGCTCCTGTAGCAAGTTCAATCATATTAATAACAGGTGAGGTTTTGAATGTGTTGGCTTATGAGGGCAATATATAAATATATGACTAATTTTCGTGACGTAATGGAAAAATTACCGTTGTTAATTTTTGTTCTTAACGATAGGTACTTTTTTTGGAAAACGCCCAGCAACGAGACATTCCATCATAGGATTAGTCTTAGTCTTAGGATTGCAGTCTTGAGAATACAAATATCATGTTTCTCAGATCCCTCAAATCCAATGGCCTGTGAGCTCGTAATCCTTGCCCACTCTGCCCACGCCATAAAAAGCCTGTATGATCATTCATGCATGTACAAATAATGTTTGAACATCGGTCTGTCTGTTTAAGCACGATTCTCGATTGCTGGCAGTTAGGTATTTAGCCGTTAGACTAAACTAGTGGGTGAAATGTGGTATTTGTCTAAATCCGGATATTAATAGTGGCGCATGTCCTGATTTGAATAGTTCCGTATCGGAGACGCTGTTTGCTAATATATTTGAGAGCGGTGGTCTATTACGAAACGATCGAATTCACATCGTTTATTTCATGATATTAGGGTTTATGAAACTTATTTTCGTTTGCTTGGGAATGTATCAGGGGCCCTAGCCAAGAACAAACGCTCCTAACATTTTTCTTTTCTATCGCTCAAAATGTATGGGATGACAGTCGACCACGTGGTTTATCGAAACGCAGGAGAATGTCACCCCATACATTTTGAGCGATAGAAAAGAAAAACGTTAGGAGCGTTTGCATCTTGGCTAGGGCCCCTGTGTGGTTTATTTACAGCGTTTCTCTTGGGTTCAGTTAATTTTTTACTTCACTTGTTTAGTTCACATGTTGCAAGCCAAAAAAAGGGGAAACACAACATTGTCTTTTACGCGGAAACGATGTATGTAAACATTAGCTTTGTTACCAATAAAGATAAAGACCCATGACATATTGGCCACTCCTTTCAGAGCTGTGTCTCTTAAGAACAACTCCGATAAAACTAACTTTCTTAAAAAAAAAACATCGGTCTATTTATTTGGGAATAACGATGCTAAAAACATACACATAGATTCACAGACACACACTTACACAATATACACATGGACTAAAAGACGCCCGCAACTTCGTACGCGTATAATTGGTTTCACGTTACTCCCCCTATTTTACCCCCTTAAGGGATGAATTACCTAAAATCCTTTCTTAGCACACCCCTAGACCTCATCAGGAACCTTTGCCTAATTTGGAATCTCTAGACCCAGCGGTTAAGGCTTTGCGTTGATATGTCAGCCAGTCACTCAGGGTAGTTTCTTCTTTTTACCCGACTACGGCGAAGCAAAGGATTTTGTCACCATATGTATGTATGTATTTATATATGTATGTATGTATGTTCCACTCTAGCGCCGTTCCTAATGAACTGATTTTGACAAAAGAGGTGTCTATCGATTTGTCTTTTTTGTGCGATGGTTATACGCTATTTTGTTTTATTATAAATTAAACATGGCGGCTAGAAATTAAAAAAATAATTACTTTGCAGTCAGGTTATTTTTCTTGTGTACTTTTTTTAGTCGGGTGTTAAACTTGTTTTTTTTTATACATTTTAGAATTCACACGGTAATCTTGAAACACACATCTTTTGTCAGGGATCAAAAAAATTAGCTTCATATATTCTCATCTCACTTCAATGAGCCTCAATATCAGCTGTTTCGAGAATAGTCCACATTGTGTTTGCGTTATGTTTGTTCCACGTGCTTGGCATTTGGCTGGTTGCATCCGTGCATCCACGCTACTAAGTGCACGCGGATGTTTTATTTAACTAGTGGAATTTGTGCAGTTTACTGTCTTTTGGTGTTGATTTACGTTTATCTGGTCTGGTATGCTAACGGTGTACTTAGACGGCGGTAGTTAAATAAAATAGATGAAATTTACTGTGGTAATAAAAAGTGGTTTAGAGTTAAAGGTTCTGTAAATTTATGTAGTTAAGATGCCACATAATATGTGGTACCTAATTATAGGTTTTGTTTTTCAAAACATTTCATTCTTATATTCTTGTGTTGGAGAGGAATTATACAAAAATAACAAGGGTAATTTTTTGATTAAAACTGAAATGTTAAAAAAACGCGACAGTAAAGTCTTTAATAGTAATCGGTCAGTAAAACTGAAGTCTGCTTTTGGTTAAAAATGTTGCAGGACGCCGACTTCAGTCTCAGGTTTATTATTTTTGAAACACATTTTTTAATACCGTTTTGTAATCATAATATGCTGCTATGTAGTTCAACTTCTCATATATATAAAAATAAAAACACAATCAAATTGAAAACCTTCTCTTTATGTTCTTCCGCGCAAAGAACTAAACCTCTTATCTGAGCGAGTAGTTTGATGTACTTATTGGATCATGAGTGCTTTTCCTACTAAACAATGCGGGGATCCTATCATTTTATAACCATTGCTTTACAAATGATTCATTTCACAAACATATCATTTGATGACCCGCGTTTTTTTCCGAAACTGTAAATAATTCTGCATTTATTTCAGGACCGTCATAAATAACCCCATAGGTTAGGTTAGGGTAGTTTTATAAAAATCCTGATATTTATGTAGTTACAGAAAAAAAATGTCAAAGATTTGTCGGCAAAAAACCAGAGAACCAACAATTAGATGTGATACGAGGTTGATATAGAAAAGAGACGAAATAAAAATAATTCTCAACTATAAAATTTAAAAATATCGTTAAGGATCGAACGGTTTCGATGATTCATCCAAAAACATGCGAATTAAGTGTCATGTGTGCGAACTAAAACTAAGTTTTAACTAGGTCTTTCTTTCTAATCGTGTTCTTACGTACCTAAAACAGTTTCAAGGGAAAATAGTCGAGTTAAACATATCCAAAAAACAAACACATAGGCGTTATGGTTACTGAAATCCAGATTACGGAACACTACTGACTTTGGCATAATTATATGGCGTCTTAAAATAATCACCACCATTATAACTGGGCCGAGATTCTATGCGATAAAATTGGTACTGATATAATTTGTCCCGTCTTTACGGCTTTGTACATCAAATGTGTTTTTCCTCGAATCGAACAGTTCCCGTGGGAATTACTATGCGTAAACAGAGTCTCGAGAAAAAGCTACAGAGCAAAATAATTTTCGTGACAAATCGCCGTTAAAGTCAAAGTAAAACAGGAAAAAGATGAACGACAAAACGAAGAAAAAAGAAATAACGTTTGCCTCCCAGTGGATATGACTTTTGAACTTCAAGACATCGAAATTAAAGCAAAAACCGGGCAAGAGCATGTCATGCTCAGTGTAGGGTTCCGAAACCGTTAACTACTACAAACAAACATAAAAATCAAGAAGTAATTACTAATTTTCTGTTTAAAGTCAATTGGTGCCGTGGTAGATGATTTTAGCAGGAATAAACACTTTAATCGCCTGTATCTCAAGAACCAATGATATCTACTTAGTCGTGATAGTTTTCCTTTAAAATTGGTTATATGCTCTTTCATTTAAGTTTTCTTTCAGATTTATTTTTTAATATTTGTAGTTTTGGCTGTAGGGTGGGGGGGGGGGACCGGAGTCTAACAAAAATTGGTGCTTTAAAGCTTAATATTTCATAAACTGATTACTTAATCGAAAAACTGTTTTTAAAAACCCGTAATATTTTTAAAATACCTAACCAACGACACTCCACACTATAGGGTAGACAAAAAAAACATCCCCACGTTACGTATAGGGGAGGTACTACCCTAACATTTTTTTTCTTTTATCCTACCACTTTCTAGTTCTAAGAGTCTCTGCGCTAGGCTGCGGACGGACGGACGGACGGATGGACATGGGGAAACTATAAGGGTTCCTAGTTTGACTACGGAACTCTAAAAATTTGCCTGATTAAAATTACAAGGACCTACTAAAGGATTTATTTGTATTCGGATTTACTTGTGCGGTATTTACGTACATACATACATCACGCCTTCATTCCCAGAGTGGGGCAGGCAGAGCAACAGAAATACCAACAACTCTAAAAAGAATAGTTGGTAATTCTGTAGTAACATTTTGTGCGGTATTTATTGGCTAATATTTAATTCACCCCAAAAGGGATAAAGTCATACCATTTATAAGTATCTACGTACACACGTTAAGTTCTTGTTATTAAATACTTATTGTGAACTTTCTTGAGGCGTTTCTTTTCAGCAGTGATGTCCTCCTGGGAAGCGCCGCTGGTAGATTTTGGACGTGTAATTTTAATTGACGACACGGTGGCCTATTTGTGTGTGGCCCTGCCTCCGAAGCCAGAGGTCCAGGGTTCAAACCCCGGTAAGGGCAGATATTTATGTGATGAGCGTGAATATTTGTTTCTGAGTCTTGGATGTTTTCTATGTATTTAAGTATGTAATTCTCTATATAAGTATGTTTATCGTTGTCCAGTACCCATAGTACAAGCCTAGAGCTTAGTTTGGGACTAGGTCAATTTGTGTCAGACTGTCCTCTGGTATTTTATATATTTTATTTATTAATTAAGCACATTCCAAAATTAAACAGTGTAACCCAAATCTACAGTGTGTTACTGGCATGAGGGTTTTTGCTTTAAGTAACGATAATATGTTGTTTAAGTAACTATTTGCAGGTATAATTGAGTCGAAGTTAACTAACGTAACGCTGCAATTTAACTTCTTAGATTTTAACTATCTTCTACGTACTGGAGCTATGTGTAAGTATCGTAATCAATATCGTTATTACTTGGTACAAGGCATACATTGGTACAGGGGTAGAACATAGAGAGTTATTAATACTCCTTGAATTTGTCAGATTTGACAAACTTAAATGACAGAAAATAATCGTTGTCAAATACCGTTCTAATCTGTGGTTGTCAAACTTGAACGAAAGTCATTCCTCTCGTAATAATTTAATGTTTAATAAATAGTGAGTTTAAGAAATGGCTTACGACGCTCGTGAAATGTGTGACATGATTTTGTTGTACGGTGAAACACACGGCAACGCAGCAGAATCGTTGAGGTTGTATCGTGAAAGATAGCCGAACAGGCGACATCCTCACAATCCCAGATTCATATTAGAAGCCGTGCAACGAGTTCAGACGTCAAATGGGGCTGCTATGGTCACTTATAAACAAGTCTTAATTTGGTCACGTGACTTTATTGATTAACTTTAACGCACAGTGTACATTGCTTGCAATTTATTTTTTGTTAGAAAACAAGCGTGTACTGTTTTATCTTGTTTTAATTAAAATAAACAAGTAGGTACATTAAGGAGTTGCCCATTGTTACTCTATATCAAGAAAAGCCCTCATGCCGGTAACACACTGTATATTACGAATATAGTTGGACATTATTTTGACGTTATTTGCATCTGTCAGCCGCTCTTTACTAATAAGCTTTAAAAGTGAAAACATATCTTTGTTCACATCAAAAAGAATTACTACCAGAGCGGTTTCAGTTTATTCTATTTCGGCGTGTTAATTTTTAAAGGTAATCAAGCACCGTAAAGGCTAAGACACGGGTAACAAAGGAGAGAGCCAGTGTTCGGAAGACTGAGTGACTACAGGCTTGGAGTTTGTTGTTTGATCAGTGTGTACCGAGGTTTACACTGAGTTCGCGCCAGTCGGGCGGTTTTATAATATTATTTGGCAGTTAGTTGTTTTTTGTAGACAGTTAGTAGTTTTTTTTTATATAATTTACAATAATTAAGAATACGATGTCATGGGTACTTATTACTAATCGCAATTATAAACTAAATACTACTAAATAATTAAATGCAAGTTAGACTTTGTCATTAAATGACACATTAAAACACACACACACACACACACACACACACACACACACACACACACACATCAAAAATAATTACTACTAGAGTGTTAATTTTTAAAGGTAATCAAGCACCGTAAAGGCCAAGACACGGGTAACAAAGGAGAGAGCCAGTGTTCGGAAGACTGAGTGACTACAGGCTCCAAGCCTGTTGTTTGATCAGTGTGTACCGTAATATTTTTGAAAGACCTATCCAACAACATCCCACAATATCGGGTAGACGAGAAAAAAAATACATCCCCACGTTACGTGTAGGGGAGATACACCAGTTGTTTTTTACATTTTATTGTACCACTTTGTTGGCGTGACTAATATGCATATTCATGCCAAATTACAGCTTTCTAGTACTAAGAGTCTGCGCTAGGCTGCGGACGGACGGACATATCAACTATAAGAGTTCCTAGTTTGACTACGAAATCCTAAAACCGATCGTTTTACCCGCTGGTCTGCATTACACGACAAAGGTCTATTTTCGCCGGCTTTTAAACAAATAGCATAATACAACAAGGTTGTCTGCCCTGGCTGGATACGTTCAGTGGCTTATACCATTATACCAACCCCATGAATGCCCCATCGACCCGGGAAGTAAGGGCAATGTTTGTTTTATTTACTTGGGTTTATTTGAGTCCGGAGCAATGGTACCAACAGCATAATTAATTATTATTTGTTTTTTGTAACATAGTTAAAGGGCAGCAGAGAAAGTATGGGGAAGAAACATCGGTATATTTTGGATTCACGTGTTTTGATACATGTAATTATGTATATAAAATACAAAGAGGGATAGTTTTGGAGAAATCATGGACGGATGGTTCCATAGACCATGTTTTAATTCTGTTATATTTTCTACACTGCATATGTATAGATAGAATATTTAAAAAAAAAAAAATTGTTTTAACAATATTAAGTTTAAGTTACAATATGTTCAGAATTCTCAATTTTTATTTTTTATACATAAAATACCAAGAGTTTTCCCTAAAAATGATTTCTAAACCAAATACTGAAGAATACGTGACTTTTATTAAAAAAAATGCGCGTTCAGTATAATTGAGATCACAGTCAATTTAATGACTTGTTTCGTACGACTCCCTAATTGGACCCAAACAGCCTTTTATATTTAACGAACTATGTATGACATTGTGAAAATTGGTTCGTTAAAATAGTTCATACGGCAATTGAAGTCGTACTTTGATGTTATTCACGCAAAATGAAACATTTTTACGTTTTATCGAGCTGAAAATTGAATTTGAATTCTAGAAAATTAATTAATCGAAACTAACGCTTTTGGTTCTTTAGAAAGGATGGATGAAAGAAGAGGTACGAAAGAGGTTTGGCGAGTGAAAGTGAGTGGAGATGTTGGTAGGGGACGCCCTAGACACACAAACAGTCATCAGATTCGCGATGTACTGAATAAGGGCCAAATGAAAAGCACCCGAAATAGACGTACGCGCATGAAGAGGTTGATGAATGTAGAGGAAGCGACAGTTCGTCATTTTTTTGAGAAAACCTCATATCTCATATTTTGTGATGTACGATTTTAAAATTAAATAAGAAGAGAAATAAGTTTAAAATCGTACGTAACAAAATATGAGATACGAGGTTTTTTTAAAGTAGTGACGAGTTGTATGTTATACCGGTGCACCAGGCGTTTCATAGTTTTTGTCTACACCATTGGGAGACAGGCTTGAAGGTATGTAAAAATAATTAATTTGTTCTGAATTGAATAAAAAATTGAAATTTATTTTACCTTTCCCCGCAGAAAGGGGGTTTAACAAGTTTAACGCCTCTGTCTGTCCGTAGGTGTCTCTATGGCATCATTAGTAGCCATAGTTCCCAAATGGATAAACCAATTCAGCAACAGTTTTTTTTATTAAGGTGGTTTTTAGCATGGTTGAAAATTGGTTTCGTTGTTTAAGAGTTATCAATTCCAAAAGTAAGAGTATATCCATACTAATATATTATATCACTATATAGTATAAAACCAAGTCGCTTTTTCTGTCCCCATATCCCTATGTATGCTTAAATCTTAACTACGCAACAGATTTTGATGCGGTTTTTTTAATAGATAGAGTGATTGGAGAGAAAAGTTTATATGTATAATACTTTAATCCGGAGCGAAGCGAGGGCGGGTCGCTAGTGAATTATAAATGTGAAATTTACTCTGTCTGTCTGTTTGTTACGCTTCCACTAATAAACCGCTGAACCGATTTAATTGAGATTTGGTATGAAGGTAGTTTGAGTCCCGGGAAAGGACATACGGTACTTTTTATCCCGACAAAATTGACGGTTTCTGAGGGAATAGCTAGAAACGAACCCTACGCGGATGGAGTCGCGGGAACAAGATTTTCAGAGAAGGTTATTTGAGGCTATCTTAGGTATTTGCAAGGTATATAACATTACTAAAAACACTAATAACGTTAACTGAATAATGTAAATTTCTCATTGGTTATTTGGTCGACTGGTAGAGAATGCCATTAGGCATTAGGTCCGCCATTTGAACTTGTTTTTGTGCAATACAGATTAAATAAATTAATTAATTAACGGAAACAAGATATTCTCTAAAGTTACTAAGGATTTTTCATATACCTCTTACAGTTTTAAAATTATCTCGGCGGTACATTGTAAGTGCTAGGCAAACACCATCCGTTGTTATTAATTTGTAACATTCAAACACCCAATTAAGCTCGGCTTGGCCAAATATAGCACCGTTACTGCGCTGTGAACTTAGTTTTAGTTAGACATAGTGACTGTTTAAATAAAGCTTAGCATTTCCATTAAAACTTGGCATTAACTATCCCTGGTTACACCAGTTGAGTATAAAGTCAAAGTATAGCAGAACACAATTATTATGGCTCGCGACGAAGAGCTTACGTCGTTGACCAAGAGTCTATTTTTGCTTAATCCGCGCGCTTTGTTATTTGTGTCCTGCTATACGCAGTTTAAATCCTTCTGGAGTCAGATACTCTATTCTAGAAGGTACCTAATAAGGGCCTAAAAAGATACAAGGTTAATAAAGATATAAGGTACAAATATTGAAATTTTGAAATGATGTTGTGTTGAATTGGCAGTGCGATATGTATTCAGCTGGTTGTGGTTTTCAAAGTCTTATTATAAGCGATAAGACCGCCTGTTGTTTACCTGGGTCTTCTAAATTGTGCAAATTCTGTGTAATGTTTTTATTTGGTGGACAATAAAGTGTTTTGTTTTGTATTGTTGTATCGTATTATAAGGAAATTAATAAGAATAAATAAGAAAAAGTACTTTAGACCTTAGGGATTTAAATGACACTTAAGTTCTTAGGGATTAAATGCATCACTTTAGTCCGCCTATGCATAGTTATAATGAGTAATTTTTAGAGCGAGAGAAGTGAAACAATCTTTTTTAAATATAGAGTTCTATATGCCCTTATTTGGCGGCAAAAACGACGAATACTAAAAATCAGAAAAATATCAAAAACTAAAGCGCATAATAACGAATTAACCTATATTTTTACCACATTACTATAAACAAAAATTGAACTTTACTACCTACATTTTACGGTACAATTTTAATTGTATTTTCCTGAAATATAACATCATCCATTATTACTCTATAAAGCCTTGCGATTCCATGACTGTATTTCATTTTGGTCGAGTATTTTTACTTTAACGGGGCCTTATAAAGGGTTAAAAAGGAAAACTATCACGACTGAATAGACTTGATTGGTTCTTGATATATAGGCAAGTAAAGTGTACATAAACTAAATAAACTAAATAAATAAATAAATACCTACTAAAATCGTCTAAGACAGCTCAAAATAACTAAATAGAAAATTAGTTATTACTTGTTGTTTTTGTGTTTATTAGTACTTAACGGCTTCGGAACCCTAAACTGAGTATGGTCTAACATGCTCTTGCCCGGTTTATTTATTTATATGAACTAATACTATCTTTCCATCACATTCATTTATAATTATGTCAAATAGAAGTATGAGAAATGCGTGAATTCATTGTGGACCACGGCTGTCCAGCCAAGGTAATACGCGGTCACGTGACTCGAATTTAAGCATCGAGACACACGGACAAAACCTTTATTTAATCTCAACCTTATTACTATAATATTGTTGGTCTTCAACTGTCCATTCCATTTTTTTTTCGAGTAACGTACATAACAATTATAATAAGACTACTACCTCCCCAAACTGACAGTGCTGTTTGTTGGTAAAACCGCGCTCATGTTAAATTGCTTTGCATTTAAAGAAAAAAAAAAGTAACTACTGAAAAACTTTTGGGAAAGCTTGCCCTAAGGCAGTCCATCCACCAACATCTGTTTAGTGTATTTTTAAGCACATTTGTCGTACATTTTTTTTCCCCTCTTAACCATTCTATTTCACTACATATTTTTGTAGTCTCTGAATGCCACGGACAGACATGGCGAAACTATAAGGGTCATACACAGATTGAGGTCACCGTCTTTCCTGTGGACACACCGAAAGTCAACGTTATTAAAGCCTAATTATCTGGCTAAGCCCATTCCCGCAAAAACGCCGTCAGGACTGCTTTAGACCCATCATATAAAAACATAACTTATATGCACACAAGCTCTTAACTTTTGACCACAGGAGAGACAACTTTTGATTTTAAGAGCGTGTATGACCTTTAGGGGTTCATAATGCTACTGCGGAGAACCTAACCATACCCTCTCCCACGTGGTAAATGATTGCATACTTCAATGTTTTCCCGGTGGCATGAAGAAGCTGCATATTTACGCCTGCCGCAGTAAACTGGCTGAAACACCTGGACATAGACGTCTGAGCCAAGCAGGACGAGTGCCATACGCAATGATGATGAAACACTGAATTGACAAGGGCAAAAACGTACCAGTGCTAGTGATTCATTAAACATCGCCTAAGTTTATCGATATCGATAAAAAAACATTTTTTAATCATCATTATCATAAGTAATGGCCAAGTTTGAATACCTATGTGCACTGCTTTTATTTATACTTATCACAACTATAAACAGCTGGAATTCTACATGGTATATGGCGATATTGTCTTTCACGTGTTTTTGTATTGTCATTTGTCGTTTTGATAACTCTTATGTCATTTACAATCATGGCGACCGTGACATAAATGATTCTAAAACACGTCAAACACGATATCGTTATAACGCAGTAGAATTGAGGCCCTGGACCCTCGACTCTGAACTCGAGTCACTTTTGACCAGCATTGAAATCACATTAAATAACAATTCATTCAGTACAACAATGTTCTTTAGCATTCAGACGAATTGAGAACCTATTTGTTTTTTTAAGTCGGTTAAAAATGCCTCGCAAGAAAAAACATCTTTTATCTTCATGGGAAGCTGATCGTTCAAATATAGAAGATAAAGGTACGACTTACTTTGCCAAGAAATGCACAATCTATATGTCACGAAAAGTGGTCGATAAACTAGTCGATATTTAATGAATCACTAGCACCGGTATATTTTTGGTTCCGTCAATCCGGTGTTTGATGATGAACGGGTCCTTGTTGATTACGGCACCCTTTTTTTTTTAGGAGAAGGCACTCAGGCCACCTGATGGTAAGTGGAATCTGAGACCCATAGACATTTGAATTCTCAAGACTATAAACCTAAGACCTTAAATGCGTTGCCAACCCTGAGGACTAAGATGGAATGCCTCGATGCTAGTAATTGCACCGGTTGTCTTATCTCCACACCGGAACACAACAATGCTGGTTGGCAAGGGAAAGATAAGATGGTGGTAGTGATCCAGACGGACCCTGCACAGGGTCCTACCATCACATACACAAAAACATATTTACACACGTAAAAAACACATTTACGTAAAGGCGGTTTAAAAACGCGACATATTGAAAATCTTCGTGCTACATACAGAAATGACCGGAGGTGGTCGGGCCGTGTGTATTCTTTATTCTTTCCCTGGTCACGCCGTGCTACTCACAAAGGGTGTAAAGCTGTATGCGCCCCCTGGGTCGCCACTGCTACTAAAAAGCTTTTCCCGGGATGCAGTGGAACTTTGATAAAGTAAGGCGTCGTGTCGAGATCGAGACAATGCCTCTGGAAATAAATATGGGATGTATATGTTTTATTATGAAAATAAAACCCTTTGACAAAGGCAACGGAAGTTTACACTGAAACGTGGGTGGACACATTATTCTGTGGACATTCTATTGTATTTAATACCTAACACCGAAGCTTCTCGAATTGTAAAAGTGTATTGGCGGTTACTTTTTTTATAGAAACGTTATCCATGCTCTCAACAGTTTCTGAGTGTTCCTATTAATTTCATAGAAAGATTTCTAAACTACTAGGAATGTTTGGAGAACTCGTTTATTGCCAAATACTTACGTCTAAGTGTACCTCGACAAGACGCATAAAGCTAACGTAAACGATTTTCGATAACTGGCAAATTGTATGGAATTGGCATAAGCACTCGACGCGACCGCGCATATATTCCTTTATATGTTCGATACCTTTTATATTTAGGTTTACAACAAGGTGTTTTTCCACGTATGTCATTAATTACCCAAATATCGCAAGGAAAAAAAATAAAAAAGTCTAGAACTCATTTATAAATCCTTATCAATTAAGAGTTTTCAAATAATTAACCACAAGCCAGATTTAAACGTATTTTCACCACGAAATACTACAAATATTCCAGACCCGGTTATTGAAAAAAGAGACAGATTAACGGACGAGCAGGCGGACACACGGACAGAGACGGACAACAAAGTCATCTAGAGGGCTCCGTTTTTCAGTATTTGGTACGGAAGCCTAAAAAGAGTTGGGAAAAGACGAATTTATCCCTTTTAACGGTTTTTTCCCACTTAACAGTATTGTGTGCCCGCTTAGTTAATGCTTAAACAATAACTTGTACATTCATTTTGTATGCCAAAAATGTATTGCTAAAGTTTTCGCATCAAATGAACACGTCATTACACTTTTCCGTAACGATTGAAGCGGAAAACTTTTATCTTATATCAAACAATGAAAGGGAATTGTATCAAAAAGTCATCCATAAAATAATGTATTCCGAATAAAAGGGCCCAACAATTTTTGATCATTCTGTGTGAACAGAATTGATGGTAACTTTGATAGACAGCCGCGTCGTAGGCGTCGACAGTGTTTCGTATTCCATTCGCATAGAGCAATACGAAAGGAACGCCAATAGTCCATACTTACTTGAGGAAACGTACAGTGGTGGGTTTAGAAATATTATTTAATTAAAATTTAACAGGGTTATAGTGAATAAACAAAACCATGGGGAGTTAAAATAATGACAAAATAACATTATATTTTTTAGACCAAAAGCGTCTTGTATCAACATGACAATCATGTGAAATACCCTCCTAAGGAACAACGAAAAAATTAAGCATGTTGTCACTACGGCCCGTAGTTCTCCCAGTTGTTCTATACTTATTACCAGGGCTTGTAATTTTCATGCCGCTGACGCAAAAATGACGTCACGCTACATAAAGTAGAGTTTGTTACTCAATCACGTCAGAACGGATCTTCAGATCCGGATAAAATTTTGCACAGAGATAGATTAATCTGGAATAGCACATAGGTTACTTTTTATCCCGGAAAATTGGACAGTTTTTGATGCAATAGCGATAAACAACTTCTACTCGGACGGAGTCGCGTGCAAAAGCTAGTTAATAATAAAATTATTGAATCAGAAATAAGATAACCCATGCAGAAGAACTAAAGTTACCAACAAAGCTCAGCGAAATGAAAACTTTGAATGGCCGTAGGCGGTGCATTATAATAATTATTGTAGCCATAGTTTAAAAGGAGTCAAGTCTTTATATGTTCAAGTGAAAAAGGGCATAAGTCTAGTATACTCTGTATATAATTTATATCCTTTTTATTAGGAGCTAAGTTGAGTTACATCTCTTTTCACTAGGGTTACAATTGCTTGCAGAACTGATGACCATTGGAGCGAGAGGCTTTCAGAGTGGCAACTGAAAAGCGAAGTATTGGCAAGCCTCCCACAAGGGGAAGCGATGGGTGCAAGTAGGTCGAATCCGACCGTCGTAGAGATTTCTGGGGAAGAGCTTTTTCTAACAGTGGACACCTTTCAATTATATGTTATTGATGAATACCATGTGAATGAAATACGTAAGTATATTTTTTTATTAAATACCTTTTTCTTAATTGGTATCTACAGGAGGTCGGCTGTCATTAAGGCTATTTTCACAAGCTTTTATTTAATTGGCACTGTTCGTATGTAAGTATGTAAATTGACCGTCAAAATTTGCATTCCATTTTTCAGTCACTTGCCGTTATTCGATTGAGCTGAAATTTGGTATATTTATGTAAACTCGATGACAATGCAATAATATGGCACCATCGAGCTGGTCTGATAATGTACACGGAAAGGCCATAGAAACTCCTAAATTACACACGATAAACCCGTCGTGTTAGGGCTTGTTAGAATCGTCTTGATAAGCAGAAGATGACTATGCCAAAAAAGTACAGTCGGCAACAAAAGCTTGTCTATAAATGATTTCTCTTGGTTACGTTAGTTAATAATTTTGGGTACTGCAGTTCGGAACAGGGATCTGGTGCTTTAATTAAACTAATTCCTGAGGACTCCCAGCCATGATGTTCGTCTCCCTCCAGGTTTTTTGCTATCTACGATCATGCCTTGTGTTAAGAACTGGAGGAGATCATACTTCTCATTTCGTACTTTATGTCTCAGGTATTGTAATTTCCGATCCTTTACAATGTTCAAGACCACCTTTTTACTAATCATCTGCAAGGCCCTTCGATAAGACACTTTATTCGTCCATGATATCCTCAATATTCATCTGTAATCCGCATCTGGAAGGTTCTATCCGTTTACTCATTGCTTCGGTAAATTAATTAATAGGTTTTCAAGTCCAGAAAAATAGAAAAAACCACCGTGCCAGTTGCAGACCACAGTCTAAGGGATTGGTTGCAAAGATGGTGGTTTTTAAATATACCTTTTCAATATAATGTTACTGTACGTTCGCCTTAGCCCGCGTCTGACGAATGAACTCGCGACGTATCGACGGCTTTGACAAACGATTCCGTGACGGACGCACGCACGACGAATTGTTACGTCGTTACATTACGCTGACAGCCTACGACGTATGTCCGGTTACGTGACTGTAATCACAAGAACATTCGAAAGTTTTTTAGATTTTTTATTAAATATAGTAATGGATACATTCGTGACAGAGTGAGTGAAAATGTGCTTTAATTTTTAGCACTTATATGCGGTAATTCTACTTGTGCTCACTAAACTTTTTGGTACCTCGTTGCCATAGTGACGTCTCTTGGGTCAGTCTTGAAAACATGTTTAGAAAGTATATAAATCAACCAAGCATATTTTTTGCAGCAAGCCCATTTTTATAGGTTTTCTTTAAAACATATTTAGTAGTGTCTAATTAATAAACCATTTATTTAAGAAACTATATTACTGTTGTCTTTTGACTTATGGGACAGGATAACAAAAGCAATAAGTTGATCCACCTTGTTACAAAATTAAGCATGCTAGGATGTCAAAGAAACTATACAGGGTGCTGAGAAAATTTATTGAGTATAGCTCTCCACAATATCAACGAACGATTTTATAAATTAACAATCGGTTTATACCTAAACCTTTCACGAAGCTACAAGTTACAAATTACAAGCGGAAGTCACATTGTAACTGCTTTTGCTAGACAGAGTTCCGCTTGTAATTCGTAACTTGTAGCGTCGTGAAACGGGCCACAGATAGTGCATCATTAATAATAAATGTTGCTACAGAATTATCAACAAGTCTTTTTAGAGTTGTTGGTATTTCTGTTGTTGCTCTCTCTTATGTGTGTATGTAATAAAAAATGAAAAAATAACGTCTTGGAATTATGTTTCTGTAAATATTGAACTTTCTATGT
Organism: Acleris holmiana; assembly: GCA_949316455.1. Taxonomy (NCBI): domain Eukaryota; kingdom Metazoa; phylum Arthropoda; class Insecta; order Lepidoptera; family Tortricidae; genus Acleris; species Acleris holmiana. The sequence continues at coordinate 3,093,757 of OX438769.1, read as the reverse complement.
TCAAGAAACGTCGCACGTAAATATAGAAGCATCTTGCATGCTCAAACATTTTAGTAGAGATAGTTGGGAACGGTTAGTTTGCTATTGTTCACGGATGACGGGGTCGAGGCTGCCTGTGTTTGAGAAGCTGTGTCGGGCTGTAAACCTATTTGCACAACGACTGAGATGTTGGGAATTCGATTTCTCGACGACGTTGGTGCCACAGGTAAGCAATGGCCAGATGTTCTAGAATAAACTATGAAATAATGTCCATGACTGTTTCATTAAAAATTGTGATATTCATTATTTTAATACTAGAAATAAAAATAAAATTGCCATTAGAAAATTTCGTGTCCGCAAAGTATATAAATCATTTGTAGGTCAATGCATTCTTTTCTATAATAAATTTCCCGACGCAGTTTTAAAGTTACCATGTTCAGCACTTAAAAATTAATTGATAACCCCCCTCCCCTCCCCCCCCCCTTGAGACCCTCCCCTCTTCCCTCTACTCTTTTGAAATCGGGCGAGATGAGTGGTTTAACGAATTTTCGTCCCATTTCTATTCTTTGTTTTAAGTAAAGTTTTGAAGAAGTTAATGTTAAAAGATATGTTAGGTCTCTTCAATAGAAATAAACTGCTTAACATTAATCAGTTCGGCTTCACCAGAGATGCAGCATCTGTAATCATTAAATATATATACATATATAACTTTTGGGAGAAATCTTCTGCTGATTAATGCATTCTCTTCTTTAATAATTTACCCGAAGTAGTTTTAAAGTCACCATTTTCAGCACTTAAAAATGAATTGAAAAATTCTTTAATGTCTAAAGCTTACTATAGGGTCGAGGATTATCTAACAGACAAAAATGCTTGGCCTAAGATACCTAACGTAACAGCTTAGGACCTATCTAGTCTAGGGGACACGGTTTCTGTAGGAGAACGTATCGAAACTTTATTTAATTTATTATTATTATTTTATTTATTTGCTCTTGTTATATTTAAATCGGTCAAGTGACAAACGACTAAAGTGTGCAGCTACTGAGTCCCAGTATGCCATAGACGATACAATTTAGATTAACCTATATTTCAATGAGTATAAAGTTCATTGTAATTTGTTTTAAAATTTGAAAATTTCATTTATACGCAAACGATAATGAACTTTCTTGATTTGGTGGTAGATTCAGATTCCCACTCACAAAAATGTCTCTGTTTGTAGTTTGTCTGTCGAGGTTATAACTTAACACCGGATTGACGGGGGCAAAAATGTACCAGTGCTAGTGATTCATTAAATATCGACTAAGTTTATCGACAACTTTTTTCGTGATACTTTACGTTTCTTGCAATTATAAGTCGTACCTTTATCTTCCATATAGGTATCTAAATGATCGTTTTCCATGAAGATTAACGATCTTTTTCTTGCGAGGCATTTTAACCGACTTTAAAAAAAGGGTTCTCAATTCGTCGGAATGCTAAAGCATATTGTTGTACTGGATGTTATTCAATGTAATTTCATTAGTTGTCAAAAGTGCCTCGAGCCCAGAGTCAATGTCAGATAATTATTGTAGTTGCGATAAGTATAAATAAAAGAGGTTTTCACACAATTAAAGGTAACTTGGCCATTAGTTATGAGTTATGATAATATTGATTAAAAATTGCTTTTTATCGATGTCGATAAACTTAGTCATTATTTAATGAATCACTAGAACTGATATATTTTTGCCCCCGACAATCCGAGATGGTATGATATATGAATTATATTATATATGCTGTGGTTTACGTAAATTCTCCTCCCGTCGGAGTATTTGATCCCGAGGTTGACTTTGTTTCATAGTGAATCCCAGATTAGCGAGTGATTGTCCCGAGAATAGCAATGCGTGTAACTAACCAGCAGTTGTAATTCTAACAATTAACTCGTTTATCGTAACGTTAGCAAAATGTTTGCTTTTAATACGTTTGGGGAAGCTTCAGCTATGGAATAACACTGTTAACATTTATTACTTTTAGCATCTTTACTTAAAGATTTGTAAGGAAGTGTACGTTACGTTCCGTTCTTTAAATTTTCTATTACGTTACCGATTTTCTTAGCAATTTTATATCAAATTTAATAATTTTATTCATAACTTAACTTCTATACTTTCTTTATAGTAAAAAAATATATTGTATTTTTTTTTTTCTGTTTTACACGCTAGCCTAGGTCACAAGACCCTGCCTTCGAAGCTAGGGGTCCTGGGTTCAAATGCCGGTAAGGGCAGATATTTGTGTGATGAGCACGTTTATTTTTTCCTGAGTCTTGGATGTTTTATATGTATTTAAGTATAAATTTATCTATATAAGTAAGTTTATCTTTGTCTAGTACCAATAGTACCAACCTAGAGCTTAGTTTGGGACTAGGTCAATTTGTGTGACACTGTCCTGTGATTTATTTATTTAATAATCTCAAAAAGAACTGGACCGATTTCAAAAAATATTTCACCATTAGAATGTTATAATATCACTGAATAACATACGCTATGTTTAATTTTTTAACCGAATCGAGTCGCGAGTATTTGATAGTAGTCAATATTTATTTGTGTATGTATACCTACATTATTCATTTGTGAAGAGTAACACCAATGGCAGGAACAGACCCGTTTTCGATAGTTGCGTGTAGATAGTTTAAATTTAAACTAATATTTTAAATATATAAATGTATATTATAATTAGTGATGGTAAGGAGGGCCTTACCACCACTGCACAGGGGTGCAGGGTCCGTCCGGATCACTATCACCATCTTATCTATTAAGATGGTGGTAGGGTTGTATACCGTGAAACAATGCTCGCATTGTTGTGTTCCGGTGTGGGGATAAGCCAGTCCATTGGTTGGCAACGCATTTGAGGTCTTAGGATTGTAGTCTTGAGATTATAGTCTTGAGAATTCAAATGTCTATGGTTCTCCAATTGCACATATCATCAGGTAGCCTGAGTGCTCGTGTGCCTTGTCGTTGCCAAAAAAAAGAATAATCACTTTGCTAGGTTTTTTTTCATTGATTCCTTAGTAATTGAACATTTACATGACTCATCAAAATGTTCTAAATATTTGCCTCAATTCTTTAATCTTTCTCTGTTTCCATTAGGGACGCTTAAATAATTTACATAAGGAACCTTGTACGAAGTAAACACGCATATAATATATCGAGTTTGCTGCATTTAAAAGTCAATCCATTTTCCGTAGTCACTTCTGTCATGGTGATTGATTACGTATTGTACAAAATGGCGGCGTTTTGTTGTTCTTCTCTTATTATCTTGTTAAGTAAAATGAAAATTTGTAAAATAATATCGTTGTACCATCAAGGAAATTGAATGTGTAGCAGATTGACGGAGTAGGTTTTATTCCACCTAATCTGCATAATGCCTAGTTTACCAATACTCCTAGATTTCAAAGGGATTTAGTGTCAAAATACCTAAATCCCAAAATGCCTAACTTTTTGTCTCATGACACCTTAATTTGAATACGGCTGAATTGTAAAATGTCTTATTTTCATAATGGACAAACTTTACAACAGCTTTATCGCAGGATACCGTATGTTCAAAACAACCAGGTACCAAAATACCTAAATTTTAAATAGGCTAGTTAACCTTCATGACGTATAATTTGATTTACTACCTCCTTTAGTGCTGAGCACTTACATTGAAATTCCAATATTATAAAGATAAATTATGCAAACTATTTAGGCATTTTGAAACTGTCATTTTCGCGTTCTGGAGTTTTCAGTTTAAGCTATTTTGAATTTTTGTTGAATCTGTGATTCGGCATTTTAAGGACAAGTACATTACAATATTTAGGCATTTCGGACATGAGACGTTTTAAGTCAGTCATTATGACTTTTGTTACGCATACATACATAAATCACGCCTGTTTCCCAGAGGAGCAGAGACCACTTCTTTCCACCTGCTACGATCCTGACAAAGCTCTTTCGCTTCTATGACTTTTGTTCATTTTAGGAATGAGGCAAAGTGATATTCAGGTATTATGAGCCCATGGCAATTTGAAATTTAGTTAAATTAGTAAATTAGGTATTATAAAAATAAGGCGGAATAAGCCGTACTCGTTTGACGTACTAAGTAAATTAGCCTTGTTATACATTTTCTGATGTGACACGATTAATGACACGTGGAAAATTTATAACCCGGCTAATTTACGTATGGTTTCAATGTGCTAAACGTTTATATTCCTCAAGAGTACACGTTGAGATGACATGAATATACATTTAAAAAGGTTTTTTTATTTCATCTTAATTAATGGCTTTCATTCCTTGTTTCAACTAGGTGTATTAATATTGATATCGCCAATGTCGAGTTTTAGACATTCACCATAAACTTAGTGGAGAAACAAGTTCATAGTTATCATATCATTAAACTTCGGCGATTCGTGGCAATTAGGTAGCACTAGTGATGAAACACATTTTTCAAGTGTCCTTTCAGACCACATAAAATAACAAAATTATTATTTTTTATTTGTGACGACATGTTGGCCGTCCCGGGTTTAAATCCCGGTAAGGGCAGATATTTGTATGATGATCACGAGTATTTGTTCCTGAGTCTTGGATGTTGTCTATGTATTTAAGTATTTATTTCTCTATCTAAGTATGTTTATCGTTTACTACCCATAGTACAAGTCTAGAGCTTAGTTTGGGACTGGGTCAATTTGTGTAAGATTGTCCCGTGATATTTATTTAGTTTTATTTATTTATTAGACTGCATCCAAAAGGTAATCTTAAGCTAGAAGTATTATAAAAAAATTCAGGATATCATATAATAAAAAATATTAATAATTAATACAAAATAAAGGAGTTGAAATCAAAGAAAACACCAACAAAAATACGCTGTAACAAACAAAATAATGCTTTATTTACCCATCACGTCAGTCGAAGTCGAATCATTATTTTCTTACACCAAGTAGGAAACCATACAGTTATTGCCCGCGATTTGTGACTGCCCACTACATTTTTTAGAGACTGACTAAATCACAGAAAAAAAATTTTGCTTACATAGAAATATAGCTGTGTTACTGCTTGTTACACTTATGTAGCTTATTTATTTAGGATTGCAGTCTCTAAATAAATAAAGTGGGCAATCACTGGTCGTGGGCAATAACTGCATAGTTTACCAAGATTTTCTCAAATAGAAGACGTAGAATAACTTCTAAGAAGTTGCAACAAATATTAACTGTCTATAACGCGTGGCATATTATGTACATTATATTAGATGATTAAAAAGGCTTTTTGGTTTAGGAAAAACATTGTTACATCACCCGCAGTCAGAAACGTCAAATGCTACGTAAATGCCACGAGTCGCCGATGTTTAGGTTATCATACGTAAGGACAAATTGTTCAGGGCTGGGATTCTACATGGTAATAACGATGTACGTCTTTAACGTGTTTCCGTATTCTCAGCGTTTTGATAACTCTTATGTCATTTACAATAATGGCGACTGTGACATAAACAATTCTTAAACACGCCAAACGCGATATCGTTATAACGCAGTAGAATAGAGGCCCAGTTAAAGAGTATTTACTCTGGTGGACTACACAGGTGCACATAGGGTTAAAACTCCAAGAGTTTCTGTCAAGTCTATAATGATTTAAATGATTATGGTAATGATTTTTATATTAAAATTATGAAATAACTTTCTTAATGACACTTAAAAACTCAATAACTTTCCGCATTTGATTAGTTACCTTTTTGGGATTCCATCGTTGTATAAAACGAGTATAAGGTGACGTTTAATTTTATTTCAAGACTCTATTGGTTTATTACAATTTACATAAATCACACAAAATTACACAGGACAATGTCACACAAATTAATCTAGTGCCAAACTAAGCTCTAGGCTTGTACTATGGGTACTAGACAACGATAAACTTACTTATATATAGAAATATATACATAAATACATAGAAAACATCCAAGACTCAGGAACAAATACCCGTGCTCATCACACAAATATCTGCCCTTACCGGGATTTGAACCTAGGACCCCTAGCTTCGAAGGCAGGGTCACTACCAACTAGGCTAGCGTATCGTCATACAAAGATTAAAAACGTTTTTTAAATGTTTAATTTAATGCCAAGGAGGCAAAGGGGCTGACAGGCCACTTGATGGTAAATGGGATCTGAAAGCCATTGATACCTGCAATCTTAAGACTATAATCTTGTGATTCAACACTGTTGCCAACCCTGAGCATTAAGTTGAGAAATCGCGAGATCTCTATTCAGGCTGAAGTTTATCGCGTATTTAAAATCATTACAAAGAAATGGTGTGCACTTTAAAAGCAAACGATTCGTAGAATAGGATATAGATAAATAAAGCTGTTTTTCTGAAGCTTCGATTCTGAGTATCATGAACATTCTATCGTACTTAGTTTCGGTATCATTCGCCTCTACCGCATTTTATTACTGTTGCGTGGAAATTGTGACATTAAAATTCAAGTAAGCGGTTTACAACTTTATCAAACAAGGATTTTTAGAAGCCGTACATATTTCCGACTAAAACCAATAAAACCACTTTCACAGTACTATTTACAATTCTACGAACTAGGTTTATTGCTTCAGTAGGATTATTTAGAAGCTGAACTCGGGTACCCGGGTCGTTCTACTTTTTTACCGACAATAGATCGTCATTTTTCTACATTTTGCGTTTTTCAACTATTGATAATTTTAATTTGTGATTTTAAAATACGTTGCGTGAATTTTTATTTGGACTAATTAATGATTATTTCGGTGGCGATAATGTTTTTTTCTTTATGGTGGTTTTTCAGAATATACTGTGACAGAGTGGCCGTTTTCAGAAGAGATTAAATTTTGTATTACCACTCTGTCACGCGATTCTATGAAGAACAAACTTATACAAAAAAAAACACTGGATAGAGAAAGTGAAAGATTATTTAGTACTAATAGATGAATAAATGTTTGGACGTATATTCAAACACTAAAACATTAATAATCAATACTCTAACTGATAACGTATGGTAAAATGAGGACAGGCAATTGTCGGTAAAAAAAAAGAATGACCCACCCAACTGTCCGGCTCCAAATTCATTTATTTTGATATATTATTATGTTAGTAGTCTAAAACAACAGACACGTATTTTTTTTGCCGCCCAAAACTCAAACTATTGAGAGAAATTATACTCCTAAGTACGTCCAAAGTACTGAAAAGTGACTAAACCCTCTAACTTCCGTAGTGAGTTTTGTTCTTTGGGTTTGGGACTCTCTAAGATATATCAAAATAAAACAAATCGGATTTTTCTTGTTAACCTCTTTTATAGTGAAACATGCATAATATATATGTATATGTGTGTGTATGTTTATGTATAGATAACACGCAAGACACAGAAACGAATACTTGCGCTCATTGCAAATTTTTTGCCAAGCAACAGTGTTGTGTTCCGGTGTGGGGATAACCGGTGAAGTCACTAGCGTAGAGGCATTCCATCTTAGTCCTCAGGGTTGGCAACGCATTTGAGGACTTAGGATGATTTTTTTGAGATTTATTCCATCAGATGGCCTGTGTCTTCTCCTTAACATAAAAAAACATCTTACAATTAATTACTTTGATATTTTACAATGTACCGCAACACGTGTAGATTGTTTAGTAAGGTTTATTTTGATTCGCATACATTTGGAATTGTAATTTACTGTCTATATCAATATTAGTGGTTTTCTGCGACTCCGTCTGCATAGAAGTCGTTTATCGCTATTCTCTCAGAAAATTACAAATTTCTCGGGATAAAAAGTACCCTATATCTAACCCGGGACTCAAACTATTTCTATACCAAATATCATTTAAATCGGTTCTGCGGTTTGTGAATGTGAAATGTGAATTACAAGCAACTACTTGGAAATTAAATTGAATGTCATCATTACCAACTTAAATAACAACTTTCACTTTCTTTAAGGAAGGTATCCATCAAACGCGCCTTTACCTTAGATTTGAATATATTTTTCGATACTCATTCTGTTTCTAATATTATTCTATTGTAAATTTACACGCACACAGACTCAAGCGCAAGTTTAAGCTAAGCAAAATTTTAGCACAACAAACATCAATTAGGCTTAGTTATCACTCATTCATAAACGTAATTATTCATATCTGAATACATGCCACGAGACAATCTCAATCTGATATTATGCCGACAGTAATTCCCGCCTGAGACAGAGAATCAAATTAGTGGCAGTGTCCGGCCGGGAGTCCACAGGAAATTAGCGGCTGAGGACGCAATATGCGGCGCAAATATGAAAAGATTTGCGTGCAATCGACTTTGAAAATACGCGAGCGGTGAACGCAAATTAATTTTAGTCTGTATATTTCCTTTATGTTTATCATTGCCTAGTATCCATAGTACGATCGGTCTTATAAGTAACTGCATACTTTAGCACCTTGTCACTTTAACGTCATGTTTAAATTGATGTATAAATCTGTCAAAAGCTTTAAAGCAACAAGGTTCAAAAGTGTGAAGATACGTATAAGGCCGACTGTATGAGCCTAGAACTAATGTGAGGGCCACCCAGATGTCGGACTGAGTGCAGATGGTAGCTAAGGTAAACCGATCTAATAATTCATCGGTGATACTGCAAAACCAAGTAACTAACAAATTTAATAAGGAGCAAAATGCACCTTTTCTTTGAGTCCGTAAGGTGCATTTGATTTTGCGGTTTTAAAGTATCGAACAATTGTGAAATAGTTGGCAATTTCTTTTAAAGCAGATATTTCTTAAACGGCCGAATCGAAAAAAACCGCATCCAAATCGGTATATCCGTTAAGGTTTTACTATGCTACAGACAGACTCAAACACACAAACACATATACAGACACATGCTAAATAATAACACTGTCCTTTTTGTCGCTAGTTAAAAACACAAACACCTACAACTTTCCAGCATTCGTCCCATTAATCCCAGCTGAAACTATCCCGACTGCACCGAGCTCAAACCCGGGTAACAAGTGCACTATTTTATTAGACTAGTGCAGTCTCAAATCAACAGTGTGACGGAATTTTCCAACGCCAGCAGTAACGAGGAAAGTTCAACCGCACGCGGTGCATTTGCTTCGTGATGAGAGGAAGCGTTCAGAATACGCTATGTCTTATGGCGACTAAGGATAACCATTTTGGCGTTGTAAAAGTGCACTTACGCATTAGGTACACTGTTAGGGGTAGGTACCTATGGTTAGGTAGGTAGGCAGATTAGAATCGAAGCGCCGAGTCAAGGACATCTCTATTATTAACGGGTTCAATGCCGTCGCTATTGTAATACAAGGCCGCAATGAGTAGAACATTCCATTATCGAACGTCCCCGACGGGTCAAAGTCCATCGGTCATTCGAGAAGGTATTCTGGAACATTCGGCGTTTGGATGTATAAAAGGTGAGGCGCGTGCGGTGATTCGTTCCTTAGTTGGAGATCAAACAGTGCGAACAAGAGCGACCCGAGCGATCATCTAAGTACTCGAATTTTATTGTGCAATAAATGTTCGTAACGATTAAGTGACTATGTTAATAAAGTCTAGCCCTTAGTTGTCGGTGTGTTCGTGTATTCCACCAGTTACCTACCTCCACGACGTAGCAATACCAACCTGTTTCTTGGGACTCGAGTTGGTTATGTGGGACTTGCCGGCCAAGAGGAATCAGAATACCCCGAATAACTTATAGTAGTAACCTCTGCGTCTTTCAGAATAACACCAGGTGATTGCTTACGCGTTCTGCTACGCTGCATCGACGTATTATAAGTCTGAAAGGGTGCCTAAGGCTATCCAGCGGATCGGTACGGTGATTAAAGGAGATCACTAATTTATTTGTCACATTCCCTTTCACTTTGTTATTAAAAAAATGGTTACACGCTTTGTACAAACGAATGGTATTTCTTTATCAAAACTACATACTTAAAAGCCTTTTAATTTGAAAAAGTGTAGCACATATAAATAGAACATTGGAACCTTTATCAGCTCAGAGACATTTGTGTAGATGTTTAATCACACTGATTACATTATTACGAAAACATTGAAGGTTATCATGGTATAGGAAGGAGGGATGGAAGTCATGTTGCAAGAAGAATTTTGTATGAACGTGGAGGATTATAAAGCAAAAGGTAGGCCTAAAAAGAAATGGATGAATTTTATGAACAGTGATATGAGAAAAAAAGGAGTGAACGCTGATATAACGGCTAATAGGGATGTGTAGAAGAAAAAGATGATTGATGATTGAGATAAGGGCAAGGATAATGATGATGATGAGTATGATGATATTACGAGTTTTCTTACCCATTCTTACCTACCGAAGGTAATAAACCCGCTTAATTTTTGTCTATAGTCTTAACCTTAGCACAACCGAAGCAGCGGTAAGCGACACGTCAGTATTTTTTAGCAAACGGTGTTAAACGATATTTCTTCGAAAACGGGAGCTTTAAAACTCTCGTCTCATTTACTGTAGAGTTGCAGTTTGGTTTAGTTTAGTTTTAATAGGATGTTGGTTGTTAAATTGAGAAGACATTTATTTTTTACGAGCTTTCATATAACTGCTGTAAGACGCTTTGTTCGTTTAAAAAATATTTTCCTATCTTTTCTCGAAAAATTCATTTATTGTTTCGTTACTAAAAATTTTCGGAAATAAAGAGTAAGGGAGACATTACCCATTAAAACTGTCACCCTCTTATTTTATGTCTATCTAATATAATTATGTAAACGTGTTGTTCAGTAAAAACCGTTGACGTATTCCGGTATCGTTTTTAACTCAGCCGGCCATTATAGTCATGTTAATAAAAAATATCAAAACGTTGAAAAAACGGAAAGGCAATATCGTTATAACTTAGATTAGAGGCCCAGGCAAGGTGAAACGATGATCTCCGCATGTTAAGAGTCGAGATAACACTGACCTAGTCCTACACCTTACTTAAGTATATAGAGAAATATATACTTAAATACATAGAAAACATCCAAGACTCAAGAATAAATACTCGTGTTCATCACACAAATATCCGCCCTTACCGGGATTTAAACCCATCATTGAAGTGGTTTCTACGTCTTATATTAGACACAAAAGTCTGGTGATGATCTCTTTTTCTCTCTCTCTTTATTTAAGAGCCAGGCTCTTGTCAGTGCAGTAATCGGTACCACTCCGGTCTTTTGTTAACTTCTTAAGTTTCTGGAACGCCACGACCTTCTCTATTATTTTTTCAAAGTAATTTTGCCTTGGTCTTCTTCTGCCTCTTCTTCCTTCTTAGATTTTTTTATCTTAGATAGTTAAAAAAGGAGGAGGTTTCAGGTTCTTCGGTTTTGTTAACGTTACATTTTCGCCAATTTCTCGCGTAAATCATTTTTTTTTTCTGGCAAGGAGATGGCACACTAGCACTCAGGCCACCTGATGGTAAGTGGAATCTGAGACCCATAGACATTTGAATTCTCAAAACTATTTTCCCGTGTGGTTACCGGGTTAGAATAGTGCCACCCCATGTCTTCCCGTGGATGTCGTAAGAGGTGACTAAGGGAATAAGGGGTTGTAGTACTGTTAGGCGATGGGCTTGCAACCTGTCACTAATACACTGGTAAACATCTTAGCCTGATTGTGCAAAATGTGGTTACAGAATTATCAACAAGTTTAGAGTTGTTGGTAATTCTGTAGCTCTGCCTATTCCGTTCTGGGAATGAAGGCGTGACTTTATGTATGTATGTGTATGTATAATTTCAAGACTGCAATCCTAAGACCTCAAATTCATTGCAACCCTGAGGACTATGATAGGAAATCATATTCAGGTAGTTTCATTGGAAATTGCGTAATTAATTAGAACAGTCAAACACAACAAAATGTGGTTTGTTCAAGTACTGAAGCTGAATACTATGTTCTTGGTAGTGCATTAAAGAGGCGAAACCATTAATATTTTTTTAATTGAACTGGGTGACAGAAATCAGTTGCACTCAGGACCTATAAATATTTTCCATGATAATCGTAGTACTTTAGGCGAACAAAACATATTGATGTTCAACATGATTTTATACGTGAATGTGTAGAAAGCAAAATTATTTATATTTCTTGTAAACCTTCTCAAGAATTCGAAGCGGATATATTGAAGCTTTACTTTAAATAAAACATCAATACCTTGTTAAATGCTTAAACCTACGATTTTTTTTTTCAATATTTAGGAAACTTAAATTTTCATCTCGCAACATTATAAAAAAAATATCGAAAAGGGGCAGTGTTTTATATATACAGCCTACTTGAAGGCTTCTTTTTTATGAAAGACGATGTCATGTTTGAATCTTTGTCATTATCTTCTGTTCTCTATTGACTGTATAATATAGAAATGTATTTTTTATTATTGTCCAGAGTTTATTAAATTAAATATATATAGAACAAGTCCTAGTATTTATTTGAAGCTTTGACTAATATGGAATGCTTCTATGCTAGTAATTTCACCGGTTGTTTTATCCCCACCTTATGACAATGCGAACACATATTATCCGCTTGGTAGATTAATGGATAAGATGGTGATAGCAATCCTGATGGACCCTGCTTAGGATCTTACCACCACAAAATATATCAAACTCAAAGGTACGAGTTCGATAATAATAATTTCATAAAATAAACCAAACGGAAGCATTAAAATATCACCAAGCACGAGTCAAATTATAAATTCTGAGACGCGTCCAAGCGAATTTTGATTAATACCATACTGTCAGTTGGGAATTAAGGTGTAAATTTATATTGGCATAATTGGCACGTAACGTTTATAGGTGAAGACAGATGCTGGAGCTAGTTACGTAATTGCCGAGGGATACGGTTTCGGGGATAATGTTTTTGGTGTGGGCGTATTGGGTATTCTTGGTAGAATTTTCTTGATGAGCGCTTTGGTTTGGAAGATAAACCAAGCTGGTATAATGAGGTCAAGACTTAATGATATCATGGGGAACACCTTAAAATTCTAAAGTATCTTTTTCCGAATATTCATTTGTCCGAATTTTATTTTTTCCAAAAGCTATGAGTCTGTTATGCTCGAGTTATTTTAAATTGAATGCTGAATTAAATTGGCTAGGTTAGGTTTGATTTATGAAATACATAAAAAATAAAGTCTTCTATCAAAAAAATGCATTCGAAATTATGAAAATTTTGATCAATTCGTAGTTATGTAGTGTACCCGATATAATGTTGTAAATGTTTAACTTAATTACGTAGGTTATGTTAGGTTAGATGTGTTAAAGATGGTGCAGAAAATGAAGTTCGATGAAATGATAAAAACCCAATTTTTTTAATAGCATTCCAACAATAAAAAAATCCTAATCTCATGAACTGAATACCCGCAAATCCTCAATCCTCCAACTTTCCAGACAATGTGCTTCTAAAGCCGATTGTACACGTTCCGTCCTTACACCCCATACGCGGTTGGGAGTTGTTTGGTGCGCTTTACGATGTCAAGGGTCCTTAACAAATGGACCTTGACTGTCGCTGCTTTCTAACTTGTGAGGGTTGTTTAGGATGCCGCATTAGATGCTTAAGTTTTTGATGGAAAAAAGTGTGCGGTTTGTTTGTGCGGTGTGTTGAGATTTAAATAAATATCAGAGGACAATCTCACACAAATTTACCTAGTCCCAAACAAAGCTCTAGGCTTGTACTATGGGTACTAGACAACGATAAACATACGTATATAGAGAAATAAATACTTAAATAAATAGGAAACATTCAAGACTCAGGAACAAATACTCGTGCTCATCACACAAATATCTGCCCTTACCGGGATTTGAACCCCGGACACCTAGCTTCGAAGGCAGGGTCACTCCCAACTAGGCTAGCGTAAACTTACTTAATTAGAAAAATACATACTTGAATACATAGAAAACATCCAAGACTCGGGAAAAAATATTGGGATAGTGATATGTAAGTTACATGAAATATCTCTTCTTTATTATTTTTTGTGATTTCTTTTCAAGCTCAATCATCAATTTTCACCTAAGCAATCTAATTTTGACGAAATGTGGAACAAATGATATTTTTAATCCCGGAAATTTTACAATCGATATTCCCTCGGCTAAGAACTTCTACGCGGAATTCGCGGGCAACAGCTAGTCTTATCACAACTATATTAACCAACCCTCTTATTAAAAAACTCATGATAGCTATATTCTTAAAATGTGCTTTATCCTTATCTGTCATTGTGACATTTAGATCAGATAGAAAGTGTCAAAGCATACGGCAACGTAGAACTTGACAAAAGCTCGTGGAGCTAACACTGCTTCTATTTAGCCCACAAGAGAAAATAATCTTTTTGCCGAAAAATTTGTTTGTATTTATGAAATTATTTCTCTAATAAGTCCGTTTGAGTGTATAATAATACATAACTCGATATTGGCGAAATACACCATAAAGCCATTAATTTAAAGTACAATTACAATCACTTTGACTTAACTAGGTATAATGCGTTTTTAAATCCCTTGAATAAGCATCTTCTTAACTGTCCGCAACAGGAGTATCCCACCATTCTGCCCTCCTAAGCTAATAGGTATGTAGTATCTCAAATTCAATGGCCAAAGCAGATTCAATGCTATTATGCTGATGATAAGGTTGCATTTGCTACAGAAGTTTTGTCTGAGATACTCCCATTTGTATTAGCAGGGCAGCATTGTACATTAAAGTCGTACATAATCGCGTCCTGCTGAAACACTGCACCGAGTCGACCACTGCAGCGCCAAGCGATAATAGATTTATATTTTAGTACATCTAGAAAAGGTGAACAATAAAACTTAACTACGCTGCGACTACACGCTAGCTTAGTTGGTAGTGACCCTGCCTTCGAAGCTAGCGGTCCTTGGTTCAAATTCCGGTGAGGGCAGATATTTGCATGTTGAGCACAAGTATTTATTCCTTAGTCCTGAGTTTAAGTATTATCGTTGTCTGGTACCTATATCACAAGCCTAGAGCTTAGTTTGGGACTAGGTCAATTTGTGTGACACTGTCCTGTGGTATTTATACATCTATTTACAGGATGCTGACGTTTAAGAGGTTTACAGAACCGCAAATTGTGCGGCAATAAAAAAAATGGATGATAATAATATAGTTAAGTGTAGTTTAGTGGTGGTAGGACCATGTGCAGGGTCCGTCCGGATCGCTACCACCATCTTATTCACTAACCACCCGCCAAGCAACAGTGTTCGCATTGTTGTGTTCCGGTGTGGGGATAAGATAACCGGTGAAATTACTAGCATAGAGGCACTCCATCTTAGTCCTCAGGGTTGGCAACGCATTTGAGGTTTTAGGATTATAGTCTTGAGAATTCAAATGTCTATGGGTCTCAGATTCCACTTACCATCAGTTACCTGAGTGCTCACATGTGCCTTCTGATATATAGGTAAGTATTTTTTTTCTCGAATCAATAATCATGAACTAAGAAAGCGTTTCTTCCGAAAACCACGCCAGGTTGTTTATTTAATTAATTAAAACACATACAGTCATTTAAATATCGTGCTTCTATATTATTAATGTATTTCGGCTAGCTGTCGCCGTCTCAGTCGCACTCGCATGTAACAGTATATTTGTCATTCGTTTTTCATACAAAAACGAAGCTTGCCGAGATACATTAAGAAAATAGAAGGTCCGTAAAGAAAAGAATACTACTACAATTATAATTCTAATAAAACTAAGTCCATAAATTATTAACTTAGGTACTGTCAGAAAAAACATGTAATTTCATAGACATACATCTGATATCGAATATCATTTGACTGATCTATTTCAACAGATGACTCAATACAATAAATATTTAAATCAGTCAATATTTTACAAATTTATATTAATACCATTTATTGGGAATGCCTCCTTTTTCCTTAATTATTTCTAAACACAAAAATGTACTTACCCCGGGAGTAACTTCCCAACTGATATCAAAAAACTCAAGCCTATTATCATACATACATACGTTCATGACATCACGCCTTTATTCACAGAGTACGATAGGCAGATCTAAAGAATTACGAACAACTCTAATAAAGCTGATAATCCTGTAACCACATGTTGCACAAATATGCTAAGATGTTTACTTGTGTATTAGTGACAGGTTGCAAGCCCTTCGCCTGACAGTACTACAAGCCCTGGGGCCCTAGCCAAGATGCAAACGCTCCTAACGCTTTTCTTTTCTATCGCTCAAAATGTATGGGATGACATTCTCGTGCGTTTCGATAAACCACGTGGTCGACTGCCATCCCATGCATTTTGAGCAAGAGAAAAGAAAAACGTTCGGAGCGATTGCATCTTGGCTAGGGCCCCTTATTATCTTAGTCGCCTTTAACGACATCCACTGGAAGACATGGAGTGGTATTCTAACCCAGCAACCGCACGGGGGGCAACCACACGCCTATTATCAATCCTTGATTTGAAACACCTAGCACTAAGAAATAACTATAAAGTAGGTAACAGATTTACAAATACACATAAAGTTGCACTAACAGGATAAAGTGAAAGCGACGCATCAAAAGAGCAAGGAAGACAACACGAAATAAAGTTTCTACAAAGTGAATAACCTAATGTATAGTGTTACAAAGGCGGCGTCCTGCCTGGCTGTGACTCTTAAGGTGCTACTACTGACTTTAAAGCGAGTTAGGATCGAGTTAAAAACTCAAGTTTTCAAAAGCTGTTATTTGTTTTTTTTACACATACATAACATAAAGTCACGCCTTTATTCCCAGAGTGGGGTAGGCAGAGCTACAGAATTACCAACAACTCTAAAAAACTTGTTTATAATTACTGTAACTACATTTTGCACAATCAGGCTAAGATGTTTACCAGTGTATTAGTGGTCGTTTTTGAAATGCTGCTGAGCTTTTTCTGTAGATCACATCATTCTAAAAGTCACGTGATCTTTCAGTGACGCGATTGGTTTAGTTACATACATAACATCACGCCTTTATTCCCAGAGTGGGGTAGGCAGAGCTACAAAATTACCAACAACTCTTAAAAAACTTGTTGATAATTCTGTAACCACATTTTGCACAATCAGGCTAAGATGTTTAAAAGTGTATTAGTGACAGGTTGCAAGCCCATCGCCTAACAGTACTACAAGCCCTTATTCCCTTAGTCGCCTCTTACGACATCCACGGGAAGACATGGAGTGGCATTATTCTAACCCGGCAACCACACGGAACCATTTGTTTTATTTAAACTACACTAACTAAACCAATCGCCCGTGTGGTGGCCAGGTTAGAATAGTACCACTCCATTGTCTTCCCGTAGATGTCGTATGAGGCGACTAAGGGAATAAGGGCTTGTAGTACTGTTAGGCGACGGGCTTGCAACCTGTCACTAATAATGCACTGGTAAACATCTTAGCCTGATTGTGCAAAATGTGGTTACAGAATTACCAACAAATATTTTTTGAGTTGTTGGTATTCCTGTAGCTCTGCCTTCCCCACTCTGGGAATGAAAGCGTGATGTTATGTAACTAAATCATTCGCGTCACTGAAAGATCACGTGACTTTTAGAATGATGTGATCTACAGAAAGACAAAAAATAGAAACGCTACTTAGCGAAAGCATATTGGCTAAGGCCTCTGGTCCTGTTATTCAAAGAAAAGCAGATGGAACTGAATGTTGATGATAAACTAATGAACATTAAACGTGTCTAACTCAGGGCACTTTCTAGGGATTTGATATCGATAAATAAGATGTCGCTATACATGTTTATTAATAGAAATCCTCTGCTACTGTAGTACAAAAAGTCCATGTCCAAAACTCCTGTTATTTTTTCAGTCATAGACTTATAAAAGACATACAATATCGTTCATGAATGAGACGGCGGATTTGGGTAATTTTATATTTGAAGAATGCCTTGTTGGCCACAGTGGACGTTTAGAGGACGTTTAGTTAATTACAGTGGGAATTTCCATCTAGACGGCAATAGTTACTAAGGGAAAAATGGAAAAAACATTCATTGTACTATGAAAAACATTTCAATATAAAAATTGTTTACTTTTTTTTTTTAATGTAGAGAAAATAATTCAATTAAAGTGACATCGATATATTTTTTACGCAAATCATTTTTGCTACGTCACTTAAGTATTCATGCCCTGAGTTAGCACACGTCTGCTAATGATTTGATTTATATGTGGTAATATTATAAAGACTACCTACTTATATTATTTAAAAAACATAAAACTGATCTAATATTTAATTTTATCCTAGATGATTTGCTGAAATGATTAGAACCATTCGTATAGTTATAAATTAAAAAAATCTTCCTTGCGTTACATGTATAAGAGTACCTCAGTTTTTTTACTCATTATATTATTGGTGTTAGGGACATACCTACAGTCAGATATAGAAACGAACATAAAGATGGATTCAATTGCAGTGGAAAATATATGCCTCGTGTGGTTGCCGGGTTAGAATAGTGCCACTCCATCTCTTCCCGTGGATGTCGTAAGAGGCGACTAAGGGAATAAAAGCTTGTACCTAGTACTGTTAGGTGATGGGCTTGCAAACTAATACACTAGTAAACATTATAGCCTACTTGTGCCAAATGTGGTTACAGAATTATCAACAAGTCTTTTTAGAGTTGTTGGTATTTCTGTAGCTCTGCCTACCCCACTCTGGGAATGAAAGCGTGATGTTATGTATCTATGTATGGAGTATAATTATATACTTTTGAAATGCTATACGTTATGATAGCTATTATTTATTTGTCATTAATGACGACCGATTTACAAACAATACCATTACATGTCAAAAGCTATGGTTTTAGCGACTGGAATAGTAGAGCCCCAGGCCCGCTGTGTCTGGCTCCGTTCAGTAACTGTTTTCACAATCGAGTTTAAAATCCCCCTTCTTATGTTTTTCGATAGGAAACCCGTGGTATATCGAAACAGTATCTCTAATTTGTTCTTCTTTTGTAGTTGGTGTAAACTTCCCGCGCCGTCCATTCTCTTTGATCTCAAACCGTAATTAAATGGGTTTTTGTACAAAGTTTATACTTTTTCAGGAGGCTGTTTTTGAGTCAACTTCCGAAGAGTTTTGTACGTTTAATTAAAAGTATATCGAGGGCTAATAAACATTTTTAGGATATTTTTTGCAAAGATTGTTACTCGTGGATGGGCAACGTTTTTAGGGTTCCGTAGTCAAACTAGGAACCCTTATAGTTTCGCCATGTCCGTCCGTCCGTCCGTCCTCAGCCTAGTGCAAAGACTATTAGTACTAGAAAGCTGCAATTTGGCATGAATATGCATATTAGTCACGCCAATAAATTGGTACAATAAAAAGTAAAAAAAATATATTTTTTTGGTGTACCTCCCCTACACATAACGTGGGATGTATTTTTTTTCTCGTCCGCCCTATTGTGTGGGGTGTCGTTGGATAGGTCTTTCAAAAATAGGGTTGTGAAAACAGTTTTTTAATTAAGTAATCCGTTTATGAAATATTAAGGTTTAAAGCGCTTATTTTTGTTAGACTCACGTGTCCCCCTCCCCCCCTACAGCCAAAACTACAAATACTAAACATCTGAAAAAAATCTTAAATGAAAGAGCATATAACCTATTTTAAAGGAAAACCATCACGAGTTAAAGTGTTTATACCTACTAAAGTCATCTACGACGGCACCAATTGACTTTAAATAGAAAATTAGTGATTACTTGATGATTTTTTATGTTTTTAACGGCTTCGGAACCCTACACTGAGCATGAGCATGGTTCTACATGCTCTAGTCCGGTTTTTTATTAATTATCGAGCAAATGTTTTCTTGATAAACTTACTTTTTGGTTATAGGAGAATTCGTTTTGAAGATATTTCTGTTGGTGATCGAAGGTTAATAAATTATATCTGGAATGTAAGGAAGTAATTAAATTACTAAAGTTTTTTTAACGCTGAACTTTGATCAAAATATCATCCAGGTTTTGACAAAACATCTTATTATTTACACTAAATTCCTAATTTATTGCCACGGCCACTATAAAATTGATCAGCATGTTTTAATGTTTGTATCCAGAACTTATATAACCAACTTTCTAAATTTCATCAAAATGTCGTTTTGGGCCGTTTAAATATTTAACGTTATAATCTTTTTATTTTTTGTGGACTTCCAATTTTTTTAAACACCCGTTATATATAACAAAACTAACCCTACCAAAACCTTTAACCTCAAAAAGCAACGCCATTAAAACCCTATCAAGTATCAAATGAAAACCGTTCACAGCCTTCATTTAAAACCCTTATTTCAAATTTCGAATGTGATTCTTCCACCTCTGTACGTAGAAAACAATCACAACACAAGATAAGGCAGCACATTAGGGCCGTCATACCCAGGATATCGAATTCCACCACCGGATGTATAAATCCTGGATACCCTATCGTAGATTACCCGAAGTCACCGCCAGGGAGACCATTCCTTTCACTTATTAAATACACGCGAGTAGGGTCACTTGCTCCGAACATATAAAATGTAGTTTAGTCAAAAGTTTAGTTCATATGGTTTTAAAACTAACCCTCTTTGTCTTAAACGCTTAAAAACTAATTAATTCTAGTTTTAATTTTCATTATGGCTTTACTCCTCCTGTTAAGGTATATTTCTAAGTTGTACACTGTCTTACAGAAACTAATTTCATAGAATGAATTGCATTGCTGTAACCTTACTGTTTTCAGATTATTTTTTGGTGGTCACAGGTCTAACCTATCCTAACCTACGTAACTCATGCTTAAGATAATCTGAAAATATTAAGGCTTCAGCAGAAATTAGCTTTCTATGGAGTGAAAATTCTGCAAAGTCAATCAATCAATCAATCAATCAATCAAGTCATTTATTTGCGTAAAACATAAAATGCATGCAAATACAGTTTTAGGATTAAAATTATGCTTAGAATAGGTACATTGAGCAATGCGTAGATTCCATTTAAAGCAATACCAATTAAATACATATAAGTATGGTATTATTATTTTATAAGAAAAATATTTCATTTTGCACAATTCATTTAAATAATCATATCCAAATTACATATTAACACAATTGTTCATGAATTAATAAAAGCTAAATAATAAATATAAGTAGGTACAGATAAAACATTCAGTCCAAGGCATTAGCATAATACTCCCTAATGGAATAATATGGTCTATCAATGAAGTACGCCTTCAGTCTACGTTCGAAAGTTCTAAGGTCCCTGCATTCTTTTATATTAGAGTCAAGTTTATTGTAAACCCTCAGTGCCGTGTTGTGCAGGCTTTTGTCGTAATGTTTAAAGTGAGCTCTAGTCAGTGTAAATTCATTGAGGTTCCTAAGGTTCTTGTGTTCATTACGTCTGATTTGTATAGTATTTTTACCTTTAAATACATATAAGCATATACTATAAAGATATAGTGAAACAACTGTTAGGATTTTGTTCTCTTTAAATATATTTCTATGTGTATCAGGTACATAAGAGCATCCTGCCAAAATACGTAAAGCCTTTTTTTGTTTTAATAGTACCGAATCTATTGCAGTGCCATTACCCCACACTTCAATACAGTATCGAACTATACTTTCGAAATAGGCAAAATAAACTGATTTTAAAATAGCTTTATTAACAGTACTAGCAAGATTCTTTAAAGCATAGCATGCACTAGCCAGCTTTTTATTAACAGTGTCGATGTGAGTATGCCATCTTAGATACGGATCCAGCTCAACACCTAGAAAACGCACATTATTTGCTTTAGTTATAGGTATATTACAAACAGGGTCGGCGCTGTTAGGACCACGGCGAAATATCATGTAAAAACTTTTGGCGCAATTGACCCTTAGACCATTTGATATAAACCACTCGGATAATTCAGCCCAACATTGTTGCATCTTAATATCAAGTTCCTCTGAGGTTGAGCTACTTATGATTATACTGGTGTCGTCAGCGTAAAGGTAGGGGGTTCCACATTTAAGATAGTGTGGCAGGTCGTTAATAAAAATTATAAATAATAAGGGCCCCAGCACGGATCCCTGTGGCACCCCGTATCTTACAACCTCCTCGCTTGACTGGACCAGGTCACCACTATCCGGGTCCCTGACTTCCACGTACTGAGTCCGCCCACTCAGATATGACTTCATTAGGTTCAAGACCGTGCCAAGAACTCCATAATGTTCCAATTTGGCGAGAAGCATTCCATGATTAAAAATGAAAGTGATAATTATATGAAATAAGTTTCTGTAAAATAAGGGGACACCATATTTCGCTTACGTCAAGTTATTCCTTGACACTCCCATGAACTTATTAGAGAAATAAGTCCGTGAATATCACAAGCGAGGACAATTTAAATAAATAAATAAATATCAGGGAACAATCTTACACAAATTGACCTAGTCCCAAACTAAGCTCTAGGCTTGTACTATGGGTACTAGACAACGATAAACATACTTATATAGAGAAATAAATACTGAAATACATAGAAGATCCAAGACTCAGGAACAAATTCGCGCTCATCACACAAATATCTGCCTTTACTGGGATTTGAACCCAGGACCGCTGGCTTCAGAGGCAGGGGCACTACCAACTAGGCCACCGTGTCGTCAATTTGTTTGGTTAATGAGTATTTTCTCTTGTGTACTATTCAGAAGCTCTACGCGCTTCAAACAATAGTTAAACTGTGCTCAAAATATGCTTTATCCTTAAACGTCATTGTCACATTTACATTCTACAGAAAGTGACAAAGCGTACTTTGACTTAAATAGTTTTCTGTTGCGTTTATGAATAAAAGGGAAAGTCTTATTTCATTTGTATACTTATAAAAGCCTAAAATATGCGACATTCTTAACTTTAAGTTCAGCGATTTAAACTGATAAAATATTTTTTTCATGTAATTCTCTCTTATTTAATAAGTAAAGGGCTTTTGTGTTTATCTCTTAAGAACTCTTTTGTAAACTCTGGACACACGTGTGTTTTAAAACTGTAACTAAAGGTATACTGTATGATTTTTAGGGTTCCGTAGTCAAACTAGGAACCCTTATAGTTTCGCCATGTCCGTCCGTCCGTCCGTCCGCAGCCTAGCGCAGAGACTCTTAGTACTAGAAAGCTGTAATTTGGCATGAATATACAAATTAGTCACGCCAATAAAGATTTAAAATAAAATAAAATATTTTATAACATGTAATCCAGTAAAAAAGCTAAATAAATTGTGTGAAGGTTTGTTTTTACGATTATGATTATTGTATAGTCAAGCTTTTTTTTAATCAAAATGTTATTATTTTTATTTTAAATACCTTAAGCAATAAAAAGAATACTGTATGTAAAGTCAAATGTCAAAGTCAAAATATTTATCTCACTCGATTTTAGGTACAACAAGATCATTGATAAAGCATTTCAATAGATAATCTGCGGTTTTTAACTAGTAACCAGGCTGATTCCTCCGCGGTCTTGGCTCACATAAATTTAAGGGTAAATAATATTAGTTATTAGCCGCTACGTGGAGGATTTACGCCTCGAACGGGTTGTATTTAACGCATTCTCTGCCGGACTCCATACATTTCCATACAAACTGGAACTGACTCGTAGTGGTAGTGGACAAGTGAAATAGACGGAAGCCTTAGTTATAGGAAATTGTAAATTCTTATTAAATCTGAATAACTGACTTGTGGTGAGTGTGGTAGCACCAAGAGGCCTAGCCAAGCATTATGCAAACTTTAGCGATTTTTAGCAGACAAAATATAGGGATGATTTAAGCTAGCGATTCGCGTCGGCCATTTATTGTCAATCCTTAACATTTTGTCAGTTTTTGAAAACTGATAACGTTAGCGTAATGCATTTTGTCTAAGCTATCACAACGTTTCTGCACCTTTTTTGTCGGTCTTGTATAAAAATCTCTAATCGTCACTTGACCTAATTTATCGCTTGTCCGATTTTTTTTTTATCCTAAAGCTATTTTTGGCTGGATTTTTAAACTGCAGGTATTTAAAAAAAAGTTATCTGACTCAGCTGGAAACCTGTTTTGGACAAACGTTATTAGAGATTCCATGGGGATGCTAACGAAACACAAGTTGTGCTATGTCACCAGAAAAAGAGATGAGGATTAGTGGTGGTAAGACCTTGTGCAAAGCCCATCCTGATTTATACCACCTACACCTGCAGCTTGTTAATTTATTGACATACAGACACGACAGTTGTTGTTCCAATTTCAATTTATCTATCGTTTAACTTTCAGATATTGCCTAATTTTCTTATCCTTTTAACTTTGTAATTCTCTTCAATTCCATTTGCACTAATATAGGTTCTTTACCATGTGATTACAGTTTTAGGTTTGTGAATCTTTATATTGTTTTTGAGCCTCCATCAGAGCGAGCATAACATTAGATGGCCTATGTGCTCGTATGCCTTTTACCACAAAAAATAGCTTATGACGGCTTTTAAATTTACTACAGTTTAAATACAGATACCAAAAAAGGGCAAAAACTACACAAGCTGACTTATTAAATGTCGGTAAGGTAGCCTGTTTACCAAAAACCTTTTTTATAAAAAATATACAGTTCAAATGGAATCGTTTATTTCTATCTAAAAGCGCCACGTAGCGCTGCCGTATCATTTCTATTTCAGCTCAGAAAATACAGTTTTAGCAATTTAGTGCTACACAATTTATGCGCAAAGAATTCAATGAACTAAAAGCGATCGGAGAAAAATGGGGATAAAATAATGTACTTTTGTTGCAAAAGTTATGTTTGTGTAGCGAAGGAATATTACAGCAAAATACCTATATTTTTTTTATGAATTATCCTAAAAAGTGTAGTTAAGTTGTGAGCTTCTTCTAGTGGAAGTTTTTTGATATAGGGACTCTATTGATTGACATCCACTCGTGTCTTTCGGGCCTCTTATAGGGTTTAAATAAATAAATCATAGGACAATGTCACACAAACTGACCTAGTCCCAAACTAAGCTCTAGGCTTGTACTACGGGTACTAGACAATGATATACTTACTTATATAGAGAAATATATACTTAAATACTCGTACATAGAAAACATCCAAGACTCAGAAATATTTAAATACTCGTGCTTATCACACAAATATCAGCCCTTACCGGGATTTAAACCCAGGACCCCTAGCCTCGAAGGCAGGGTCACTACCAACTAGGCTAGCGTGTCAGTTTAAATCGGTATACTGTATCACGACACGTCAAAGTCAACATCACGTCATAAAAGAGTGTCTTAAGACGGACATCGGACTTAAGATCAGTTTATCACTACGACCCCTTACCCTTTCAGATTAAACAGCATCAAGTCAAGTATGATATAATCTGTATCTAAACACGTCACATATTATAAGTCTTCTACAATGCGTTCAGAACGCGTTGGTAATGATCAGCATTACAGCATTTAGTGTGGTCTGGTGGTGGTGGCGGTGGTAGGACCCTGTGCAGAGTCCGTCCGGATCGCTACCACCATCTTATCCATTGACTACCCGCCAAGCAACAGTGTTCGCATTGTTGTGTGTTCCGTTTTGGGGATAAGACAACCGGTGAAATTACTAGCTTAGAGGCATTCCATCTTACTCCTCAGGGTTGGCGACGCATTTAAGGTCTTAGGATTATAGTCTTGAGAATTCAAATGGCTATGGAGTTCAGATTCCACTTACCATCAGGTGGCCTCAGTGCTCGTGTGCCTTCTCCTTATCTTAAAAATATAATCTGCTCTGGGTGTCCTCCCGGATTTACTCGCTTTCATAAAACCACACTCGTGTTTTAATACCCCTCATTATGTTACACTTACATAAACTACTATATTGAATCTTCCTTATCGTATTGCTTTGTTTTTAAGGTTTAAATTAAAGTGTATTTTGCTCATATTTGAGACACTGAAAAGAGGATAATTTTCAATGACATTTAACCTACATGATCGTACCCTTTTACCTTCTATTGTGTAAGTTAACGCGTCGTCATCAAGATATGGCGATTAGTATCAGAGCGTTTTCCAAAAGAAGTGTACATCGTTAAGGACAAAAGTTAAGAAAATTTAACTTTTCCATTTCGTCACGAAAATTAGCCATACATTTACATACGTTAATTTTTGTGACGAAATGAAAAAGTTTAATTTTATTAACTTTTGTCTTTAACGATGTACACTTTTTTTGGAAAACGCCCAACTTTGTCCTTAACGGTGTACCTACACTTTTTTTGGAAAACGACCATCAGCGCCCCATGTCCATACTTATTACTAAAACTATACAGCAAGTTGACGCTGACGTTGACGTTAACATCGTATCGTCATTGAATAATAAGATAATGTATAAACATGATTGTGTGTCTGTTTTAGGGTGCTACGGAGAGAATCAGAACACGTTTTCGAAATCAAAATTAAAAAGTTTCCGTCACAAAAATCATTTTTGGGACAAGCTTTTGTTGCTGACTGTACTTTTTTTTACAAAGTTATTTACTGCGCTTATCAAGTCCATAATGAGTCCAAACACGGTGTGTCTACTTTAAGTATAGCGGAGATCCTATCCCCACCTTCCGACTCTATCATCAGACCAGCTAGATGATGCCATGTAATTGTATTTAACTTTACATTAGAGCCAATAGATCAGATGTGCATTTTTGATACTTTACATGATGAGCAAAACTAACTTTAAAGGTATAAGCGCGTTGCGGTGCGCATCTTTGCTAAGTAGATGGCGCGCCAGCCAACCAACAGTGTCTTGATGGCGTTAGTTGATAGGTGGGACTTCCCACTACTCCAGCGGTGGACACAGATCCACACTTATTCTAAAACTAATAATAGAGTATAAGATTTTTAAAATAAGTAACTAATACCTATGGATTTTTTTTGTCCGTTTCTTTTTTTTGTTTAAATTATTATTTTAGTATTATTATTTATTAACACTGACTTACTGTATTTAAAATTAAGAAAACTAGTAATTAATAGAGAAAGAGCATAATATCAATGCTTACGCTATCAATAACAATGCAATTCAAATTTAATTATCAAAAGGGTGTTACATCCGACCTTAAATTTTTAAGGCATAATGCTATGCAGTGGTCGGATAACATCCGATATTTTGCTGTAAGAAAATTTCTTATCATGAAATTAGTACAGGGCCTCTATTCTACAGTGTTATAACGATATCGCATTTGATGTGTTTTAGAATCGTTTATGTCACAGTCGCCTTTATTGTAAATGACATAAGAGTTATGAAAACGTTGACAATACGGAAACAGGGCCTTTATTCAACTGCGTTATAACGATATCGCATTTGACGTGTCTTAAAATCGTTTATGTCACAGTCGCCATTATTGTAAATGACATAAGAGTTATGCAAACGTTGACAATACGGAAACAGGGCCTCTATTCAACTGCGTTATAACGATATCGCATTTGACGTGTCTTAGAATCGTTTATGTCACAGTCGCCATTATTGTAAATGACATAAGAGTTATCAAAACGTTGACAATAAGGAAACAGGTCAAAAATGATATCGTTATTACCGCGAAGAATCCTAGCCTTATGTTCAAATCAGACTTTATAGCTCGAAATGAAATGAAAATATAATCAATCTTATGAGAGCACCAGACATTTTGGTTCGGGGATATTAAACATACTAAAATCAATATCGGCAATCTTCGGGCGTATGTTTGCTTTCTGTCCCTTTTCATTGCCCAATAAAAAATATCGTTATCTCTTTTTGTTGTGGAATTTGTGGGGATTCCCCAAATCAGACGTTCCGTTCTAAGATATTTTTCTTTCTTCTAAGGTATTTTGGACAACCGACCTTTTTAGTAAATCTAACTATGTAGAAAAAAAGAGACAGTGATATAATAGTTAGATGGCCTGAAATAGGGCAAAAAAAATAGTATAATTAAAAAAATATATGATTTTGGTAAAAATTGTTTATCGCAGTTACGTAGGTATACCAAATTTCAGCTCAATCGGTCCCCGGGAAGTAGTCCAAATCTTCCTGGCAAGATTTGACCTGAACAGACATAATAAAAAAAAAACATGATCACACTATTTAACCTAGTCCCAAACTTAGCTCTAGGCTTGTACAATGGATATCACACAAATATTTTCCCTAACCGGGACTTGAAACCTGTACCGCTAGCTTCCAAGGCAGAGTCAACAACAACTAGGCCAACGTGTCGTCAAACAATACATACATACAAACATTGCATAAAAGCACTAAAGTTATCTCACTTAAGACCGGTCTTTTACCTAATCCATTTTGCATATCTTCGAAGCAGAATTTTCCATCCGTAAGCTTGCAACATCGAAATAAAACGTACAAGTTTTCGACCTATATTAGAATCGGTCTCGTAAAAGCGCCTATTCCGCTCCCTCTCTATACTTGTACGATAGCACATATCTAGAGGCATAATTTCCGATAGAATGCACCTAAACGCCGGCTTTTTTCGACATTTTCGTGTTCTGCCGTGAGCCGCGACAGCGTTTTTATTGATAGACATAATCTCTACGATAGAGATGGATTTGATAAGGTTTTTGTTTGTTTGACGACGTAATACTTAGTAAAGTTGTTGAGGTTACAATAATAATTTACGAGTTATTAATCTTTACGGTTCCATGCCCGAAGGGAGCCCAACGGGACCCTATTAATATACCTACGCTGTCCGTCCGTCCGTCCGTCCTAACTTTAAAGAGCTTTAACTTACGTACATACATAACATCACGCCTTCATTCCCAGAGAGGGGTAGGCAGAGCTACAGAAATACCAACAACTCTAAAAAGACTAAACAGCAAGCTAACAGCTTTAACTTTTTAGACATAATATAGCGAGTTGTTTCGTTTTCAGATTGTATAATAACAGCAGATTTATCTACTAAGAGATAGGTTCCTATACAGTAAACCTTTTTTTTTTCAATTCGTTTTTTTATTTATGTTGTATCGTAAAAATGGCAAAACATACACCTCAGTGTATTTATATTACAAACTCTGAAAGAAACAACAAATACTAAAAATTTATTAACTTTGACGACACGTTGGCCTAGTTGGGAGAGGCCTCCGAAATCAGCGGTCCTGGGTTCAAATCCCGGTAAGGGCAGATATTTGTGTGATGAGCGCGAATATTTGTTCCTGAGTCTTGGATGTTGTCTATGTATTTCTCTATTTAAGTATGTTTATCGTTTTCTAGTACCCATAGTACAAGCCTAGAGCTTAGTTTGGGACTAGGTCAATTTTTGTTAGATTGTCCTTTGATATTTATTAATTTATTTTTATATAGTCACGTGTAAGATGAACTCGCGCTGATTCGATTTGAAATCAAATTCAAATCGGAATATTATAATACCTTATGTGCGGTGGTACGGAATCCTAGCTGCACGAGGCAGATTTGCGCTTGGCTGGTGTTTTTCTTTTTTACCTAGCCTATATCATTTATGTACGCATGTTCAATTCGGTCCATCTGTTTGAAAGTTACAATACCACACACACGGTGTACCCTTCTTTTGTCGACAACCTTTTCATCGAATATTATTTCATCGACAACGATTCATCGAAACTTTAGTACTAGTAATATTGTTTGGCGTAATTTATTTCAACTACTATTTATTTAAATTTATCTTACTACGTGGAAATACTAATCAACGAATACTACTTAATCGCTGATTTGTTACAAATTATCTTAATTGGTACAGCTACAAAACATTGCAATTCATTTCTTTGACGTATTACTTCAATACATTTTTATATGTCCTATGAGGCTTTCAAAGTAAAAAACGAACTGTTGACAGAAGTGGGTTAGGTTAGGTTAGAACTGCGACCCCCAAGAAAACGAACTGTTGACAGAAGTGGGTTAGGTTCGGTTAGAACTGCGACCCCCAAGAAAATTAACTGTTGACAGAAGTGGGTTAGGTTAGGTTAGAACTGCGACCCCCAAGAAAATGAACTGTTGACAGATAGCATGACACATTACTATTATTAAATTATATCAATGGTCAATCACAACACACATAGCTATAATCGCACAGAGTGCTTGCGTTTAGTTTTGATAGCAAAATATTACCAATTGAAATAATTTTATGCGGAATAAATATTGTTACAAGTAAAAAAAAACAAATAAAAAAACCCGAAATGATTATTCATGACATGAATTTGATTGAAATAAGTCAACTACCAATTAAAAGACCTCGTTTCAAATTACCTAGTATTGAGTCCTCGACGCAATGAGTTGTCGATGAAATGAAAATACTTGAAACGTTGTCTTTGAAATAATATTCGATTAAAAGTTTGTCGGCAATTCAATGGTAAACCCACACACACACATATAGATACACAGGACATACGTAAACTTATAACACCTCTAAATACAAATGTATGTTTTGATACTGTCAATTACGTTAATTCTAGTTAGCCAACCAATTTCGTCTTCTTACTTACTCAAACTCATATTTGCATATTTTTTTTGCGGTTAGTAAATTCATTTTCGTTCAGAAATAATTAGAAAGTAGTAGGTAAGTTTACCAACGGCAAACAAATATTCAGATATGAGTTTGAGTAAGTAAGACGACGATTTCCTCTTTTATATTATAATTATACTCGTAGATGCAGCGAGGCTCGTGACGCTGGGACCAATCTAAAGATACATGACACTAGACTTTTGGACATGGACTTTTTTATCGTAACAATTGCAGATTTTTTTATAAATAAACATGTACATCGACATTTTATTTATCGATATCATATCCCTAGGACGTGCCTACGCATGATTATTTAGCATACTTTAGCTATTGCGCGTTTAGCAATTAATTACAAAAAACACTTCTTGAAACAAAAATTGCACTGTTAGTTGGTCCCTGCTTAGAACACCTTTACCAATATTCAAGTCGTACAAGTACATTGCTCTTACAATTTTCTATGAAAGCTTCTTTTTCGCTTTTCAGTTGATAATTTTATTGCAGTCGTAACCTCGTAACCCTTGTAACTTCGCAATGTCCATCCGTCCGCAGCCTAGCTCAGAGAGTCTTAGTATTAGAAAGCTGTCATTTGGCCTGAATATAAATAATAGTCACGCCAACAAAACAGTTAAAAAGTCTTAAAAAAAACGTGTTATTTAGTGTACCTAACGGGACTGTATTCCTTTTTTCTCGTCTACCCCATTGCGTGGAGTGTCGTTGGATAGGTCTTTTAACAATATTACGGGTTTGCAAAAACTGTTTTTCGATTAAAGGATCCGTTTACGAAATATTAAGCTTTAAAGCGCAAATTTTTATAGAGTCATATGTCGCCCCCCCTTCCCCCTCACTACAGCCAAAAATACAAATACTAAAAATCTGAAAAAAAACTTAAATGAAAGGGCATATAACGAATTTTAAAGGAAAACTATCACGACTAAGTTATCATTGGTTCATGAGATACAGGCGATTAAATTGTTTATACCTACTAAAATCATCTAAGACGGCACCAATTGACTTTGAATAGAAAATTAGTTAATACTTGTTGCACTTAACGGCTTCGGAACCCTACAATGAGCTTGGTCCGACATGCTCTTGCCCGATTTTTTGTCGATGTCGTCTATACACACAAACAAGTAAAACACGTGAGATACATTGGCAGCTGGGTTATAAGACGATTATAAAACTTAACTCGTAACCTCAATTTCTATATGCAAAAAACATCTGTTCTAGTACAGACGCTAGGCGCCTAAACATTATTTCCAATTATATATAAAAGCCAGTGGGATTCCTATTACTTTACCCGTATTATCGTGGTTGCGGTAGATAAAGTAATTTCATAAAAATATGTGTAACCGAGCCAACCCTTTCTCTTCACAAATTAAATTATCCCGAGCGAGCGTTTCGGTAACAGGATAGATTCGCTGGACTGTTGGGATGTATGACAACGCAATTTGTATGTGTGGGTTGTAATAGAGAGAAAAGTTTAAACGAGATCATTTACGAAGTTTTAAGGGAACAAATGCGTGTGGCTTTGGAACATCGAACATTTTGTGGAACGTTTTTAGATATAACACGCATACCACCCAATTTTATAAGTAGTCACTTCAACGTTTTGTTTGAAATGCTGCACTTTTTAAAGGGTGTTAAAGCGATAAGGTACCAAAGTGTGCAGTTACTTATAACGCCACTGTACCTATGCTATGATGGGTTTATTGATTAGGAGCATTGTTAAACTTACAATTGGTAAAAGACTTGTATTCTAATACTTGTATTGGTGGTGGTAAGACCCTGTGCAGGGCCCGTCCGGATCGCTACCCCCATCTTCACCATTAACCACCCTCCAAGCAACAGTGTTCGCATTGTTGTGTTCCGGTGTGGGGATAAGACAACCGGTGAAATTACTAGCATAGAGGCATTCCATCTTAGTCCTCAGGGTTGGCAGCGCATTTGAGGTCTTAGGATTATAGTCTTGATAATTCAAATGTCTATGGGTCTCAGATTCCACTTACCATCAGGTGGCCTGAGTGCTAGTGTACCATCTCCTTAACATAAAAAATAAAAATAAAAAATAAGATATTATAAAATAAATTATGATTTAATACCCTTATCAGCTAATATACGATAACTGATGAGGGTATAGGTATAGTATAAGTTATAGCTCTACAAGTCACGTAGATGTGGAATTTCGTTAATAACTCTAATACTTAGAGCGCAGCTAATTTTTAAAGGTTCTATCGAGCAGCAATGTACTGGAAACCTTGTCAGCTGTAACGAAGATGTAAGTGACAGTTAATCGCAGGTTAATTGGGCTATTTCTAATACATTGCGTGGCTAATTAATAAGTATGAAAAAAATACAACTTATGTTAACGATACACGGGTGAATTGCAGAAAAAATGTACCTTTTAGTTTAATTGGTGTCCCGTGAAAACACGGTGGATTTAAAATTATATCATGAGAAGAAAAGACGATGTAATTATTTTTCTTAAAGTATGAGAATTCTTAAAATTCAGATAAAATTATTTTTATTTTTATTCTGTTTTATTTATATAGATTTAAATAAAAAACAATCCTGCGATACGCGAGTACTTCATATATTATGGTCATGTCCCAATTCCGAGTGTGTTTTTATCTAGAAAATTTGTTACGATTTATATTAATTCTTAATATACCTGCCATTTTAAAATTCAAGATGGAGGTCATAGAGAACCAAATACAGGTACCTCCATACACCTGAAAATCATTACCACTTTTTTAAGACCATCCCATAAAAATAACTAAAATACATAACGTCACGCCTTCATTTCCAGAGTGGGGTAGGCAAACCTGCAAAAACACCACTAACTTTGTTAATAACTCTGTAACCACATTTTGCACAGTCAGGCTAAAATGTTTACTAGAGTATTAGTGACAGGTTGCAAGCCCATCGCCTAACAGTACTACAAGCCCTTATTCCCTTAGTCGCCTCTTACGACATCCACGGGAAGACATGGAGTAGCAAAGTAAAAAATAAATATTCAAAAAATATGTTTTGTGCACTTTGATCCGTCAATTTGAAATTTTGTGACAGAAAATAACGAAGCGTATGGTTTTCTTAAAAAATATATAACAACTAATTGTAAAATTATTCAAAATTCAAATATTTTAAGATAGCTGAGTAAAATTTAAACTTAAACACCTTACAGGGTCCGTAGACCCTTGCCACAAATCTATTTGGAACATCCCCTCCCACATCGCCAAGGTTTAAATTTATGTCCAGGGTTAGCAATCAGGATGAAACATACCTTGCTGGGTATCGAATTCCTTTATCAGGGATTTTCTTTTTGCCCAAATTGCTTTTTTGTGAGGGAAGGATTCAATCAGTTGAAAAGGTTAGTTGTTTTGTAATAGTAATGTCTAAGCATTAATCCAGGGCTGGGATTCTACACGGTAATAACGATATCTTCTTTGACGTGTTTCCGTATTGTCAACGTTTTGATAGCTCTTATGTTATTGATAATAATGGCGGCCGAGTAAAAAAAAACTACTTACTACTTACTAAAGTAACTACTTACTACAAACATGGGCCTAGTTGATGTTTGTAGTTGTTCCACATAAATTTATTTTTCGAAAATCTCGTATTCATACGCGTTGAAAGCAATAGCTGAAACAGGTTGCGAAAAGTATTCTAAATTTCAAACTTTTGAGTTTCACTTTAATTGACGACACGGTGGCCGAGTTGGGAGTGACCATGAATCCGAAGCCAGCGGTCCCGGGTTCAAATCCCGGTAAAGGCAGATATTTGTGTGATGAGCGTGAATATTTGTTTCTGAGTCTTATTTCTCTATTTAAGTATGTTTGTCATTGTCTAGTACCCATAGTACAAGCCTGGAGATTAGTTTGGGACTAGGTTAACTTGTGTAAGATTTTCCCCTGATATTTATTATTTTATTTATTTTATTAGGTATTTAATTTTGTAACAATAACGAGTTCTTTAATAATGGTGGGTAACTGTTTAATATTATCTGTGTAACGTGATTGTTTAAGTACACTAAAGTGTTTACATACACACTTACATAAAGCAAAAGCGCTTTAATCAGTTATATTATTCTCTTACTAACTCGTTTAACAACTCGAAAAACTTATAACTTATTAACCGGTGAGTTTAAATTGCGCTATAAGAGCGTTATAACGGGTGTCCCAAAATCTATGCAAGATTTACCATAGAATTAGTATCTTGCGTAAATTTTGGGACAGCCTTTACAAAATTAGTAGTTTGAAACTCGTATTTCTCCATTAGCTCTGTCGAACATT
The DNA here is from genome assembly GCA_949316455.1 of Acleris holmiana. NCBI lineage: Eukaryota > Metazoa > Arthropoda > Insecta > Lepidoptera > Tortricidae > Acleris > Acleris holmiana. Next base: position 3,059,148 of record OX438769.1, on the reverse strand, counting down.
TCGCAAGAAGTAATTTTTAAGACAATACGAGTAAGCCTTCAAGATACACTCGTACTTATACAACCTTATGTGGTTACAGAATTATCAACAAGTTTTTTAGAGTTGTTGGTAATTCTGTAGCTCTGCCTACCCTACTCTGGGAATAAAGGCGTGACTTTATGTATGTATGTATGTATACAACCTAAATGAATCAAGGGCATCACAGTTGCATTATAAATTGTCTAATCAAAACAGCTTAAGCTTTAACGACGCAACAACTACATTGATGATAACCTTTTCACTTAAAGTTTTCAAATTTAAGCAACAACTTATGACCTTATTTATGACTTAAATCAATTCTATTTTATTTTAAGTAATTTTATAAACTGTAACAATTCCAACCCTAACATGGGTTCTAAGTTAATAATGCTTTTATGTAAACCTACAAATCAACAGGCCTTTTAGGGTTCCATACCCAAAGGATCAAAACTGGACCCTATTCTTAAGACTTCGCTGTCTGTCTCTTTGCCCGTCTGTCACCAGGCTGTGTCTCATGAACCGTGATAGCTAGACAGTTGAAATTTTCAGAGAGTATGTATTGTTTATTTAAGAGCGGCTCCCATACAATAAACGTGTTTTTTTGCCGTTTTTTGCTCGATCTTAATACAGGCACCGTCGTTGTATAGATAATGGTACGGAACTCTTCGTGCGCGAGTCCGACTCGCACTTGGCCGGTTTTTATTATCACTGTCAGACACGAATTTAAAATTAGAGTTCTTTTTCATGTGATATTGTACGCGATTATCACGATTTAGTAACAATTAAAAATGTTTAGGACATTTCCAAAAAAACACGCTTCACACATACATACATAACGTAACGCCTTTATTCCCAGAGTGGGTTAGTAACAACTCTAAACTTGTTGATAATTCTGTATTCACATTTTGCATAGTCAGGCTAAGATGTTTACCAGTGTATTAGTGACAGGTTGCAAGCCCATCGCCTAACAGTACTACAAGCCTTTGTTCCCTTAGTCGCCTCTCACGACATCCACGGGAAGACATGGAGTGGCACTATTCTAACCCGGGAACCAAACGGGGGAACAAACACGCGTCACGTAAAAAAATAACAAACTCTGAAACAATCATGTAAAATAAAACACGTGTTAGCATCGAGAACTGCTCGCCGCTCTTTTGATCAAATATGAAACACCTTTTAATTAATGAGCGTGTGTTTTTGTGATTACAGTGAATATAATAAATTGTTTTCACACCGAGGCTGTTTCGAGCCTTGTAATATTCACTGCGATGCATAAATTATAATGCCGTTGATCCAATATGAATGCTAATGCTGTTACCTTATGTACGGGAATGCAATTTGTATTAATGGAAATTGGGGTAACGACTGTAATTCCTATTATAACACCATTGTAACTGTCCGGTGCATAGTTTGGCAGTAGCTTATCTCGTTAGTGGCTAAGCTTATTATTGTCAATAAGTGCCAAAATGTAATAAGTTTATTCAGTTTTATCATATGTGTTTTTTTGGCGTTCGCCTCGTTGGTATTGACCCTGTCTTCGAAGCCAGCAGTTCCGGGGTAGATATTTGTGTGATGAGCACGAGTATTTGCTCTTGAGTCTGGGATGTTTTCTGTGTATTTGTATTTCTTGATCGAAGTTTATAGTTGTCGTTGTGTGTCGTAGTACAGTTACAGTCATAAATAAGTAATGATTAATGTACCATGTCGCTTTGATTTTCGTATGACATTTCAAACTAGCATAGAGGCATTCCACGTTAGTTCTCAGGGTTGGCAACGCGTTGTGAATGCGAACGTCTTGGTCACAGTTACCACTTCCCATCAGGTGGCCTGTGTACTCGTTTGCCTTCTCAATGCTATAAAAAACAACAACATGATAACTTATTTATGCCGGTGACTGTACACATAGTATAAGCCTAGACCTTAGTTTAGGACTTAGTCAACTTAAGTACATTGTCCTGTGGTATTTACTTATTTATCTCATTTTATTTGTCAGTTGATTGTTTGTTATAATTTATTTATTTATTGGGAAACCAACCGCTGAGCTGACACATAACATTTTAGACATAAACAAAGGACAAAACTAATTAAATTATTACATGTTTTCAAAGATAGAAATAGAATAAACGCATAGAAACAATTTCTAAAATAAATTAGCTTTACTTGCTAGAAACTGCTCAAGTGGAAATAACATAGTAAAATACCTATTTTAAATATGTTTTGACGCAAAAGAAGGAAATGGAAAACCCTATACTAAACCCGTTTTCGGGGCTTTGAGCTGGAAATGTGTGCATCCTGCAAGAGTTGCATGCGATGCTCTTGGTCGAAAATCTACCGCTTTAAGAACGAATAAATAAGGAATAGAACTCATCTGGAACTGATTGTAAAAAGCAATAAACTTTATGAATAATAAATTTTACATGCAGGCTCCGGTTTTCACGTGTGAATGAATAATACGATTTAAATTAAATGATTTGATCAAGTAATTTGTATTTTCTCAAAACTATTATTTTTTGACCATTTCTACCCAATAATAACATGAACTTTGCTTGATTTTTAAATAAAATGACGGTTAGTGTGTTTATGATGACGTTACTGAAACTAGAAACACTTATAGTTTCGCCATGACCGTCCGTCAATCCGTCCGCAGCCTACCTCAAAGACTCTTAGTACTAGAAAGCTGTAATGAGGCATGAATATACAAATTAGTCACGCCGACAAAGTGGTAAAATAAAATGTATTTTTTAGGTTATCTACCTCCCCTACACAAAACATCTATCCTATAGTGTGGGGTGTCGTATAGGTCATTCAAAAATATTGCGGGTTTGAGAAAACTGTTTTTCGATTAAGTAATCCGTTTATGAAAAATCAAGCGCATTAAGCGCTAATTTTTGTTAGACTCAACTCAAGTGTCCTCCCCCCACTACAGCCAAAATTAACTATATTAAAACCTGACAAAATTAATTAATGAATTATAACATTATTATAACATAAAAAAATAGTTTACCTTCCCTTACACGTAACTTGGAGATGAATTTTTTTTTCTCGTCTACCCCATAGTGTGGGGATTAAGGAATCCGTTCAGAAAATATTAAGCCTTAAAGCGCGAATTTTTGTTAGACTCAAGTGTCCCCCCCCCCCGTACAGCCAAAACTACAAATACTAAACATCTGAAAAAATAAAAATGAAAGCGCATATAACGAATTTAAAAGGAATTTAAGATACAGGCGATTTAAGTGTTTATACCTACCAAACTCATCTAAGACGGCACTAAATGACTTTAAATAGAAAATATAAAGTTATTTATAAAGTTATTACTGGTTAATTTTTGTAGTACTAAACGGCTTCGGAACCCTACACTGAGCATAGTCCGACATGCTCTTTCCCGTTTTTTTTTTTTGTAAATGATGCAAATTATCAATAATACATAACAAAGACAAATATTAATAAACTCTTAAAGGGGTTAGTTCGCTTTTTGTACTTCCCTGCAATATTTTTGTCTCTTTTATTATAATTGCTTACTTTTTTATACAAACCAGCACTTAAATTTCAACATTATTTCACAATCAAATTTATTTACGAGTACTACTTTTTCTCATTTGACACTGAGATAACTATGTGGCGAGCAGCCCGCTGTCCCTTGGTTAGTTAGGGTTTCCGTAATCCATCCAGTTTTAGGCTGTCTACACGATAAATTACCAGACTTAAGTTGGGTAAAACTATGTGGCAGATCTAAGCCCAACCTACATGACTACGACGCGTCAAAATGGACGTTGCTTTTTAGGAAAATCCTGGCGATGTTGTTGTTTATTGTTGGACTTGTCAGTTTTCAATCAGAACTTTTCTTTTTTTTTCTTAATTAATCTACTTAATTGACTATTGTCAAGCTGTGTACCTTAAACTTATTAATCAAATAAATCCATGGATATCGCACGCGAATACAAATTGTTCAGGTCCTCTATTCACTTAGGTTAAAACGATATTGCGTTTGACGTGTTTAGGTATTGTTTTTGTCGTTTATAATATGGAAACACGTCAAAGGCAATATCTTTTTAACCAATTAAAATAGAGGCTCTATTAAAGAGTATTTACTGGTGGACTGAACAGAAGCACGTGAGTTTGGCTCCACGCGCTTCTCTCAAATATCAAAAGTTGAAATAAAAAATCTAGTTAGTCGTGATAGTCTTCCTTTAAAATTCGTTTAATGTGTTTTCATTTTAGATGTTTACCCGTGGGTTAGAGTAGTGTCACCTGTGTCTTCTCATGGATGTCGTAAGAGGCGACCAAATGAATATAGACTTGTAGTACTCTTAGGCGAAGGGCTTGCAACCTGTCACTAATACACTAGTAAACTTCTTGGACAGATTGTGCAAAATGTGGTTATGAAATACAAACAAGTCTTTGTAAAGTTGTTGATTTTTGTAGCTCTGCCTACCCCACTCTGGGAATGATGGCGTGATGTTATGTATATGTATGTATGTGTATTTTTCAGAAATGATTACTTACAGTTTTGGCTGTAAGGGCGGTGGCGACATGCAATTTTAGAGAAAAGTTCTGACAATACTTACTACTTTAATGATACACGAAGTTAAAATGTAAAAAAAAACATACCTTGTCTTTAAATGTAGACGAAATTTTTTTTCGGCTTTTCGGGTTAATTTGTAGTATTATATAAAGACCCCAGAGACTGGGTTCCTTGTTGACTACGGAACCCAAAAACTGCGCTTAATCATCGTGCATGAACAAAAACATTTTTTTTGGTGCTTTTATCTTTTTATCTTTAAAAGAATAGGTATGCGTTCTACTTATGTTGTAAATGATAAACATGGACAAAGGACAAAAAACCAGACAATTTATTTCATTAACAGAGAATCTTGTTAATTATTTAAAAATAACGCCCGCTTTTGCTTCGCTCTGGGTTAAAGTGTAATCTATTTAAAAACCGCATCAAAATCTGTTGCGTAGTTTGAAAGATCAAAACATACATATGGACAGACAGATAGAAAGCGGGAATCAAATTTGTTTTATACTATGTAGTGATAAGACAGAGTTAGGTATTAAATTAGTTTTCAACCCAGCACCTCAAAAAGGCAATGTTTGGCTGTTTAAAGACAGTGAGCAAAATTCGATTTTGCTGCGAGCGTGAGACAAAGTAACTTTTTTTTACAATACAAAGGTGGCGCGGAACCACGCTGGCGGCTCTATTTATTTTCTCGCTGCTGAGGTGTAATCTTGTGTCTTTGAATCTCTCGCTGCACTCCGGATTCTAACCTAAAATCACTCGCTTTGCTCCTTTTTCAATTCCAGAATCATTCGCTTACTCCGTATCCAAAATCACCACTCGCAGCCAAACCAAATTTGCTAGAGCAAACAAAAGTGTTTTACAAACTATTGACTCACTGAAGAAATATGCAACAAAATACAGCAAAAAATATGCACTAACAACGCAAGAACTTCAGTCGTCTGGTTTATGATTCGAGAATGATCTCGCTACTGAAGCCATCGAGTAGGCAATCTTAAATTGATCTTTAGTTTCTTTTAGATCTCAAACGACATTATAATATTCTCTCCTCATTCTTCACATTAACTGAATTGTTACCTTGCCTTTCAGAATTATAAAATAGATTAAAAAACCCTGATATTATAACGACTACAACTTTCTAAGCTAATATCTCCTAAACTTCCCAACCAATTTTCATGAAACTTAGCTAAAACTATCCCAATGAAATTATTTTTCTTTCGAAAAAACTGCGTCTGAATCGGTCCATCCGTTTGGGAGCTACGATGCCACAAACAGATACACAGATGTACACGTCAAACTTATGATAACCATCTTTTGCGTTGGAAGTTAAAAATCGCGGTACAACATATCAAATGCAGAACTCAGTCATAAAAAACTTCAGCTGTGAGCCGTCCCCGCTCGCTGTATATTCTTAAGCTTCTTTGCCTCGGATTGGGCTCGCGGCTTGTTTACAGAGCTCTGTTTGCTCGCACTACTAGTGAGGGGATTTCAGGTCAGCGTTTTGAGTATGAGGATGAGTGTGAACGGTTTTATTAACATTATGAACGTCTGCAACATTAGTGAAGTTGCTATTATTTGCAAAATAAGTAAATTTCACGTCGTCATATTCGAATATGTTTATTTAAAAGAGTTTTCGCAAAGACTACGAGGGCCAGCGCACATGATTTGCCTGACTTCAGCACCATACCGGAGAAACGGCAATGTTATAAATAATATTTTTTTTGTCTTTACTTATCACGGCTCTATGGGAGTCCCGAACCTTCTTCGGACATATGCGACGTTATCATCCGGCAGCTTACGTCAATTCTATACCTTTTCTATAACTACGTTTGCCGAATGCATTTTGTCTATTATTGCCACTAAGACCATATTTATTATTATACCAACCGTGTGGTTGCAGGGTTAGAAAAGTGCCACTCCATGTCTTCCTGTGGATGTCGTAAGAGGCGACTAAGGGATTAAGGGGTTGTAGTACTGTAGGCAATTAGCTTGCAACCGGTCACCTTAATACTAGTAAACTTCGTGGCGTGATTGTGCATAATGTGGTTACAGAATTATAAACAAGTCTTCTTAGAGTTGTTGGTATTTCTGTAGATCTGCCTACCCCCCTCTGCGAATGAAGGCGTGATGTTATGTATGCAAATATATACATACATAACATGGGGTGAGGTAGGCTATATTGCCTTAAATTTGTCATTTTTTGAATACGTAAAAAAATACAAATTTAAGGTATTTGAAAATTCATGATACGACCTGAGTTGCTTATTCTCTGACACCTTTGGCTATGCAGTAATCTATTCCAGGCCCATATTTATCAAGAATATATTATGCAGATGAGGATGCAAATTAAGGAAGAGGTACACCCCTACGACCTGGTATGTAGGTTGTACTACATTATGTGGATCGAGACCCGAAATTATTTGCCGTTGACTCCGCACCGCCTTTTCTTGTTCGTGATTTTTGCATGGTTTACACTGCACAAGGGAATAATAGAGGTCGACTTGTGTTTATTCTGTGGACTGGCTAATGAAACTTTGTTTTGGGGGTCAGAATATTTATTATTACACTATCTTTTGGGTGCAACTGTGTAGAAGTCGTTTATGGCTATATTTTTAGGTAAAATCATATTGCCTTTCACGTGTTCTCGTAATTATAACCATAATACGTCAAAGGCATTATGGTAGAACAGTGGCCCAAGTCTGGCGTAAGAAAATGAGGGATAAGGATTTGAAGTACTGGAATTAGAATTGTATTAGGTTATTAAGGAAGACGTTTGTCTTTCTTAATAAAATAATAAAAAGTAATTATAAACAAGTCTTCTTAGAGTTGCTGGTATTTCTGTAGCTCTGCCTACCCCACTTTGGGAATGAAGGCGTGCGTGATGTTATGTACAAAATAAAACGTCAGTGTGATAAAAGGTATACACTTACATTTTCTTAAATTTAAAGCCAGTGTTAAAATTGCTTGGCACCAGCCCTAATGCAAGCTCAGCAGCATTTCATAAACGACCACTAATACACTGGTAAACATCTTAGCCTGATTGTGCAAAATGTAGTTACAGTAATTATCAATAAGTTTTTTAGAGTTGTTGGTAATTCTGTAGCTCTGCCTACCCCTCTCTGGGAATAAAGGCGTGACTTTATGTATGTATGTACAAACGTCTTATCATTTTCGTCAACACGTTGGCCTTGTTGGGAGTGACCCTGCATCCCAAGCCAGCGTTCCTGGGTTCAAATCCCAGTAAGGGCAGATTGCGTGATCAGCGCAAATATTTGTTCCTGAGTCTTGGATGTTTAATATTTATTAAAGTATTTATTTCTCTATATAAGTATGTTTATCGATGTATTGTACCTATAGTACAAGCCTATGGGTTAGTTTGGGACTAGGTAAATTTGTGTGAGATTACATAAATAACATCACGCCTTCATTCCCAGAGCGGGGTAGGCAGAGCTACAGAAATACCAACAACTCTAAAAAGACATGTTAATAATCCTGTAACCACTAGTAAACATCTCAGCCTACTTGTGCAAAATGTGGTTTGTGTGTCCCCTAATATTTATTTATTTATTTTTATAAACGTGTTAATTATACATACCAAAGAAAAATACGAAGAGTAATAAAAAATACGGTTAATAAGGATGTATAAAGGCAAATTTATCCCATTATAACCTCGTAAGGCCCACTATGCTACAAACAGGAAGATTTTTGTGAATGGGAATTTATATAAAGCAGCTCAATAATGCCATTTAAAATTTTTGGACATGGAAAAATAGGCTTTATGAAATTCTGATTGTTATGAAGTTTAAATTATATTGCCTTGATTATGTACATCCTATTACGACGCGTTAAGCCTAGGTCCCGGCTTCAAATACCGGTCTGGACAAATATTTACATGATAAGCGCGAGTATTAGTTTCTGAGTCTTAGATGTTTTCTATGTATTTATTAATATTAAGAACCCACAGTACAAACCTTGAGCTTAGTTTGCGACTAGGTCAATTTGTCATCATAATTTTATGAAAATTAAAATATAATTTAAGCATAAGTTAACAAATAACTGGATTTATTATTTAGATCTGTTTTATAAACACATAGACCCTATTTTAGTAAACGTGATATTTATTTAAAATTTACCTTTAGCGCCCTCTATTAACACGTAGATGTACCTTCTGAATCAATGTTATAATGTGTCTACTTCATTCCATTAGGTAACAGTGAGTACCAGTGAAACGCCGATAGATGTCGCTCTTCATGAGAAATCGATACAGTATTACATGGCGTTGTGTTGTGTATCGGCCTGTGGGATCGTAGCTCGCCCGTTAATACAAAGATTAAGTAACAATGGCTTCTAGTCCAGGTTAATGAAAATCCGGTTAAGTAGTTTCAGATATATCAGCTTTAAAAGTAGATTAGCAAAGTAGGCAGCTAAGTGCAATGATCTAGTCCAAGTATTCTATACCCTATTAATAACCACATAAAATTGAAATTACATACATACATACATAACATCACGCCTTTATTCCCAGAGTGGGGTAGGCAGAGCTACAGAAATACCAACAACTCTAAAAAGATTTGTTGATAATTCTGTAACCACATTTTGCACAATCAGGCCAAGAAGTTTACTAGTGTAAACGTGACGTGACGTGTGTTGTGTAGTGTGAAATTCTTATACTATTATTACTTTGTAGTTAGCCGCCTTACTAACCTAGGCTAAGACAACATCGAATGTTAAATTGTGTAAGGTCCGTTAGGATCGCTATCGAATTTTCGTGTTCTGAAGTGGGTATAATCGCTATAAAAAATAAGAAAACGCGTTTTTAAGGCGGTTTTTTGTTTTTAAAATATTTATTTAATTTATCCTTTTTAGTGATCATAAAACGTTGTTACTTAGTCCCACCAGTTATCCAAGCCAGTGTCCATCCAGTTATTTCAAGCACGCCGCAAGCAACGCCGCGGGAAAGTCATAGTCACATTTCAACAAGTAAATATTCTTCGTTGTAGTTGCTAAACTATCTCAATCGAGATATCTTATCGCCACCCTTGAAATAGGTACCATTGAGGAGTTCCGGTGGCTATCTGTGGTCTTCATCATCAGTTCTACTTCACCAAGTGATACTTTCTGATTGCAAATGCTAGACTTCTTACTAAAAATACTAAAATCGCTTTATGTTTGCGTAGAATATTTGAGGAGTCTCCTCAACTCCTCACTGATAAGTATACTCGATCAAACCAAAAAAGAGTTTTCGAAATCGGTCCACAATTGACGTCGTAATCGGTGAACATACATAAAAAAAAGATACGAACAGTGGAACGTAAAACCTCCTCCTTTTTTGAAGACAGTAATGACTTGTATAGAGGCATTCCATCTTAGTCCGTATTTGCAGTCTTAAGATTACATTGTCTTGAGAATACTAATATTTATGGGTCACAGATCGCACATTCACCTACTCCGTGCTATATAATATTTTTTGTAACTCCCTGTATAATTATACATTATCTTGATCTTATTCGGAAAGGTGAATTGAAAATCAAAATCGGAAGTATAATTAGATTTTAATAAAAGTTTATATATTTTAATTACAGCATAATTTCATTAGGTATAACTAGAACAGGTGTTCGAAATATTACTTCCATGATGTGAGCACATTTTCTATACGATAGCTTACTCCATAGATTTGCATTATACGAAGAAATTACGAATATATGGAAGTCTACATCAATTTTTCCCCTTAATTGAGGTAGATCCCATATTTTTACGACGATGACTTCACAATTTAAAGACGCTTTTGTAATAGTGATAATAATTTAAGATGATAAAACGTCTGCTATGGCATTAAAGACGTTGTGCGTATGAATTTACCTATATTTGGTCGAAGCTCCAAAGTGCAATTTTCTAAAAATGTGTAAACTTCCCCGATTTACACATCGTACTATAAGATAGATGAAGAGAAACAAGATTGAGTAAAACTTAATTTCGATTCACAACTCTCTAACTCTCTCGATGAATTCTCAACATAAAAATAACCACCGTTTTTAGAATTAAAGCTAAGTATAACCCTAGAGTAGTCATAGATGTAGAAAGCAGTCCAAAGCCTTCATTTCTAAGCTAAGTCCTTTCTAATTCAAAATTCAGATCATTCCTTGTCCAGGAGATGGTCCCCGTAAATAAATGTTTACTTCTACATCGCCTACTGTATCTTATTTTGTTAGTAAGCTATTATTCTATGGCATCGAATCACAAAATCTAGCATTTACTTACGAGAAATCCAAAAGAAGAAACTCTGAAATTATCTTAAAACTTACTTATGTATTCATAATAAACTATTTTAACTAAGACACTACAAATGTTGGCCAAAAGCAGTTCTAACGCTAAAAAAGCTAATCATTTTCAACTAAACTTAATTCTAATACTATCTTTGGATTGTGCTATAGACCTATAGTGACCTAACATTCTGGATTGTGAAAATCAAATCGTAAATTTGTATGTGGTTATACTTGATTATCTATTTTATTAAATAGTGATTACATATAATCGTAAATCTGTGTTATAATTTTATCTTATTATAAGGTTTGATTTTTATGTGAGATAAACTTTATGCATTTTCATTTAGAGGCACATTTTTAAGTGGCTGTCGTATAGATACAATAGTGCGCGATTATTATCGATAATAGTAAAGTCTTTATCTTGATGATGAGTGTAAGCCTAATTTACGTTAAACGATTGGTAAATATTATCACAAATATTGTAAACATTTGGACTGAATTTTCACATTACAATTTAGCATGTGCTAATCTCAATTAGGAAATAAGTTATTTCGTTTGTCTTCTTTAGATACCGTTTTATCTATCTTATTACTTTTACTTTTCACTTTATTAGGTACTTCAGGTTGGATAACAATTTTGTATTTTTTACGCATCTGGTGGTCTTATTTCAACTGTCACAGATGTGGGGCCGGCTGGGGTGGTGGGAGACCGAAGAGTGGCGGACCTCAGAGAGGTGGCTGAGTGCCCACTGCTGGCTCTAGATCCACGGCGAGACCCTGGAAAAAATTTAAAGTGTTTATAAAAAGTTCGCCCTCATTTTGGTCTTTGAACTACGAGATCCCACGATTTGGATGAATATTAAATCATTTCATTTTTGTAAATATATTCAAAATATTTATCTTAACAAAACAAGGCAGGATTTAAGACAGTAATTATTGACGACATAATATTATTTTCTTTTGATTTTTCCATGGTGATCCAAGTAATAGGAGCTCAGTATGTTCTAGACCAACGTTTGAATCTAAATTGCAATCAGCCAAGGCATGCTTTGAGCCAAACTCAACGCATGTTCGAGAAACTAGCATGCGGTGGTTCTGTTTGTCCAAATTTATACATGAGATCTATCGGATAATCTGGTTATTTGAAATAGTTTTGTAGTGAGACAGCGTAAGATGGAAACCGAAATTCTATTTCTAATAGATTTATCTTTGCTTTTAGAAATGAAGGTATAAAAGGTAATGTAGTGAAGATTACCAAAAACATTAAGTGTTATGTACTAGTTTTTCTTTCCATGCAGTTTTTGTCTGTTTATTACTCTTTTATAAAAGAAAACACAATAAATATTGTTTTTCAGTATTTTTGATCTAACTAGCGTGCTGTATATCTTTAAATACTAATGAAATGAAGAAGAGGTTCCCTTAGTTTCATTTGGCAGGCGTTTGCGAAGCTAGGCTTTTGATTCTAGTTCATGCTTATTTTCATTAAGCTTGTGGCAACATTTTTAATCAGTGTTAAAGTCACGGGGTATGATTATTTTATTATTCTCATAAAATTCTCTCAGTATGATTATACTTTACACTTTCATACTTACTATAATTATAGTTAATACCTACAACGTCAATGTATTAATAAATTAACTTTAAGACCAAGATACGTATTTCGTTAACGTTATTTCTATGATTATTGTTTGTGTCTTCAATATGGGTATGTTCAGAAAATTCACATATTTTATTGTCTTGAGCAAGAAATAAGAGATAAAGTAACTCTGATTCCAGATTTCCAGAACAAATTCAGAAGGTGGTAAAGCCTACGTTACCAATTGTCGTTGAAAATAAAGCATAATGTAAAATACTCAAAGTAACCTGAGGGTTTTCGGTGAAGCTGATGGCTTTGGTGATGGCGTGCTGTTGGTAGATGAAATAAACCATGAATGTTAGCATTGTTATGAAAGGAAATAGGTAAGTGTTGTGAATGAACCATCAAAAAACAATGTTTTCGTTTTTAAATGCTTTTATTTTATTTTGTTACGAGATCAGTAACTAGGTCTAAAAGTACCAAAACAAGGTGGAGTTGGGATGAATTTAATAAAAAAATCTGGTCAAAAAAGTTATCGATGGGTATTTTGCCGTCCGAATTCAAAAAGACGCATGTCAGTTTCATAAGTTTTGAGAAACGGGCGGTAATAGGTTTTATTTCACTGCACGTTTAAAAATTTAAATAAATAAATATTTCAAATTGTTTGGATTTATTTGAGAAATTGTTAGAAAGTAATAATCAATTTTAAGACATCCGTCCTTTTGAATTAGGACGGCAGTATAAGGCCCATCGGACATCAGGGGGGTTATTATGACATTTTATTATTATGACGTCTGTTTACGCTCAGAGAAAAGGACAGAGCTATAACAGTTGTATAGCTCTGTCCTTTTTTCTGAGCGTAAACAGAACTGCATATTCATGTCATAATAACCCCACACATCGTTAGACGTTACGTCCTAATAGTCGTTTGGCATAATAGTAGTAGTTTGTTTTTTGATGATTCTATTAAAAATGTGTGGATTTAAAGGGACGAGATCATTGCAAATAGAAGCGAACTTACCATTAATAGTCGCTTTGGTTTGATTATTATAGACAGTCAGTTTATTAATCTCTTTAATTATTTCAAATTTCAGTAATATTTCTCATACATATAAAAAGTAAAGTTACAATCTATAAATGGTTAACATTAAAATGATTAATGGCAAAAATCGCTGATCATATTGGATTGTCAATTTCAACAATCAAAGTAGGCGTAAAATTCACACATTCCAAAATTGAAGATGCCGTAAGTATTTTAAACAGCCCAATATGTTCTAATAATTAAATGTTAAAATTAAAATTCACACTGCAAAAAGATACAGGGATTATTTGGTGTTTCAACCGCCTGTCATTGATGTCTTCAATATATTGACAAAAATAATGATAGCTACGAGCAAATTTTTAAGTAAATAGAAGCAGTACCAGGGATAGTATCTGGAATAATATGCAGAGACAATGATGACGGTGGTTAAAACGCCGAAGAATCACCCAAAGACGTCTTGTACACAATGCTCCTTAAACTTGGCCGTACTAAAATTGCATTTGTTACAAACACAACTACTCTTTTTGCAGTATGAGCATAGCAATTTACTCTTATAACAATATTAAAAAAACAAAACATGTTTACCTATGGTTCTAAATACCTGGACTAGGTGAGTGCGGTCTCAACTCCTGCTGGCTAGCTTGTCTTGAGGGCGGGCGGACGCTTACACGAGACCCGCGACGATCCTGAGAACAATGTTACACGATATTAAAATATTACATAATAACCACATTAGTTTTTCCCATAACTTGTGTATAAATCGAAAACAATAGATGAAGCTAATATAACTTCGCACTTGAATTTATGTAAGTATGTATGTAAACACTTTATTGTACAAAAGAAAAAACAAAACAATACAATAAATAATAATAAAAAGATGTAACACGCGGTTCAATAAGTCCCGAGACTAAGTACTAAAACAAGGTTTTGAAAAAAAAATGTTTTTATTCATCAACGTAGTCTCCTCCAAGAGCGATACAGTCCCTCCAACGCTTTTCTAACTTTTCTATCGCATGCGTGTAGAACGATTTATCTTTGGCTTCAAAATAAGCTTCCGTTGCTGCTATAACTTTTTCTATTTGAGTCTAATTTCTTCCCCTGGAGCATTTTTTTGAGCTCCTCAATCAGCCAGTAATCGCTTGGGGCCAAGTCTGGCGAATAAGGGGGATGAGGAAGCAATTCGAAGTCCAATTCATTAATTTTCGCCATCGTTCTCACCCGTGTGGTTGCCGGGTTAGAATTGTGCCACTCCATGTCTTCCCGTGGATGTCGTGAGAGGCGACTAAGGGAATAAAGGCTTGTAGTACTGTTAGGCGATGGGTTTGCAACCTGTCACTAATACACTGGTAAACATCTTAGCCTGACTATGCAAAATGTGGTTACAGAATTATCAACAAGTTTAGAGTTGTTGGTATTCTGTTGCTCTGCCTACTCCACTCTGGGAATAAAGACGTGACATTATGTATGTATGTATGTTCTCACGGACTTGTGACAAGGCGCGTTGTCCTGGTGAAACACCACTTTCTTTTTGTTAATTTGAGGCCGTTTATCCGCAATTTCGTACTTCAATCGCTCCAATAAGCACATGCAAATAATAGTCACTATTTATATTTTGCCCCTTTTCCAGGTAGTCGATGAAAAGTATTCCATGCGCATCCCAAAATATAGACGCCAGAACCTTACCGGCCGATTTCGTCCGGCTTTCGTCTTTCCATAAAAGCATGTCATTATTTTGTGCAATCTTTCGGTTGTAAGTTTTTTCGGTAAGTGTTTATGCAAATCATTAGAAACAGTGTGCATTAATCAAAATAAGATTTTTCTATAATTTTTTTAACTTCAGATAAGGAATAGTTAATTTTTATTTTATCTTGTAAGATTGGCCATTTCGAACTAATTTTGTAAAAATGCCGTGCTGTATAAAGGTTTTTTTTTATATTAAGGAGAAGGCACACGAGCACTCAGTCCACCGGATGGTAAGTGGAATCTGAGACCCATAGACATTTGAATTCTCAAGACTATAATCCCATGACCTCAAATGCGTTGCCAACCCTGAGGACTAAGATGGAGTGCCTCTATGCTAGTAATTTCACCGGTTCTCTTATACCCACACCGGAACACAACAATGCGAACACTGTTGCTTGGCGGGTGGTTAATGGATAAGATGGTGGTAGCGATCCGGACGGACCCTGCACAGGGTCCTACAACCTCCTGTTTCAAAATGCTGAGTATATTCAGGCATTTTTTTAACTGGAATATTTATAAGTGAAAAACAAAACGATAAAACAACCTTAAACCTAGACTAATCTAACAAACTGCTACCAGTGGACATCGTTTCCAAACAGCTGGCAACATGGCTATGTATAATTTAAAAATACGTAACAAGCTCAGCCAATCTAAGTATACAAACTACAAAGTTTGTCCGAGAAATAATTATACGAAGTTTTGACACCCAATAATATTTCATAATAAGTTCACGTAAGAACATAACTTTGCGCCAACTTTAGAAAACTTTGCTTTGAAAGTGTCGCGTTGAACTAAAACTGCTGCATGCGTATATAAACTTTGTTATCTACGTCCTGCAGTCATACTTGTACTTTGCACAACAGTAACTGTACCCAAACACGAACTTTTTTTTTATAGCAATGGTTAAGAAAAAAAGAAAAAGCATTTATTCAGTGACACAAACGGCACCTAAATGCAAACAGTAAGAACAAATGATTACAAGAATAAATTACAACGGTGAACTTACAGTACTACTGGCAGGAAAATAATAAAACTAATTAAGGTGCTAATGAATCGCACTGAAATGGAAGGCTAAGGCTTAGCTAGGTTAGGCTAACGAACACACAGGTCTTATATTCTCCGGCGTTATAACAATATCGCGTTTGACATGTTTTAGTATCGTTTATGTCACAGTCGCCATTATTGTAAATGCCATAAGAGTTATCAAAGTATTCAAAGTCGCCCAGGGCTGGATTCTACACGGTAATAACGATATCGTATTTGACGTGTTTCCGTATTGTCAACGTTTTCATAACTCTTATGTCATTTATAATAATGACGACTGTGACATAAACGATACTAAAATATGTCAAACACGATATCGTTATAACGCAGTTGAATAGAGGCCCAGGCCTACTGGATAATAAATAAGATCTGAGACGCATAGGAATATTTTTCGCCATTGTTGTTTGTATGCTTAACTATGCCTAACTATGCTTAACTATGGTCCAAGTTTTTGGTCCTCACCCAACTAGGTATCGTATCGTCATTGAATAAATTTGTGTGGTGATTAGATCAGCACCCCTTGTCCATATTTCGCACCTTCGGTAGAACAAAGGCACAAGTGCCCTTTTCCTACCGAAGGTGCGATTTAGTACTAGAATTTCCTATTTTGCATCATCTTTAAGTAGTGATGGTTAAAATATTGTATAAAATTACGAGTCTATTTTATCCCTTAATAGGGCAGAAGCCATATATTTACCACATTACAATAAGCTGAAATTAAACTTTGGTACCTACGTTTTATGATGCAATTTCAATTGTATTTTACACAAATATAACATCATCTACTATTACTCTTTAGAGACTTGCGATTCCATCACTGTATTTAACTTTGGTATAGATTTTTTACTTCTACCGGGCCCTATTAAGGGTTAAGGGTTCTCGCTACGGAAAGGTTCCGTAGAAGTTAAGTTCATGTAAAATAAGGGATTAGAAAATGTGACGTATGATTGAACTTAACGAGCTACTAATGAATTTTAGCGAGCTTGGATTACCATGACATGCCTTAGCAATTCAGTTTATCATGTTTCCTCGCTGGTAGATTCAAATTCCCACTTTCAATAATCTCCCTGTTTGTAGTAAGAGTATGTAAAAATGTAGTTATAATAAAATGTTAGTATCACCTGAGAGTGCAACAGCTTTGAGTCCCTCAGCAGAGATACATTCATGAGTCGAGGATTAGGCGTGTTGAAGATTGTACGGTTCTCTCTCCAGCGAGCCCTGAAATTGGTAAAAAATATGAATTAAATTAAAGTCGGATCATGCTCAGAATAGGATTTCGAAGCCTACTACGAACACAAAAAGCTAACTCCAGTTCTCCTAATTACGTTACTAGTATTTGGAGATGATTTTTAGTATGTGTAAACAATGACTAAAGTAGTCGTCCATATCTCAAGAACCAATTAAGTCTACTTATTCATGATTCGCTCGACGTATTAGTATTGCTTTTTAGCGAGGAAATGCTGCTAGCAACTTTGGCACTAAGCCGCTGCTGATGATGTTCTTTGTTTTAAATGAGTTAAAAAACCGAAATTTTACATTTCTCACTTTTGAATGTAAATTTGTGTTTGACTACCTGAGTGCCGTCCTTTTTAACACCCGTCAAGAAAGGGAGTGCTATACTTTTATAGTTTACTAGCGACCCGCCCTCGCTTCGCTCCGGGTTAAAGTATTATATATATAAACCTTCCTCTTGAATCACTCTATGTATTAAAAAAAACCGCATCAAAATCCGTTGCGTAGTTTTTAAGATCTAAGCATACATAGGGACAGACAGCGGGGAGCGACTTTGTTTTATACTATGTAGTGATAATAGGTACCCAATTTTATTTGATTTGTTTAATTTTTATATTTATGTAAGAGAGTAGCCTAACATAACGGACACGGTTTTTTTTGCCACCCAAATTCAAGAAAAATTGTCTTCGTGATAAGTGATTAAGCCCTCTAACTTCTGTAAAGAGTTTTGTTCAACCATATTGCTGGTTTGATTATACATATGTTTAAGAAAATAAAAAAATAATAACCACGTGTTTAGTTATATCGACTCACATTCATATTTTCCTAAAAAAAAACACCCTTCAAAGGTTTATATTTTCCACCGTTTAATTATTTTTTTAAATAGTAACTTTACGGTCTATTCTTTTTTTCATGCCCTTCGTCATATAATTAAGCAAGTTATTACTTATCTAGAAATTTGCTTTAACAAAACTCTCTACAGAAATTAGAGGGGCTGGTCACTTTTTAGTGCTTTGGAGGAAAATTTCTCCGAATAAGTTGAGTATGGGCAGCTAAAAAAAAATACGTGTCCGTTACCCCTTTACCTTCCAGACAGATAACTCTCTAACATATTAATATTTAAAAATCAAACAAATTCGAGCCGTGCAGTTGGGTACCTTTCCTTGTTAGCTAGTTTTCATGAAAATCAGTTGGGTTAGTGAGAAAACATCAGGTTTAAAAGAAAATGTTACCATTAAAATTATTGAAAGTTTTTTGTCTAATAGTTACTACCATGCAGTTCGGATTTACCCATTTGATTCACTGACTGACTGAGCTAAGGAAAAAGTGTTCTCACTTGCTAAATAGCCGCAGCACGACGCAAATGATGACAAACATCAGCGCCATGCCCACGAGCACGCCGATCATTGCTGGGTCAAAGGTTTTCGTCGAAAACTCGATCTGCTTCTCCGCTATAAAAAACATGGTTTTAATGATGGCAATTCCATTTATCTCAAAGGGTTTTCTTTCTATATGGCATGGTCTTCTTCTACTTAGCGTGTTGATGGCATATTGTAACCAGAGGCTCTAACCAAGATGCAAACGGTCACTTATAGAATGACAGTTGATCACGTGGTTCACGTGGTTCATTTTGAGCGATAGAAAAGAAAAACGTCAGTAGCGTTTGCACCTTGGCTAGGGCCCCAGGGTTACCATGACATGGGTAAGCAATTCAGTTTATAGTAAAAGAGAGTGACAGAGCCGCTATTGCTCTGTTCTTTGCACTCATCCTATAACTGAATTGCTTAGGCATGCCATGGTAACCGCCCAGACCAATATTGTGCCACGTGAACAGCATTGTCAGTGCCGACAGTTTGTTTGGCGTGTGGAAATGGTCAAAGATTAACAGTCATCTGATGGTAACTTAACGGCACCAGTGCTAGACAAGCACCAATACTCGTCAGAAGCTTTTAATTCAAAGATCATAGGGTTATAAATTAAATGTTGCAAAAAATAAAAAAATAAAATAATTTTTGAATAAGAGTCAGGGTCGAACATTGGTCCTTCGTCAAGTACTGGTGCCGTTACGTTAAGTGGAACTTGA
The DNA here is from genome assembly GCA_949316455.1 of Acleris holmiana. Classification (NCBI taxonomy): domain Eukaryota; kingdom Metazoa; phylum Arthropoda; class Insecta; order Lepidoptera; family Tortricidae; genus Acleris; species Acleris holmiana. The sequence continues at coordinate 3,039,628 of OX438769.1, read as the reverse complement.
GACCCATAAACATTTTGGAAACTCAATTTTAAGCAACAAATTAAATAAATTCAAGTTGACACACAAATTGACCTAGTCTTATACTAAGTTCTAGGCTTGTACTATGGGTACTAGACAACGATAAACATACTTATATAGAGAAATATATACCTAAATACATATAGAAACCATCCAAGAGTTAGGAACAAACTCGTGCTCATCACACAAATATCTGCCCTTACCGGGATTTGAACCAAGGACCGCTAGCTTCGAAGGCAGGGTCATTACCGACTAGGTCAGCGTAAAACCCTCCTTCCAACTGACCTTGACACACCACTCCTCCGTCGACGGTCACTTCTGGCACCATGTCGAACTTGCAGGCGCACCGCTCGTTCCGGCACTCCGTCATGATTACAGCATCCTCGCACTGCTCGTTGAAAGTACATGTTTCATTGATGCTGGCAGCTGGAAGTGAGAATAGTTTCATTTCAGCAAGATTAATGATACATTTGAGTTATTTCCAACAGGATATCAATTGCTTTTACCTTTGGATTTAGTGTTGAGGATCATAACTTATTTCCAAGGGTTACATATACAGGGCGTCCCACGGCTATGCCACATGGAAGGAAAGTACCTTGAATATTGTAGATGGAACATTTTACTGAAAGAAGACATTATTTTAATTTAAAAAACAATTTAAACTGCATTCATAGATATTTAAATAATTACATGGTTGAACCGGGAATCGAACCCGTTACACGAGAAAAATAATTACCCTGTAGCTTTATCATACCGATCGAAATGCTTCATCATAAGGATTATTTTTTGTTATCTTCACAGCCGAGATTTGCAAAGTTCAAGGTGAAATCCGGCATTAGCATTATAATCTCTGCCGCTTTTGTCAACAGTCGGCATTTTAAAAACCTAAATCTATCTATCTCTCTATCTATCAGCTTTACATTTTTCTAAACAAAATTTCACATCAAATGTTAAAATTCGTGGTCTTCCTTTTATTTCTGACACTATGTTATTTAGCAAAAAATAATCCTTGTGATGCCTTTCGATCGGTATGATAAAGCTACATGCTAATTATTTTTCTTGTGTAACGGGTTCGATTCCCGGTTCAACCATGTAATTATTTAAATATCTATGAATGCAGTTTAAATTGTTTTTTAAATTAAAATAATGTCTTCTTTCAGTAAAATGTTCCATCTACAATATTCAAGGTACTTTCCTTCCATGTGGCATAGCCGTGGGACGCCCTGTATACCTTATGGGTATGGGTTGATAATCTTAGTTTAGGTTTGAAGCTGAGACATTATAACAATTAGTGATCGGCACAGGCAGAGCAAAACTTTAACAAAACTTACATTACAGCCATGAAAATATTAATTTCCTTTTACCTCTGATATTATAGAGTTAAATTGAACACTAATCTGACAATAATATTCTTATTTTTCTTGGTTGTAAGTTCTCCTTTATGTCAGATTTACAAGTTTTGCTCCGTCCGGCTGATCACTAATAATAATGTAACTATAGTCAATAGCAATGAAATTGAGTCACTTAGTACATAATATTCATTGAAAGTGACACGTTTTCAATGCTCCTAAGTGTAGATAAAATACTGGTATTGAAAGGATATATGTCAAAACATTTGGCACATTTAGTTACTTTTCTGCATTTAGGTACAGTCGAGTTCAAAAGTATGTATACACTTTAGTACCTTGTCTATTTAACGTCATGTTTAAACTGCCATATGAAATTATCCAAGCGATTAAAGTGACAAGGTACTAAAGTGTATACATACTTTTGAACTTGACTGTACCACATTTGATATTAGGTTTTTTTTTGTGTGGTTTATATTACACAAAAATATTTAATAAAACATTGACCTCCCAATGAATGTATGTCAAAAAGTTTTTGCAAACAAGTGCAAGTTAGTGGTAAACAATTAATTTACAGATTTTATAAAAGGTTTCTAAATTACATTAAAATGGTGCTGTCAGTCAAATGCCTAGTTAGATGTGGACGAAAATTTCTGTTCAGAGCCTCAAAAATCCATACAAAAAACTGTCAAGTGAAGTGAAAAGATGACCTCATTTTACAAACTTTTAGGTCACATCGCACATTTCTGGCTTGCATGACCAATCCAATGCACTGTAATTGGAAAAGTTCTCGTTGAATGTAAAATAGTTTCTGAATCGATGTAAAGTTTGAATTTCCATCGACAGTTTTACGGTTACACCCGTACCCTATTATTTATTTAATTGCTTTGGGATAGTAATTATTTGGGGGAATCAATCGTTAAGAATGGCATTATATCAAAGAACATGACATCAATTAATATATACTTTTACACTAATAATTTATAAATGTGAAAACACGCTTTCACGGATAAACAGCTTAACCGATTTAGATGAAATTTAGTATGTAGATAATTGGAGTCCCAAGAAAGGACATAGGGTACTTTTAATCACGAAAAATTTCCCGGTTCCTGAGGGAATAGCGATAAACGGCTTCTACGCGGCCAGAGTCGTCCACCGAATTTCTACTATCTTTATTAGGTCACCTGTCCATCATGTAAACGGTCATCCCACGCTGCACTTCTGCCCCAACGGAGACTTATTTAGTGTTCAATAAATATTAAATTGAAAGAAGATGTTATGGAATACATGACAGGCAAACCTTTAGCTGGCCGTGATTTAATTTCGCCTCTAGCATTTTTATTTAAAACTAGCTACCCGTCAGCGGTTTTGCCTGCTGCAATATTTTTTCTTTCATAAGAACCTTCTCGGTAATAAAAAAAATATCGGTCCAGCTGTTCAAGCGTGATGCCGCTATTAAGAGAAATAGGGATTATTTTTTAGGGCTCCGAAGCCGAATGGCAAAAACGGAACCCTCATAATTTCATCATGTCCGTCTGTCCTTCCGTCCGTCCGTCTGTCCGTCTGTATGTCACAGCCACTTTACTCAGAGCCTATTGGCACTATACATATAAATGAAATTTGGAGGATAGATGAATTGTATGAACCGCTATACAATGATGTAGTAAAATTGAAAAAAAAATATATTTAGGGGTGGCACTCCATACATGTAACTAGGGGACGAAAAAAAATTTTTTTTATTATTTCAGCGTGAGGTGTATTTTTAGATAGGGCTTCCAAAATGATACGGAGGTTTTTAAGTAACTTTTTTACGTAAGTGAACAGTTGGCGAGATATACGCTTCTAAAGTCGTAAAAATTCTGTCCGGGTGGGTAGTTTTTGAACTGTTAAATAGAACATTCTAATAAAAATTACAGTAGTAGAACATACGAAATACTTCCAAACAAATTGTTTTGAACACGATACGCTGCGTAGTTTTTGAGATTAAAAAAAATAATGAATTTCAACCATGAACGTTCATCCCAGCTACGGAACCCATCACTGTGCGTGGTCCGACATGCACTTGGCCGGTTTTTTATATATATAGATGACTGTAGCACCATAATAATTAAAAGCACGTTTGTTCAACTTACAAAGGATATAAAACCTCATATTTAGCAATAAATCACGGACAAAAAGCAGTATTGCATTTTGGCGAAACGCCCGGGACGGTATAGTCTCGATTTGACATGGAACGTCGTAAAATACTATATATGATTCAAACACAAATAATCATAACTTCGAAGAGAATGAACTGTGATTTAAAGCGATTTGAGAAAACGGTAGAAATTGCTTCCTCAACTTTAGTTGTAAAATTTAACACGTAGCTGTCATTCTTATCATACATACATACATAACATCACGCCTTTATTCCCAGAGTGGGGTAGCAGAGCTACAGAAATACCAACAACTCTAAAAAGACTTTTTTATAATTCTGTAACAACATTTTGCACAAACAGGCTAAGAAGTTTACTAGTGTAAAGTGACAGGTTGCAAGCCTATCGCCTAACACCACTAAAAGCCCTTATTCCCTTAGTCGCCTCTTACGACATCCACGGGAAGACATGGAGTGGCACTATTCTAACCCGGCAACCACACGGGCGATCACGGGCATTCTTATCATTACGAGTAAAATGGTATAAAAATCCTTTTCTTTATCTACTCCTAGCCTTGGAATCAGGTAGTAAATATAAAGATTTTTTTATTTAATACCAATTTAACGAGTTCGTTTGTTTCAGAGATTAGAACTCTCTTCATCGGGCGGTCCCAACGGAAGAACAGCGTTGGCTTCAAACCCAACACATGATGGGTTGGGACCGTTTTTGCAGCAGTTGCACTAATCAATGTCATCTTTAACTCTTTAGACTGTATTATTTTTTGGCTGCGTTACTGTTGTGAAAACACGTTTTTCGTTTCTTTCTTTTCTTTCTTATTAACCGTAATCAATTAACTCTTTTGTATCAATCAGCCCAAGGCGATGACAAACAAATAAAGGCTTTAATACATACCTCTTCATCAACATTTGTTGGTTTTTAATCCATTATTCCCTGATCAATAGCTTTTTGCCTTTGTAGTTCAGCCCTCCTAAGCTAATAAGCAGTATCTCAAATTCAATAGCCAAAGCAGATTCAATCCTATCCCTTTAGCAATAAAGTTGCATTTTCTACAGGAGTTTTGTCTGGAAACTGCCATTAGTTGGCCCTAAATTTTCAGTCACACGCTCACAAGTAGCCTTGTAAAATAATTTCCTGCATGAATTATCGTTGCGACAGCCAATACGGCACGCGACATGCAATGCAACTGCATCGATCCTGTCTTCTGGCTTTTGTTCTACACCACATTGAGGTGACAAATCCGTTGGCAATATATTACAGAGCCTGTTTTTAATATTGCCATCACGTTTCCGAACGTTTTTAATGTTTGTTAAATAACTTTGTTGAATCTCTTTCATCTTTATAGGGTCTAACGTTATAAGAAACTTTCAAAACTAATTATGCTAGTTTGAACATTTAGCACTGACTTGATTAATCACACTGATTTAAAATTTGGATACGTCTATTTCTTTCATAAGGCAGAAAAAAGGAAAGTGTGGAGGGATTAAAAAACCGCATTTATTTCACAAAAGGAATTTTGGAGGCCAAATACACATTACTTATTTAATTTCATAGATAAGGCAAACGAGTACACAAGCCTCCTAATTGGTAAGTTAATCTGATTTCTAACATTATAAAAACGTTAACAAATGCCGAAGAATTAAGAGTGAATAATAAACTTTTTTCTGCCGGGATGGCCACTACGAGATACGTCGCAGTAAACTTCAGCTCGTAGAATAATGTCACTTGGGAAGTCTTGTCTTGAGACAACCGAGCCGAGATCATTTATTAACGCGGCCCTTGGAAAAAATAGTGTTATACTCGTACCAAGTTTTGCTCTTGCTAATCCCTGACTATTAAAAGTGTAAATGTGTTCTATGATTGTTTTATGCAAACTTAGTTCGAAAAAACCAGGCAAGAGCTTGTCGTAACATGCTCAGTGTAGGGTTCCGAAGCCGTTAAGTACTACAAACATAAAATCAACAAGTAATAACTAATTTTCAATTTAAAGTCATTTGGTGCCGTCTTACATTATTTTAGTAGGTATAAATACTTTAATCGCCTGTATCTCAAGAACCAATGATGTCTACTTAGTTGTGATAGTTTTACTTTTAAATTCGTTTTATGCGCTTTCATGTAAGTTTTTTGTTCAGATTTTTGGCTGTAGGGTACACTTGACTCTAACAAAAATTAGCGCTTTAAAGCTTAATATTTCCTAAACGGATCCCTTGATCGAAAAATTGTTGTCACAAACCCACAATATTTTTTTTATGAATGAGCTATCCTACGACACCCCACACTATAGGGTAGACGAGAAAAAAACACAACCCCACGTTACGTGTAAGGGAGGTAAGGTAACAACACCAATGTTCGACACTTTTAGCTGACATGCATCAATAATCGACAGAAGCGTTTAATTCTAAGATCATAAGGTTATAAATTGATTGTTGCAAAACAAATGAATAACTCTTATCTTCTTTGAGTAAGAATCAATGTCGAACATTGGTCCTTTGTCGACTACTGGTGTCTTTACCTTAGGCTAAAAAATATTTTTTTTACATTTCATTGTACCACTTTGTTGGTGTGACTAATATGTATATTCATGCCAAATTACAGCTTTCTAGTACTAAGAGTCTCTGCGCTAGGCTGCGGACGGACGGACGGACACAGCGAAACTATAAGGCTTCCTAGTTTGACTACGGAACCCTAAAAATACTAGAGGTTGTATTGCAAAGTCGAAAAAAAATACTGAACTCTAGCCTTATTTGGTTTTTAGTGTTCTATTTTTTCCTGCTTAACTACGCATGATATATACTCTTACATTTTTTAATTATATAAATTGTTTTATATAATGCTAGGTTAAGTTCTATCATTGTCATAGCAAAATTTAAATAAAATTCTCCTCTTGGGAAGAGCTATTAGAATTTTGACGTGTAAAAGTGCCCGTGAGGCCTACTTACTGAATAAACAACTTTTACCGTTTTTATCTTTTATAAAATAAAAATTACAAAAGTTCACCTTCAGGAATGTATAGTATAATACTATACAAAGTAACTTGTAAAAACCTGTGATATTATGATTGAGACAGACTAAAAAAGGCCTTATTCGTAATGAATTTGTGTAATTATATAAAATACTTATTTAAATACAATAACAGTGGCCGTAGTTTAATAAGCTCTCAACCAGTTAAAATAAAACGACCTTCAAACCCTTTAAGAGTTTTATAGCAAGTTAGTTATTTTTTAATTTTAAATCATAACATTTATCAAACCTATTTCATATATAAACCATTAGTTACAGCTACTTAGCTCGTAGTTCTGTCCGCTACATTCAGAAACGCAAGCGCAGATCGAGCGATAAGATATCGCTTCTATCACGGCATATTTCCGGTGTTTATTTTCAGAATATAATCGAACCGTTTTTTTTTTTTATTGATATGTAACTTGAGTGTTGGGTAATTTTACTAATATTAAAAAACGGGATTGATTTATTTATTTTTGTGTAAAGAGCTCGTTGCTTAAAAACCATACAAAGTATAAAAAAAAATAGACGCAAAAAATCTAAATACTCGTAATACTTCTTTAATTGTAAATATAAATTTCTTGACCATACATGTTACTAAATAATCTCTAAATCAGTTGTTTTCTGAAGCATAATGGCAAAAATACTGGTTTGAAGATATATTCGCGGATGTGCTAACGATAATATCATTCATAAAAGAGACATTTAAATTATTTAAGAAATAAAATTCAAAAGCTTAAGGGCTAGGCTAAATATTGTCTTAAGTCATCATTTTAATATTATATAATTAAGCATGGAGTGTTGACGTAACGCGGAAAATTAATTACAAAATCTGTAATTAATTATGAACCAGATGCTTAATATTACTTAATAGCTGAAGCTCATTTAAGATATCTTATTCTCTCATCTTAGGTAAACTTAATTTAGGTAAAACACAAACATGAACATGGTTCAAATTGTCCAATTTAAATGACCGAAATCGCTTCAACTTTAAAAATAATTTACGAATAAAACTTCTTCAAATAACATTAAAACCGACGACCAGATACCTTAATATCTTGCCATAATAAAAGTTAACGACGTTACTTGGAAACCATAATTTCAATTAATTACTTTAACGCTCTTACTCAGGATTACAAATAAATGGTTATGTCAGACTAAGTAAAACTGTTCCACAACGGATTCATTAAAAATAATTGTTAATTTCCTCGAAACGCTAAATGAATTCATTGAATTTGCATGCTAAAGGGAACATTTTTCCATTAAAAAAGTCCGTTAGAAGTTCTTCAACTCGTTGGTCATTGGCGAACAATCAGAAAACGTTACCTATTAAAAACTTTTCCTTTGTCCAATCAAACGGTAATAAAAGCTGTTCTGGTATATTCAATCATTTTATTGTTCAAACGCCTGAAATCCATTATTAATACTTTAATTCCGTTCTGTTTCTTCAAATAATCCTCCGCCATTTCAATTCCAGCCTTTCTCGGAAAACGTCCCAAGCTACGTATAATGCCATGTATAAAACACGTTATGTAACAGCTTCCAAAAATATCTCAGATTACATCACAACAAAGCCGGGCGAAATACAAAACCGGGCAAGAGCATGTCGGACCATGCTCAGTGTAGGGTTCCGAAGCCGTTAAGTACCTACTACAAACATAAAATCAACAAGTAATCACTAATTTTCAATTTCAAGTCATTTGGTGCCGTGTTAGATGATGTTCGTAGGTAAAAACACTTTAATCGCCTGTATCTCAAGAACCAATGATGTCTACTTTAGTCGTGATAGTGTTCCTTTTAAATTCATTATAATTATGTGCTTTCATTGAAGATATTTTTTAGTTTTTTAGTATTTGTAGTTTAGGCTGTAAGGGGGGGGAACTTGGATCTAGCAAAAAACAGATCCCATAATCGTTTTTTTTTGTCACAAACCTGTAACATTTTTGAAAGACCTATTCAATGACACTCAACGCTATGGGTTAGACGAGAAAAAAACACATCCCCACGTTACGTATAGGGGAATGACACTTTTTTTTATCTTTATTACATTTCACCACTTTGTTGGCGTGACAAATATGTATATTCATGCCAAATTACAGCTTTCTAATACTAAAAGCCTCTGAGCTAGGCTGCAGACGGACGGACGGACATGGCGAAACTATAAAAACTAATCCATTTCTAGAGTTCTGAAATAGAAAGGCAGTAGCCGGGCGACAATCAGTTCCAAAGTTAGATTGGGCCGAGCTTTCGAGTAATAAATTAGTTGTGATGCATCGAGGAGAGGATATGGAGCCGACGTGTGACGTGATAAATGCGAACCACAGTAATTCTTTTAGCTGTGATGAATCGTGCCACTGATCCTCCTACTTTTTATAGCGAATACAATCACGCGTTCCCAGTTCCATTGACTGATGGGACTTAATTATCTTTAGGGAAAACCGACGGAAAACGGGAGAAAAATCTTTTTCGGCTTTGCGGGCAATCCGGCTTTATCGCAATACAGCGGCGTTTCGGCGGAAGCTTTATTGAGCAAGTTTTAAAATAGCTTGCTTTATGAGATGAGATAAGAATTTTAACTTAACTCGCTGGAGTTGCGATACATAATTTTGCGGATAAACAGGTTCGTAAATAATACAGTACGTTAAATCCAAGAGCCAAAATACATGTTACACTTACAATTCCCTTAAATTAATGGTTTTTGAAAATATGTTCTGAACTTCAGAATTTGAGTAACATCTAGTTTCAAGTCTTTTCTTCTTACTAATGAAAGTTTGAATGTTGGTTCTTCTTCTTTTTTATTAATGGCAGTCCACCGCACATACACAGTGATTTCACCAATGTCAAGTGAATAGAGTAAATCAGTAAACAGAATAAATCAAAAGCAGAAACTGGACATCTTTCCTGTTTGTTCCTCAATCACGCCAGAACGGCTGAATAGATCTAGATGAAATTTGGCACAAAGAAAGAATAAAGTCTGGAATAGCACAAAGGCTACTAATATGGTGAAAATTTGGACAATTTCCAAGGGTATTGCGATAAACGACTTCTACGGGGACGGAGTCGCGCGCAAAAATATTTATAAATATTTTATATAAGAATAATGGTAACAGCTACTTTTAGCGCTGGTATCTCTTAAACGGGCCAACCAATTTTTATACAACCTAGCTAAGAAACATATTGAAAAAAACTAGCCGTATTTAACGATGTCTATGATTTTATCAAAACTACTTTCATCGAAGTCTACTTTCTGCTGTAACCATAATGTTTTTAGGGTATCTGAAACATCTAACTTAATCTAACCCACATAATGAATGTTTAAGATACCCTAAAAACAATATGGTTTCAGCAGAAAAAAGCGTTCGATGAACTGACACATTCATTGAAGTGAAATTCTATACAATGATGAGTTACAGTCTTTAAACAAAAACTGCATCGGAATAAGTTTATAGGTGAAGTAACTACAATGCCACAAACAGATAGACACAGATCCAGACATACTCGTAACATTAACTTAATTAATACCTTACATTATGCGCCTGAGTTTAAAATCCATCATTCACTGAGGTATAGTAAAATGGTAGCCACAACAATGCCATCAAGACTCGATCACAGACATAAAAAAAAAATTCTCAAAAATATTTTACGAATCACCCCGTTGTTTCGGCAGAATGATCACAGTTTAATCTCCTGGGTTGTTCGTTACGGGTCGCGCCGCTGGCGCCACTTACCCGTCTCTAGGGAACAATGGCCACTTTTGCGATATTACTTTTTGAGTCTTTATTAAAAAGTTTTAATGTTGATAGTTTAAGAATTATGGTTGTGCAATGTGCATTGTAGTTTTTTGGATGTAATTTGTTACTCCGAGTTGTTTTCATCAATTCAATTTTATTAATAGAAGCTTTTATTATGATCTGAACAAAAAGCTAATTAAAGGATTTCAGAGCGTTGACTAGAAGTCTTTCGCGTTCGAGTAGTTTTTTATTTTGTACTGTAGAATACAGAATAGAATGTATAGGTGAAAAACTTAACTAAAGGACCTGCTGTATGTAGTTGTAACACATCTGTATAGACCGTTTGACGTTCTATATTTGAAAATTGACGTAAGCTCCATATTTATTATATACAAAACTACATACAACGGGTCCTTTACTTACGTTTTTCACCTATACTTACATCAAAGTTAGGCTAAAAACTTTCTTTGTTTTTCTTCTATTTTATCTTCTCCAATGGATTTTGACATTGTGACAGTACTGAGCGTTTTTTTTATGGATTTAGATTTATCTAAGATGGTCGAAAATAAACACGTTGGTTACGATTTAGCTATTCGATTAAATAAACCGAGTGATAATAATAATGCCGTTTGCATCTTGGCTAGACCTTCTGAGCTATGGAACTAAATCAAAGTGATGCTATAAGTCGCCTAGCATTTAATAGATACGGTATGTTACTTTTATAGTGGCCCAGAAATAACTTTAAACTATAAAACTGCATGAAATTTGGATCTCTAATAAATATAATAAGCTTAATAATTAAAGTTTTAAAAGCCAAAAACACTGATTTAAACGCTGACATGAAACTGGAGGAGACTGACGATAGACACACTTTTACAGTGTTCATAAACCTGTCAGGATATCAAATATCTGTCGAGAGGTTTTATGCGACGATCTATTTACGATGACCCAATTCGTCTTCAGTGATCTACCTGCTCGAGTTGAGGCGAAATATTTTGCTGTATATTATTTACCCACATAGAATATAAATTTTCTAACTTGTGAACTTGAACTTATAATTTTTAGGAAAAACTTCAATATTAATGATGAAGATGATCATAACGATAAAAACACGTCAGTACTCATAACACAAAGAGAAGCAACCATAAGTAATGTAGCAGTTTAAACTAGAGTACCTAATAAAACAGCTTAAACTGCTGGTAACTGCAAACGTACCAGCCATCTAAAGACGTTCTCAGAAAAACTCGTGAAAGTTAAATCACCCTTTTGAGAACAAGAGACACAAATGCATCTCGGCTGAACGTCTTTAGAGTAGTTCTAAGTGGTTCGCGTGGAAATGACTTTGTAGGAGGAACGCTTTTAAATATGGTTATTTATGACTGTATAAAACGTTCGCTCCTTGGTTTTTGCTCATCGTGTAGCTATTTAGGCTCTTGATTAAAATTTTGTCAGCGTAGTTATAATTAGGATCTGCTTTGATAATAATAGGGAGTCAACTTTTTTTACGGCGTTATTAGCAGCATATTGTTTGTTTCTCGCTGTGGACTAATGTACATTGTGTGATGGGCACGTCGGGTCATATAAATGTTGTTTGGTTCATAAATAGTCATAATTTTCGCAAATTATAATGCATTTTTTTTTGTTGGGATTTTTAAAATATAATCTAACCTATTCTAACTAATCTACATGATGGATGTCTTTTAACTCCTTTAGTTTCGTCCCGAAAGAAGTTATAATCACGCACTAAAAATAATAAATGAGAATTATTTTAACTAAAACATACATACATACATCGGTGCGTATGTAGTTCTGGATTTTTAAAACTTACCTAACCTATCTACCCTAACTAATCTACACGAAGAATCTTTTTTAAATCCTTTAATTTCAGCCTGAAAGAAGTTATCATGAGTGAAAATCATGCCTAATAATACATTTATGCCAAACAACATTTATGCTACTTGACGTCCACCGGTTTTATTTTATATAAAGTGTGTAAATCAAATGTGTAAGGCTTAATCATAATTCCTGAGTCAATTTCTATGAAATTTTCCCCAATATTTGTCTATATTTTTGCTATAATAATTTGGGTCATACACAGATTTAGGTTACCGTCTTTCCTGTGGACACACCGATAGTTAACGTTTTTAGGGCCTAATTTTCTGGCTAAGCCCATTGCCGCAAAAACGCGGTCAGGACTGTTTTAGACCAGCATATAAAAAAATAATGCACACAAGCTTTTAACTATTGACCACAGGAGAGACAACTTTTATTTTTTAGAGTGTGTATGACCCATTTATCCAAATTATCTATAATAATATAAATTATATTAAATATAAATTATAAATAATTATATGTTTTGTACAATCAAGTGTTTTCATACAATATAATTATATGTAGTGTGATTTTATTTTAATCAAATCGGGGAATTACTGGAAAAGGGCCGATCCTTAAGTACCTGAAACCGACGTGCATGCATGACTCGATGTATGAATGTGGAAGAATTGAAAGAGAATGGTGAGGATCGAAGCAGGAGAAAAGTAGTGATCTCCCACCCCTCTGGGAAAAGGCGTGATTGTATATAGTGTGTTGATGACTCACGTTTGCCACACTTGTCCACGTAGTTGGTGACCGGCTTCTGAGGGTCGCACTGGCATGTCTTCAAGTGCGGGTGGCAGGCGGAGTCAGGGAAGCCGCAGTCGTTGTCGATGGAGCAGCCATCGCCGTACATGGACGTCCCACGCGGAACTGTATTAGAGAACATTTCATGTTACATCAGCTCCGTAGATCATTATCTCGTAGATAAAAAAGATAAAAGTTGTTTATTCAGTAAGTAGGCCGCACGGGCACTTTTGCACGTCAACATTCTACTAGCAGCGCTTCAAAGAGGAGACCACTGCTGAGATGAAGCGCCACAAGAAACTCAACAGTCAGAATCTCTAGTTATAAGAAAAAAAAAAAGGAAGAAACATTTATTCGTGACAAACAACAAAAAAAAACAAATAAATACGCTCAAAAGCATAAAGTCACGAAATGAGCGATTGAGTCAAGCCTCCTTGATGGAAACCGGTTCGTCAAGATGTTCCAACTTGACAATCATTCAGATGTCGGTGTTCACTCACCCCTATCACTAGTAGTTCAATGCCTTCAAGGGCCTGCTCCAAACTGGCCTTACGGTCAACTGCCCACCTGATCAATATTTTATCAATAATATGATCCAGGTTTAGGTTATGTTAGATGTCCAGCTGGCACGAAGGGCCAAAAACTCATTGAGGAAAACTCTAAGAAATGTAAGTATTTTTTTATTATTTATTAAACATGAGTTAGTTGAGTTGGTGAGTTAAATTGGAGAAAAATAACGGTATGGTCCCAACTCAATAAAATGCTGGCATCAAAGTCAGCGCTGGTCTTCCATTGGGACCATCAGGTAACTCTTATACAATTATGATAAATAGATCTATCTTTTTTTATGGCATCGAGAAGGCAAACGAGCACACAGACCACCTGATAGTAAGCGGAAACTGTGACCCATAGACATTTACATTCACAAGACTGCAATCTTAATACTGCAAATCCGTTGCCAACCCTGAGGACTAAGATGGAATGCCTGTATGCTAGTTATGTCACTGGCTGACTTATCCCCAAACCGGAACACAACAATGTGAATACTGCTGTTTGTCGGTAGGTTAATGGATAAGATGGTGGTAGCGATCCGGGCGGACCCTGCACAAGGTCCTACCATCCGCAAACTTATCGCTTCTTTCCCTGACTGAAGTTTGAAGGATTATATCGTTTAGTTCGTTCATGTTATTGCCCCAGGTATTCAATTGCGTCGTAGCGTGATATGTAAGATCAAACCAATCGCAGATGATAAACACACCACGCTACGGGAACATGCAAGTTCATACCCATAGCGTCTTTTAAACTTAGAAATAGACTTGAGCCGATTGGTTGTTCATTTCTAACATCTAATTGGAACGATAATTTCAAGAAAATGTCCTTAAGTCGATCTATCAGCACCATATTGAGCTGATCTGTTCGAGTTAAGTGAGTCTTTTGGAATTTTTGCAAAAAAAAAAACTCCCAAAGCAAACTGTGTTATAAGATTACTGTGTGTATCTGTTATTTTGTGTGTCTGTAAGATCCTCCTGAATTGATAGAGTGATTTGGGTGCAGAAAAGCTAGTAATAAGTTTTCTCGACGATCGGGTAAACCGTTTAAAAGTTATCCGGTCAGAAAGTGTTTACTCATTGAATAGTTATTATTAGTTTCCTCTTTCTTCGTTTTAAAGCGCTTTCTTTAGTAAGGTTCTCTCTTGCTTGTGTAACCTGTTTTTACATCAAACCGTTTACAAACCGTTGTGAAAATGAATTGTAATTTTGGTCACCGCGATTTGAAAATGGCGAAGCGCACGTAGGTAATTACGTGGCGTGTTTCACCGTTCGTGAACAGGGAAATATAACGTTCATTTATTGCACAAGAAAAATAATGTAAAACCAGTCGGTTACCTGATGCTGTTAACAGCAATTATGTTAATTTTACACCTTTTCATTTATCAGTATAGCTCTCAAAGGCCTTTTCGTCTTGTCGATAATAAAACGCTTTTTAGTGGTGGTAGAACCCTGTGCAGGATCGGTCCGGATCGCTACTACCATTTTTATTCATTAACCACTCGCCAAGCAACAATGTTCGCATTGTTGTGTTCCAGTGTGGGAATAAGACAACTGGTGAAATTACTAGCATAGAGGCATTCCGTCCTATCATGTTGGTAATAAGGTTGCATTTGCTACAGGAGTTTTGTCTGAAATACTACCATTTGTGTTAGCAGGGCAGACTCATGTTCTCTGTCGCCTAATTCTCCGTCTGCTAATTACACCACATTTACCAGATTAGTTCCCCGAAACAAACACTAATGACTTTGTTTAGACAAAGTTATAATATGCTTTACATAAATTATAACATTTAAACTATTGTCACTGACACTAGTTACCCGTACATTATACCAACCAAAAAAACTTAATTTTATCTTTTATAGCGATGGCGAAATGCAAATTTTTTATCATAGCATTTACAATAGGGAATTTTGCTTTTTATTTCAATTTAGATGGTACCTACGATCACTCATAGTAATAAGTTGCAAAAATTGATGTCAACTATACTATGAATTAATTGTGAAAGATGAACACCAAGTCAATTCAAATGCATTTATTTTACAATATTAAATGGGTACACTTTTAGGATAGATATATTAGACATATTACATATACACATATTTTATCTCAATGATACATCTTACCTTCAATGATTCACAGCACTAGTACTTTACACCAATTTTATACGATCTTGATTTTAGTCAAGTTATCAAGTTAACGTCGCAAAGACGAATGCCCTCCGGTCTGTCCCTCCATCCCGACGTTTCATCCTATTCCCGCCTTTTTGTACTTGCTACGCTGCGTTTCCTGATTGGTGTTAATTCAACCAATCAGGGAAAGCAGCCAATTAGGTGAAACTTAGTGTTGCCAATAAAAACTAGAAATCGATATTTACAATGTTGCTGTTTAAAGAAAATTACTAGATAAGTATGTATATAAACAAAACGCTAACAATTGGCATCACAAATCACATGGTCAGACGTCGTCTTTTGTGGGTAAAGATTCCATCAATGATAATTTACACTAACAGGGGGGTTATCATGACATAACAATGCAGTTCTGTTATGTCATGATAACTCCCCAAGTCTTAATTGACATACAATCAAAAGTGTCACTTTGACAATTGAAATCGAAATCATAGCTTTCTCATTCACTCACCTTACAAATACTAGCAAAAGAAGGAATGTAAAAAGTTTAAAATAAAAGCTTTTGTTGGAGAAGGAGCTTAAGTTAAAACGCTAGGTTTGACCTAAATTAAAGGCGGTTCTTCAGTTTAAAATTTAGTTCTGCATGATACAGAAATACATAATTTTGTATGCCAAGTTTTTACTATAATGCAAAAATGTTGCTTGATCACGCTATAAAAAAAAAAACACAAAATTATCCACCAGTTTAGAAAAAGTAATATCAAGCTTCTAAATAGAAAGAATGGGTCCAATGGTGGTTAATTTAATTTAATTTTAATTTCTTTTTGTAAAAAAAAAAACATGTATTTATTAAACAAATTGACCTAGTCCCAAACTAAGCTCTAGGCTTGTACTATGGGTACTAGACAATGATAAACATACTTATATAGTGAAATACATACCTACTGAAATACAAAGAGAACATCCAAGACTCAGGAACAAATATTCGCGCTCATCACACAAATATTTGCCCTTACCGGGATTTGAATCCAGCACCGCTTATGCTGCTATAATGGAAATACTAACTAACACGTCATGAAACTCTCTACGTATTATTATTACGGTTTATGAGATACAACTTGCTGACAGACAGATGGTCAGGAAGACGAACAGCGGAGGATTAGCCATAGGGTCTTGGCACCCCTTGGGTAAGCGATCCTTATGTAATCAACGTTCAAATACTTCTACTCCGCGCAAGTTTTAACCTTTTAATCGCCAAAACCGGGATGCCAAGCGCTCGTTACGCTCTATACAATTTACTTTGGAGCGGTTGCGGCGTATGTCGTCGTGGCACGTAAAGTTGCCGCCGACCGTGGCGTTCAAAAAGTTAAATATTCAACCATAAACATCTGTGACTTATACAACTGGCCGTATTATACTGTGGAGTATACACAACCCTTATAATACGTATCCAAAATGGTTTCCATGGTAACAGAGTAGTAAAGTTCGCTCTCTAATCACCATACATATATATGTATGATACTGCGGTTTCAGCTGTATAAATTACAAATTTCACGAGTCATTGGTTTGCTTTGGAATGAGCGGGAACTTAGCTAGCCTGCCAGAGTTGTTCGGCGGGGTATCGGAGCGGTTTGTGGGAAAAAAAGCTACTAATACGAATACTTAATTTAACTTTTCTCACTCAGAGCAATTCTCCAATTGGTGTTTTTTTTCCTCGCTCACCACTCCGCTGCCTCACTGAGCTCTGGTGGATAATCATCCTTAGACACTTTGAAACGAAAAATCTCGACCTAGATTTTGCAATTCAAGTGATGTTGCTGTTGAAATGCCCTTAAAGGGACAGAGGTTGTATCTGTGGGCTTCCGTTTTACATTCACCTTTTGTTACCTTTCATCAAAAGATACGTGAAAACAGATTCACATTATTTAAATAAACGATAACCCCGAAAATACAGATATGGCTCTCTTCATCTCTTGGGTTTTAGCTACAAAGGTGTAAAACTAGCCAATACTGCTTAGCTATTTAACTTTGTGAACGTAAATTTGACTAGTGTAGCCGACATATTTTGTTAAAGTTTTGATACTTACAAAGAGAATATACCTAGCAGTTATAACTATAGTCAATGGGTAGAAAGCAATCCTTAAAATCAGCTGAACCATGACAACATGGTCTGCATCTACGTGTACGGTCCGCTTGCTTCAATTACTGTTCAGTGCAGTAGGCTCCACTTGGCTGTTTGGTCTACTTACTGAACTAAACTACTTGTTTGTGCCGACAGAACAAGCGCAGCCACTGGAGCCATGGCCCACTTAGAGCCTTCAGTGCCACAGGCGCTGCCTGGCTGCTTGGTCTATTTACTGAACTGAGTGGTTGTGTCAACTGCGACACAGAGCGATCCTTGGGCCAGCAGCAGAATGAGCATAGCCAGCGAGGCCTCGGCCCGCTTAGAGCGTTCAGTGCCATAGGCTCCACTTGGCTGCTTGGTCTACTAACTGAACTGAGTGGTTGTGTCAACCACGACACAGAGCGATCCTTGGGCCAGCAGCAGAACGAGCATAGCCAGCGAGGCCTCGGCCCGCTTAGAGCGTTCAGTGCCATAGGCTCCACTTGGCTGCTTGGTCTACTTACTGAACTGAGTGGTTGTGTCAACCGCGACACAGAGCGATCCTTGGGCCAGCAGCAGAACGAGCATAGCCAGCGAGGCCTCGGCCCGCTTAGAGCGTTCAGTGCCATAGGCTCCACTTGGCTGCTTGGTCTACTTACTGAACTGAGTGGTTGTGTCAACCGCGACACAGAGCGATCCTTGGGCCAGCAGCAGAACGAGCATAGCCAGCGAGGCCTCGGCCCGCTTAGAGCGTTCAGTGCCATAGGCTCCACTTGGCTGATTGGTCTACTTACTGAACTGAGTGGTTGTGTCAACCGCGACACAGAGCGATCCTTGGGCCAGCAGCAGAACGAGCATAGCCAGCGAGGCCTCGGCCCGCTTAGAGCGTTCAGTGCCATAGGCTCCACTTGGCTGATTGGTCTACTTACTGAACTGCGTGGTTGTGTCGTCCGCGGCACAGAGCGGGGCTTGGACCAGCAACAAAGCGAGCGCGGCCAGCGAGGCCTCAGCCCGCTTAGAGCGTTCGACCCGCATGCCGCTTGCAACGCCCTCGTCACATGTCAATCAACCTGTAAAAAAAGAGATGTCGTTGAAATGGTATTTTTTATATAACTATCTTTTTCACGGGTCTCCATCCGCATAGAGGTCATTTATCTTTCAGAATTATAAAATATATCAAACTTGAAATTTATGAACATATGTGAGATAAATTTCTTTAAACGCATTTTGCTGATTAGGCGTAATTTAAACGCAAACATCCATACAAACTGTCACATTTATAATACTTAAAGTAGGATACTTTTCTAAAGATTAAAATTTCTGTATAGAGTAGGATAAGTTTTATGGGCAGGTTTGGTTAAATTAACAATTTCAGAATTGTCGTAAAATTTAAGTGTACGTTAATAAATGTAACGCAGAATCACAACAATAAAATAGATATTTAAGTGATTTAAAATCTTTAAACAAGGATTGTTAATTTAAAACAAAAATGTGACAAAGAACAGACAAATACGCACAAGAAAACTGCAGTCACGCAATGGTCCCGTTTGCGGGCGTTTTGTTTAAATTTCTGACACCAAGGTAACAGAGAGTATGAACTTATAACATGATACGCATATAACAAACCATCTGTTTCTAAAATTCATTTTATGGGATCTTTCAGCATAATGCAGTAGCAGTGTGGGTACGTATTATTTTCTCGTAGGTACGTATTATTCAAAATTTTATTTCATGGAAAGGCACTTCTCGCTTCATAAGTATTTTTTGATAATGTAACATTGTAATATATGTTTAAGATATCCTAAAAACATTATGGTTTCAGCATAAAATAGAATAAATTTCGACGACATGATACAATCGATGAAGTGAAATTCGTTAAAATAATGAGTCACTCAAAAATAATATCTAAGGATCGAAAAAATTCCTACCTAGGTTATTTTGATATTTGGATCATACACACTCTTAAAAACAAACGTTGTGGCTCCTGTGGTCAATAGTGTGCATATAAGTTGTTTTTATATGATAGGTCTAAAGCAGTCCTGGCCGTGTTTTTGCGGGAATGGGCTTAGCCAGAAAATTAGGCCTTAAAAACGTTAACTTTCGGTGTGTCCACAGGAAAGACGGTAACCTAAATCTGTGCATGACCCATTTACTAAATGTACTGCGTTGCAATACATCGCATAATTGGACATTTTCCGAGGGAATAGCAATAAACGACTTCTTTGACGGAGTTGTGGGCAGCGGCTAGTACATTCAAAGTAATACATTCTACTAGTACCAACGTATTACATAACCTTCGCAACTTAAATACTTCCCTAGTCAAAGTTAGGCTACAAACGCTTTAATATCAAAGTACCTAGTGACATATTTCATTAAAAAGTCTGTAGGTACTTGGTGTTTGAGTTTTGTCGTTCTTTTCATAATACTATTGTCCTTAGGAGATAAAATAAAAACATTCTGTTTTCAAAGTAAAATATTCTTAATTACGAATATTTGGGTCTTGGAACGGTCGCGTTCAGAGAATACTTGAAAAAATAAGGGGCGTGAATCATTTGTATTCACCAACTAAGAGAATAAAAATGTTCCGTCTTTAGGAATATTTCTCGTTCCTTACTGATCCTTCATCATTAAAATACTAATTGTACGAGTACCTTTGTCTTTACCAATCACGGGACTATGGGATTCCCGGACCTTTGGAAGACGTTCATGGAGCCACCAACCAACCGGCGATCGTCCGTGGCTTCACACTATAGAAGTATGTTCCCACGGACCACCACCTGTTAGTTTAGGACTATTCATATTAGGATAAAAGAATTTAATGATATGGATTGGCCAATTTTTTTTTATGTTTCACGCGAGCACTCAGGCCACCTGATGGTAAGTGGAATCTGAGACCCATAGACATTTGAATCCTCAAGACTATAATCCTAAGAACTCAAATACGTTGCCAAGCCTGAGGACTAAGATAGAATGCCTATGCTAGTAATTTCACCGGTTGTTTTATCCCCACACCGGAACACAACAATACGAACACTGTTGCTTGGCGGGTGGTTAATGGATAAGATGGTGATAGCGATCCAAATAGACCCTGCACAGGGTCCTACCACCGCTAAAACTAGGATATTGATGAAACTATAGCGACTGCTTGGCCAATGCTAATTATTTTCGTAATAAAAAGTACCCTATGTCCTTATTGGTGACTCAAACTATCTCCATACCAAATTTCATCTAAATCGGTTCAGCGGTTTACCCGTGAAAGCGTTACAAAAAGACAGACATACAGAACATTTATAATATTAGTAAGTATAGAATAACGGCCGAACCCTATATTCAAACCGCGGACAGATAGCCTTACTTCGCATTAAAATTTGACACATTTTGTATGGGCAAATGTCAAATTTCAACCCGAAGTAAGCCTTATCTATCCGCGGTTTGAATATATGGTTCCACCGTTAGTACTTCAAGTTGATTAAATTATTTTTTAATGATTATAAACAATATAGCGACCATAACCAAGGCTTCTATGTAAACAATCGATGGTAATCTACAACTGGCAGCTCTGTTTACAACAATGGCTTCCCAGGCAGATCCCCGACGCTTCGATAGACGTTGGGACAATAACGTTGTAACAGGATTTCACTCCACGTTCGAACCAGATTGTAAATAAATTGTATGCGGATTTATAAGGGGGTTGAAGTACTTTATAATTCTACATACATACATAACATCACGCCTTTATATTAGGGAAGGCAGAGCTACAGAAATACCAATAACTCTTAAACTGTTTGATTATTTTGTTACCACATTTTTCCCAATTAGGATGAGAATTGCTATGCTGCGCTGCGTTTATTAGTTCAAAAACCTAGTAAGGTGCTTTGACCATGCAAAAACCTAGCAAGTCTCAAATACTTGCTAGGTTTTGAAATGGTTAAGTTGAGTTACTAGGTTTTTTACTGATCAAACGAGAGTTGAATGGTACTTACTAGGTTTGGAGGTATTAAAATCTCAGGTATCTATAGCGATTTTAAAGCTGGTGTTTTTGCTATCGAGTGAGGACATATGAAATGGGCAATAATATGATATTATGTTATAATTTAAATTTTCGAAAAGTTATCCCTGACTAGTTTTTGATATGGGGCAACCGAGATGTTTACCAGTGTATTAGTGACAGGTAGGAAGCCCATCACCTAACAGTACTTAAAGTCTTTATCTCTTAGTCGCTTCTTTCGACATCCACGAGAAGACATGGAGTGGCATTATTGTAACCTGGCAACTACACAGAGGTTTATAATGCCATTGAGTCCATATTGTTGAATAAGTCTGATCAGTTGTCCAGAAGACAAAGAAGCGTTTAAGGTGGGTCGTTGGTAAACTAACTGCGACCTACGTATGTCGATGCATGGAGACAAGAGTTTTTCAACGGCAAAGTCAAGTTTGTCCCTCAATACAATTTTACATTCTTGTAAGTTTACGGAATCCTCGGTGCGCGAGTCCAACTCGCACATGACCGGCTTTTTTAAATATTTTGTAATAGTGTTCAATTCCTGTTCTTTCCTTACAGCTATAAAAAATGTTAATTAACTTAACATGATCAGATAGCGAAAATCTTGAACGGAATCTAATGTTCGCAACCTGAGTTCAAGGTGGATCAATAATTCACGATTCTCACATCAGAAGGCAATGCACTTAGCTGTATTAAAGATACTCCCTGATCGAGAAGCTTCCATTTTCAACGGGGTTTATCGTTAGTATAATGAAACTAGCGACCCGCCCTTGCTTCGCTTCGCTTTATGTGAGTTTTATATAATAAACCTTCCGTGGAATAATATCTGACATTAAAAACCGCATCAAAATCCATTGCGTGGTTTAGCAGATATGCAGACAAACAGAAAGTCAAAAAGACGCACAACGTGACTGTTTTCTTCTATGTAAAGAAGATGGGATCCAGTCCGTGTCTATAACTTTATACAAGCATATTATCAGTGCCGCTTTACACCACCTTAGTTAAAAAAAAACACTTAGAGGTTCTTTACATTAGTAGAAGTATAATAGGACTGACGTTACAATGTTTTTTTTTAATATAAATTATTTGTGAATTTGCTCGTGACCAAAATTTTACTAACCACGAAGTTGTTCGACCCCTAGGGATACTATCGTTATTTGTTTCGTTAGGGATAGTTGTAGAAATAAAAGGTCATTCAATTTTATAATAAATAACAGGGGAAAATACGAATTTATCTCATCGCGAAATAAGCTCTAGACTTGTGTTGTAGGTCCTATTATAAAGTACTAGATTTACATTCGTATACAGGGGAATAAATACTCATAAGTTAGGTGCAAAACTGAGTCAATATTAGCACCTTAGTAGAATTTGAATAAGTTCATGATAATTAAAAGTATTTTTAAATGTTTAATACAGACAAGTACTCCTTGAAATTTGCTACAAATCCGCCTACCAAATAATTTACCTCTCATTTAGAGTTTTTAAGTAATTTAAACGTAAAAAATGTTAAATTTAACCTTTTTTCAATGGCAACCCCAAATAAACACCCTCATAAAATTACAGAAATTAGCCTCTTTAAAATGAGTAAGAATTTATTGAAATCAGCCATATTTTTGGTGGAAGTTATTGGCGACATTAGTTCGGCGCACGGTTCACTTTTGCACCGAGACAAATTAGCCATACAAACTGGTTGTTAGTTCACTATGGGCGCGAATTAAAATTCTGCAATAACTAGAAAATTACGTCTCTGATTCAAGCAGTGGGTACCTCATTTCAAAGAACATGGAATGGCTATTTTGAATAGTTTTATTATTTGGGGTTGCCATAGAGAAAAATAAATTACTAGTATAAATACTTAAATTAAAATTTTACAGTTTTTGGTTTAATTTTACTAAACAACTTTAAATGACAAGAAAACCGTTTGTTCAGCAGTTATGTAGCAAACTTCAAGGAGTATTATTCTATATTAAGCATTTGTAAATAGCTTTGATTGTCATCAACTTATTAACATTCTACTAAGGTGCTAATATTGACTCAGTTTTGCACCTAACATGTAGAAGTTACCTTGTTAGTCCAATAGCGTAGCGTAAGGTGTGAGATAGGAAACTCACTATAACACTTAGTTTATTGTAGTTAATAGTTAATAACATAGGTACAGAATTTTAAGCAAGAAGCAGAAATACGAGAAGGAAACAAGATATGCGTAAGCCCGGGAGAGCGAGATAAAACAACATGCGTTCAGCGCGGAGATAGTAAGCAGACTGAAGGGCTAGCACAAGTGGTCAGCGACTTGTTTGTCGCTCGGATCTCTCTTGCTATGTAGTCTGTAACGATTGAGACACACAGAGCGACAAGCGAGAAAATACAACTTGTGTTAAGCGTACTGGGGTCCTGCGCTAGCCGCACCTGGCAACCGGTCGGCGCACGCGCATATAAAACTAGTCGGCTTCTCGCTTTATACAAAACAAATCTGTTTATCCGCGTAAGGGATAAATTATTTATAAAACTATGTTATTTATGTATGGTCAAGGACATTAATGACAGCGTAAATAATTAATTTTAGCTTTCTTTCATGTGGTTTGACGCTGTCATTTTAACAGAGTTCCATAGTGGCACAACAATTAAAGTCCTTGAGTCCTTATTGTTTATAAAATTATTTACAATATTTTACTTACAATTATTTTTATACTAACTATACTTTACTAAAAAAAGCTACACTACACAATACACATACATAAATAACGTAACGCCTTCATTCCCAATGTGGAGTAGGCAGAGCTACGGAATGCCAATAGTTCTAAACTTGTTGATAATTCTGAAACCAAATTTTGCACAATCAGGCGAAAAAGTTTATAATAGTGTATTAGTAACAGGTTCCAAGCCCATCGCCTAACAGTACTACAAGCTCTTATTCCCTTAGTTGCCTCTTACGACATCCACGGGAAGACATGGAGTGGCACTATTCTAACCCGCAACCACACGGGTCTATATTTATTATAGAAATACAATTAAGAGAAAATTAAAGCAAAACTTCCAAACATGGCTTCCGCGGTACATTCTTTATAATTTATTACTATTTTATATAAAAATAACCCGACATTATGTCTATGTTACAACACTTTGTTATATGTAACTATTAGCAACGTAACGTTCGCGTGACAACTTCGACTTCTAGCTTGCTAAATAATACACCTTTATTAAGATTAACCTAATACTCTCAGACAAAATATACCACAGGTTAAAAGAAAGACAGAAAAATATTTTATTGGAATTAAAAGAGCACATCCACCAACTTAATTAACTTAACGACACTTTGGCCTCGTTGGGAGTGACCCTGCCTCCGAAGCCGGCGGTCCCGGGTTCAAATATCAATAAGGGCAGATATATGTATGATGAACACGAGTTTTTGTTTCTGAGTCTTGGACTGAGAGACTTTCTGAGTATGTTTATCGTTGTCTAGTACCCATAGTACAAGCCTAGAGCTTAGTTTGGGACTAGGTCAATTTATGTGACATTGTCCCCTGATATTATTAGGTACTATTATTATTCATTGTTAATACTTATTCTTATACGTACGTAGAAGTTTTATTTCACATGCTGCTAATTGGGTTAGCTGGGCAGATGTGAATAATCGTGGATAAAACATTAGTCACTTTCTGACTAGTAGGTCTCGCCAAAATACAAACGATGCTAAAGTTTCCGTTTTCTATCTGTGGTCATAAATGATCAACTTGATGATTTTGTCGTCAGTTTACGTCAATCCTTTACATTTTGTCGATTTTAAATCGCTCACTTAGCGATCTTGCTTGACTTGGCCTCTAGAGACGAGATAGAAGCGACCAAGTGAGCTGTTATATCAGGGACATGTCACAAAATAGTTTCTACTAAATTAATGATTGCCTTTCTAAGACAGGATTCTATAATGGCTCATCAATTAATATTGTTGACCTAACCGTACCGTAATTACTAGCATAGAGGTAATTCCATCTTGGTCATCAGGATCAGTCTTGAGAATGCAAATGTCTAACGGTCTCTTTTTTTTTGTTAAGGAGAAGGCACACGAGCACTCAGGCCACCTGATGGTAAGTGGAATCTGAGACCCATAGACATTTGAATTCTCAAGACTTTAATCCCAAGACCTCAAATGCGTTGCCAACCCTGAGGACTAAGATGGAATGCCTCTATGCTAGTAATTTCACCGGTTGTCTTATCCCCACACCGGAACACAACAATGGGAACACTGTTGCTTGGCGGGTGGTTAATGGATAAGATGGTGGTAGCGATCCGGACGGACCCTGCACAGGGTCCTACCACCACTAAACCACCACTAAACCACCACTATTCTGTATAAGAAGAACAGTAATAAATTGAAAAAGTGGCTCTAAGCCGAATATCATAGTTTTAGCAGGTGATGAACCGCTTTCCTCTTATAATAAACCCAATGTTAACTTCCTGAGTACCGTATAAATACTTGTATCAAGTATTTTGAGGTAAAATTATTTCAGACATTATAGGCTCCATTGCTTCAATATAATTTTATTTCTTAATTAACAATTTTGCTCCCGGTATCATCATAAACTGCCGTAAAATTGCTTCATAAGCTAGTTATAAAATAACCTTTGTTAAAATTTTGTTTCTCTCGTCGTAAAGTTGAATACTGACACAGCTGGTAAATATTGCTGGCGTCTCAAAGATATTGTGGCGTTTTTTATGAGAACCGCATTGCGGAACTTTGGTTTGATAGGAACTTCTTTCGAATAGCCATAGTGAATTAGGCAATAGTTATCCTCGTGAGGCCCATTATACTAAAAAAGTTAGATTTTGTGAGTGGGAATTTGATTCTACCAGCAAGGAAATAAAGCTCAGTTACCTTTGCTCACAAATGCCATTTTCGAATTGAAAACAAATAAAAATAAACATTATGCTCATTAAAATATAGTTGAAATTAAATTGCCTTGATAATTCTTATAGTACACAAGGTTTCACGAGGTTAAGGAAGTGCCGTGTGGTATGGGGTTCAAAAGCAGCCTATGCTTAAAGAAGAAGAGAAGGTAAAGACGCAAATAATAAATACAACACGTTGGCCTAGTTGGGAGTGACCCTGCCTCCGAAGCCAGCGGTCCTAGGTTCAAATCCCTGTAAGGACAGATATTTGTGTGATGAGCGCGAATATTTGTTCCTGAGTCTTGGATGTTTTCTAAATACTTAAGTATGTATTTCTCTATTTAAGTATGTTTATCGTTGTCTAGTACCCATAGTACAAGCCTAGAGCTTAGTTTGGGACTAGGTCAATTTATGTGACATTGTCCCCTGATATTATTAGTTACTATTATTATTCATTGTTAATACTTATTCTTATACGTATTCGTAAATTTAAACGTGGTTTTGTTTCTTCCCTCTTCACTGTTTCTATGCCGATTGAGGTGAATTTTAGTACAAAAACTAGCATAGAGTAAAAACATAATGACTGGGTAAATTACTTAATGGCAATTATGGTATTCTATGTCGTTTGAAAAGATACCATACACAAAAAAGATCTTGCGCCTAAGCATAATGTAAATATACTGTATTTTAAAAAAATCTTACATATTTATGCAAAATAACGCAAGAATCTTTTGATCCAAGATCTCAAGATTCAGGCTCAGCCTAGTTAGATATCCACCGGATAATGCCTGTGTTTGTAACCATGCGTTTTGTTTAAATAAATTTATTCTTATTCTTATTCGTTTAAACATATCACGTAGTGATTTCGAATCGCTTTTACTATTCGGCATTCGAAATAAGTGTTGACATTTTTACAATATTTACAGAATCCATCCATTGCACGAACTCCTTTATCAGACTCGCGTTTCCATTACATAATCGTGTATTAAATTTACGACGACACAAAAGACAACGTCAATGTCAACGTATCGCACGGGCAAGGGGGTGCTGTTCTACATGCCATACGATTTTTCTCGATGACGCTTTTTTCTATAGAAGGAAGACGTTCGTGCTTGAGGTATATAATAGTTATACAGCATGACTACGAGTATATCTCAATATTATTTATTATTATTCTTTGTATGTCTCTACCAATTACGGGACTACGGACCCCAGAGTCCCGAACCTTTGGAAGGCTTACATGGAGCCAAAACCAATACGCAGAGGCCCTTTAGACAACTTGAATTTAGTAAAGTGGTGGGACACCAACTGGCGAGTGTCCCTGAGTTCACAATATATAAGTATGCTCCCACGGACAACCACTGGTTAGTGAAGGACTATTTAGAAAGGATGTAAATATTAATAATAGACTAAGTATATTAATGATAAGTAAACTAGGCTTTTGATTTTTGCCACCTGCCTCGCCTATGCTAATTACTTGGGTTGAAATGGCAGACGGTGACCGGTTCTAGAGGGACTAAGGGTGGAGAGATGCTTCGGGACTTTTTATTATGATTAATTATTAAAAGCTTGATATGTCCCACTGCTGGACAAAGGCGTCCTCTTACTTTTTCAATGTTTCCATGTTCTTAACAGTGTCAGGCTAACGTGACACTGATAAGAATATGCCCAACAACTCAAGGTGGAAACGCGGCAGACCTCGTCGGCGATGTCAGGATGAGTTTGATTCCTTTTTGAAGGACTATTCCGTCAAAAAGGAATCCAACTCATCCCGCCATGGCCAACGAGGTCTGCCGCGTTTCCGCCTTGAGTTGTTGGGCTTCCACTCTGTGGCGACTTTGGCCCACAACTTATCGGCATGCGGCGGACGTGACCAGCCTAGTACATGCATTTAAAAACCTATTTTGTGTTATCTTAATATGCATGATATTAAAAAAAAAACCTGACATTGAGTTTCTTGTGGCGTTTCTTTGCAGCAGTGGTCTCTTCTTGGGAAGAGCTGGTAAAAAAATGAATTCTAAAAGTGCCCGTGGCATAATGAATAAAAGTCTTTTGTCTTTTATGCGTTGCAAAAATAATAACTCGACGTTATTAAGTCAATAATGACTACACCCGTAAAATAAACGTCGTTTAACTCTGATTCATACAAAGTACCTCAACATTTAATACCCCTTATTAAAATCCAGGGCAAAAAGTCACGCAACTCCACCATAACTTAAATATAACGGAATGTTCAGTGATCAAATTTAACGCTCAGCCTTAGATACAAAATGTTAATTCAACAATTCATTTGGTTCAAGACATGTCACGGCAGATTCGTAAACTTGTTATGAGTTTGAGTGGAATCGAGTACCTGTCAGTTTCCATTCTCAATTCGTATGCCCTTGGGTTTTCACTGGGGTTTGATGAATTTAGATCTTGCTTTGTATTAGCAATGGAATTAATTTCAAACTATGCGAAGTCCTTAATGAATAGGACTTTAGACCCACGAGCATGATACAGAGTCAAAATTTGATAGAATTCAGAAAAGCACTGGCATTATTAGTTATTCGGTGTTTAGTTAATTTTATACCTAATTTTTAAGAGTGCATAACATACATACATAACATCACGCCTTCATTCCCAGAGTGGGGTAGGCAGAGCTACAGAAATACCAACCACTCTAAAAAGACTTGTTGATAATTCTGTAACCACATTTTGCACAAGTAGGCTAAGTTTTTTACCAGTGTATTAGTGACAGGTTGCAAGTCCATCGCCTAACAGTACTACAAGCCCTTATTCCCTTAGTGGCCTCTTACGACATCCACGGGAAGACATGGAGTGGCACTACTCTAACCCGGCAACCACACGGGGTTTAAGAGTGATGAGAGAAAAAGGGGTTTCAGCCATTTTTGACGATGTTTTTTAGGCTATTGATGTTAGAGATATATACATACATTAAATCACGCCTGTGTCCCAGAGAGGTAGGCAGAGATCACTTCTTTCTACTTGCTACGATCCTGACAATTTTTTTTCGCATCTTCCACATTCAAAGATCATGTTAGAGATAATAAACATGATAACGTGATTTGTTCAAGATGGGAATGTTTTAAAACTAAAAATACGAGTGATAATATCAATAACTACTATAATGATTGTATTAATAATAAAACATTAAAATAAGACTGTTTCGCTTATCTCTAAAATTGTAAATGGCCGAGAAAGTAATTAGGCACGACATCGAGCGAAGCGAGAGAAGTCTTAGTTTGAAGGGCCGACCTGAGGGCTTATTGTCTAACGCACTCGCAATCACGATCGTTTTCATTTAGAAAATCGAACGCTCGTCTGCATACAATATGAAAACAATTGCTCCACTTTGAAGCCGGTTGCGATTGCGAGTGCGTTAGACAATAGCCCCTCAGTTGGCGTTATGCCAAAGAGTCAAAAATTAGAGCTCTCAAACCACCTCACTCGGCCATAAAAAGTTTTTCCAGTACACTTCTTTCACCATAAAAGTTTTTTTATTACGAGTATAGTTATTTGATCAGTCACAGTCGTTTCTTAGTTAAGTTAGTAAGAAGGATAATAACTATTATTTGAGCAAGCTTTAACTTAATTGCTAATGGGATTAAACTTCAAAAGTTCATCCTAAAGAGAAATATGATAGCTTCTTTACCTTTTTTGTAAACATATTACAATATATTTTAATGTGCGTGTGCAATAGAACACACATTTATGACTGGTTAAAGATCTTAAAAAATATTCGATGTATAATTTTGACAAACGGCATATTATGCCATAATGACCTTGATTTCAGTGGTCACCTACGAATAGCTTCGAGATCGTTCCCACCGATAACATTCGAATAACAAAAATACCAGAACATAAAACGATTTAACCTACACCTCCACACCCCATTTCTCAAATTAAGAGAACAAGTGGATAATTGATCGTTGTCTTGCCCGTAAACAAGCTTAGACAAGTCAATTTGTCTGAGATTATTCCCTGATTTTGAGATATTACCTATATTTAATCATGAGTATATTATGGCAAGGCCAAGACTTTGCCGCATGGCAGCAGTGGTGACGACAGTTTCCGAACGGCAACAAACCAATTCCAGCTCTCTGTAGTTGCCACCGAGCAAAATCAAAGCCAGGGTTGGGATTCTACACGGGAATAACGATATCGTCTTTGACGTGTTTCCGTATTGTCAACGTTTTGATAACTCTTATATCATTTACAATAATGGCGACCAAGTCATAAACGATTCTAAAATACGTCAAAAACGATATCGTTATAACGCAGTAGAATGGAGGCCCAGACCGTTAGGCATGATCATTACGCAACTGAAAAATTGCGTTTCGCATTTGAAATTACAGGGTAGAAATGATTTCTCCTGACAAGTGAAGTCCTGATTGATTTTTAATGCTATCCTCGGGGTGTAATTTACTCTGCCATTTCTCGGTTTTGTCTCATCAATCATTTCGCTTAAAATGAAAATGAAACCTTAAATTACTCCGTCAATAAGACGTTGGGGATAATGAAAATGGTTGTTCTAAGTGAGAAATTAATATTTTACGCGTTTTACAATAGAAGGGCTGTTTGGAAATTCAGTTAGAAATGTTAAGAGATTAATTTGTAAGGGTGAAAGGAAATGAAAATGGAAAGGGAACAGGATAATCTAAGATGAAAAATGACCTTAATAAACGCTTTATAATGCGATGAGAAATAACCAATCATCAGATTTACATATTTTCCTTGAAAGTTGAAAGGTTTTGTAATGATAAAGTCGAGTTTGGCTTCTGATCGTTTGTATCCGTAACAGATATTTTTATCATGTCATCAACAGATACATTGACGTGTTTTTTTTGCACAAGTATAAGTAGTAAAATATAAGAAAAAAGTCATTTAAGTTGATGATTTGAATATTTTTCCAAAAAAATGTACCTCACCAAAGAAATTTTCGTACGCACATGTAAAGTTTACCGTCATTTGAAAAATACCCAGATAATGATGTAATAAAACAATACCATTCCAGGTGTTTTGGTTTAAGCCCATTTTACATAGGGTTTAGACTCTGACAAGTGTATATCACTGAGCATTAGGTACATTGAATTGTTTTTTGCACAAGGATAAGTAGTAAAATATTAGAAGAAAGTCATTTAAGCTGACCAGTTGGGTATTTTTCAAAAAAAATATACCTTACCTAACAAATTTTCGTTACTTACATGTAAAGCTTATCGTCATTTGAAAAATACTCAGATAATGATGTAATAAAACAATACCATTC
The DNA here is from genome assembly GCA_949316455.1 of Acleris holmiana. Lineage (NCBI taxonomy): Eukaryota > Metazoa > Arthropoda > Insecta > Lepidoptera > Tortricidae > Acleris > Acleris holmiana. The sequence continues at coordinate 3,007,824 of OX438769.1, read as the reverse complement.
CAGGTGTTTTGGTCTAAGCTCATTTTACATAGGGTTTAGAGTCTAACAAGTAACTAGATTTCTCTCCTCCGACTCGGTTGGGCAGCCAGCGTTCGGGAAACTACGCAATATATTTTCATCCAATACACCGCAGTGTTTCAAGGCGAAAATTTGCGACCAGTGTGTGTTGCCAGTGATGACTTATGGTACTGAGACGTGGACGTTAACGATGGGCTTCATAAGAAAGCACAAGGTCTCTCAAAGGGTAATGAAGAGGGCTATGCTTGGAAATTCTTTGCGCGAATCAAAATTGAAGAGATCCGCACGTGAACCAAAATCACTGACAAAGCCCTAAGAATTGCAAGACTTAATTCGTTGTGGGTGGGGCACATTGCTTGCAGAACAGATGAGGAAAGGAGTCGAAAACTTCTCAAGTGGCGTCCGCGTACCAGAAGAAGGGACTAATGCTGCGGGAAACCGATGCTTGTGGCACACCTTGGGGATTGCCTATGTGCAGTGGACGTCTTTCGGCTGATATGATAATGGTTGATTGATATATTTTCCCAAGTCACATGATCATGATTTAACGTCTGAAACAAATACTGCCAAATATACGTACAATGTCAAACTGCTAAACATTTCAATTGGCCGAACACGTTGCTACGGGACAAGATATTGACATCGGCTCGAGACTTTAATATGTCGCACCTTCGGTAGAAAAAGGGCACAATTTCCCCTTTAGTAATATTGTACATTGTGCCTTTGTTCTACCGGACAAGGGAACAATTTCCCCTATAGTCACATTGAACATTGTGCCCTTGTTCTACCGAAGGTGCGTGTGTATTCCATATTTCAAAGTAAGAATAAAGAGTTAAGGTTTAAAATAACGGTGTGTTTTGTGTGACTTGAGTCCTTATTACTAAGCAACTTAAACCCCGGGTGACTTTCACTTTAATCATTTCATAATAATATTTGAGACTACTTCCCGTGGCAGCATGTTAGTTAGGCCCACAATTCCTTACTGCTACAAAAACAAATTCCACAAGCTAATTTCAACGACGAATTTAATCCGGACTCTAATAAAAATAATACCTAGTTACGACTCAAAAGAATTAGCTTGGCACGAGCATAATGTTGCCAGCAGGAACCAATTAAAACTCGTGCGTGCGTCACGCATAATGTTGCTATGTAAAAAAATAAACTAATCAATGCAGCTGCGTAGCTTTGTGGTTTTTGAGATAAAGGAAAATAAATTAGGCCGTTATAAGCACGATTCTTATAATAAGGTAGGGGAAATATTATTGAATCACCGTAGAATTCGTTTTATTTTATTTGTGCTTTAGTGTGGATATACAGTGCAAAAGTGAGTGGAAGGGTTGGAAGCAACCGCCTTAGGCGTACTATTTTAAATAAAATCGGAATACGGGCAAAGGGCCGAATCTTAAGCATCCGAAACCGACGTGCATAGATGACTCGATGTATGAATGTGGACGAATCGAAAGAGATTTTTCAGGATCGTAGTAGGTGGAATGAAGTGGTTTCCCCCTGGAACAGGCGTGATTTAATGTGATATGATAATTTAAAGGCAATAAAGGGGTACTTAACGTACCCGAAACCAGCGTGCATGCATGACTCGATGTATGAACGTGGAAGAAGCGAAAGAGATTTGTCAGGATCGTACCAGATTGAAAGAAGTAAAGAATATGATAATTTAAAGGCAGTAAATTATGTTTCTATTACTTGATTTATTGAATAAATGCCTCCGACATTACACATTTTTTCAAATTGATTCTAGTATTCATAGTACAAGTTTATTCTTGGATCCCAGGAGTCTGGATGTCATACAAAATATCACGAGAATCCAGACGAATACTAACCATATGGTAAATGGTAACTCTAGATGATACTGTATTTGATAGCATTTTTTCAAACTCATAAGATTTGTATATACACTTAATAATAATAATAATAAGAATCACAGGACAATGTCACACTAATTGACTTAGTCCCAAACTAAGCTCTAGGCTTGTACTATGGGTACTAGACAACGATAAATATACTTAGATAGAGAAATAAATACTTAATACTTTAATACATAGAAAACATCCAAGACTCAGGAACAAATACTCGTGCTCATCACACAAATATTTGCCCTTACCGGGATTTGAACCCAGGACCCCTAGCTTCGTAGTGAAACAACAACCCTAATCCTCTATCTATGTTGATGTTCAGTAGAATTATTTTGAGTTTACCACTGACAGATGGATTGTCATCATTTAATTTTCAGCTTTAGTGTCATACAAATAAAATAGTTATTACTAATTCGGTAGACGTGGGTAACAGTATTCTGAAAATTGCTTTATTTGTAAGAAATTAAAGTTGAAAATTAAATGAAAGCAAACTCTTTGTCAGTGGTAAACTTACAGTAATAGTACTGTATTCTTTTGAACTCCTATTAAGGCTTTTATTTGGCTTACTATCAAGTAAATAAAAACCAACGTAGCGTTAAAAATACAATAACATTTCAAAAGAAATTGGGGTATATTAAATAGTACAGTCCCAGAGACAGTACAAATAATTAGTAGTTGTTCTCAACCCTCTCTCGGCAAAGCAAATTAGAAAAACATGGTGGAATGGAAATCGATCGAATGAGTGATACGTAAGTCAAATAAGTGAGCCATCTTGTTAAAAATTCTGATCGTCTGTTCCATTACCAAAGAAGGGCATTAGAAAAGATGTCTAAATTATTAGCAAAACGATTACGTAGATGTTTAGTTTGTATGTATGTAAACACTTCATAATTGTATAACAATAAGAAAATTAAAACAATACAATGTTTAACTATTAGAATAGCAAAATAATACTAAATACTTGTGATGTTACTCGATTAAATACAAGAATTATGCTTACTGAATAATCATAATATGTATATTTGTTTTCCGTGTGGTTGCCGGGTTAGAATAGTGCCACTCCATGTCTTTCCGTGGACGTCGTAAGAGGCGACTAAGGGAATAAGGGCTTGTAGTACTGCTAGGCGATGAGCTTGCAACCTGTCACTAATACACTGGTAAACATCTTAGCCTGATTGTGCAAAATGTGGTTACAGAATTATCAACAAGTTTTTCAGAGTTGTTGGTAATTCTGTAGCTCTGCCAACCCCACTCTGGGAATAAAGGCGTGACTTTATGTATGTATGTATGATTATTTATCATTATCTTTTTTTATAAATTCTAGTTATATTTTTGATGAGCGCATTTTTTTAGATGTGTCAAAGTGTGATTTATTTTAATCCTTGATTTCATATTTTATTATTCGTCGAGCTATATCAACAAAATTTTCAATTATTTTTTTGTCCTATTGACGAACGTGCGTACAAGATATAATAAAGAAAAGTGTCTTTAATGTAGGTTTTACAACAATAAGTTAATTAGTCTTACACAGGAATCAGAAACCTGACCATGAAAAACGACTTCATTATACACAAAAAAACACCAATAATTTGGTGTATTATGAAAAAACACATACAGAACAAGACTTTTTAGACAAGTGGGCATCGATATAAGAAACAAAAGCACTTACGAAAGTATTTTTCTCCCTTCTTTTTATATGATTTCCCAGGGGAGTCATGCCTTTTCCTATTTCTAATATGAAAACGGCGACAAAACTGCACATTAAAAAGGGTATGAGAATAATTAATGTGAATTGCTTAAGCTTTCAGGAGATATAATCGTCATAAAACATAATAAGTAATCAATAAAATCTAAAAACGCTCTCACGCAATAACAATAGAGTCCAATTCAAATCGAACTTAGAATTAGCTGAACATCTTAGAACCTTATTGTAGTTTTTGATATACTTAATTCAAAAACTACTCCCAGTTTAATACGTTATTGCGAAAGTATTAAATGTGCAGCTACTTATGAGTTTCACTGTACAGTCAATAGCAAAATTAGATTTTAGAACTTTATCGCACTAAAATAACAATATCGCCCTGTGTGGTTGCCGGGTTAGAATAGTTCCGCTCTATGTCTTCCCATGGATGAGGTAAGAGGCGACTAAGGGAATAAGGGCTTGTAGTACTGTTAGGCGATGGGCTTGCAACCTGTCACTAATACACTAGTAAACTTCTTGGCCTGATTGTGCAAAATGTGGTTACAGAATTATCAACAAGTCTTTTTAGATTTGTTGGATTTATGTAGCTCTGCCCACCCCACTCTGGGAATAAAGGCGTGATGTTTTGTGTGCATGTATTTTAAATGCCGGCATTTTATAATGTGCTTAAGTAATATCCTTATTTATAAGGAAAATAAAGGTAAATAAATGTTTATTTTTCTTACATTATTCAAGTTTCTACCATGAAGTACTTTAACGACCAGACTCCTCTCAAATCACATCCAAACTCTCGCAAACTCGTCGGCTTCTCGACTAACTTTCCTAATGACGTCATAAGGTAGATGTTTGCGATGTACCAAGGAGCTGAATCAAGTTAGTTAATGTTTTTTCATAGCGATAAGTAGAGGAAAACTGTCTGAAGATAAAACAAGGGAAGAATAATTAGTGGGCTGGTTACGAAACAATTGATTGATAATTGAAGTTACTTGAAGTAGTAATAAAGAATCAAGTAAGGCTTCAAAATCAAAATTGAGTTTCATTGAAATGTAGAAATGATGACATTGGTTGTCAAGCTGTAGGTATGCGATACACTGTATTGATATTCGAAATTTGAAATTTCATTTATTAACTTACTTAACAACACTCCTCTCTCCTCGCACCCCTGCATTTTTAAAACGTCATATCTTCATATACATATATGAAGAAAATACACACTTTTTTTTGTAACAATAACAATTAAATTATTTTGAATAATAAATTTACGAGGGAGTATGTAAACTATTCAATGTACATTCAGCAGCAGAAGTAGCTACGCAACCGAAGAGCTCAAAATGATCTGCACTCGACTCTATTGTCAAGAGAACACGTCGTGTCTAGATCATTTTGAGCATGTTATTCTGCTTAGCTACTTTTGATGCTGACTGTACATAATACAAACAACGGTCATTTTCAACAGAAACTTAATTTTCTACAATAAATTTGACACAGAGATCGCTTATACCTACCTAGATTAATATAACTATTACTTGACAACAAGAACTTTTTGAGAAGGTGTTTTGAAAAAAAAAACATGCTAATAGAGGTTTGTCTGTTCTGTTTTTACTGAGAAGATAAATAAACAAATATCTGCTAATGTTGCCACTGTTAAGTAATTAAACTATTCTAACGATAAAAATACGATAACCTGTTAAAAGCGATTAGGTTTTACCGAGTGGCATGAGCTTAAAATTATAAAGAAACCGTAAACATTGCGTAGAGCTACACGTGCATGCTACGCATATAAGACACGTAGACTTGCTACGCTTTGCGTGTGCTACGATATTAAGTCACACATTTTGTGAGCATATTCATGAGGTAACTTAAGCAATGATAAAGAATAAAACCCACGGATTAAACTTTTTTTTAAATAAATATTTGGAGACAAGCCTCAAGAAGTCAAAAGAAACCAAATATGTTAAATAATATACCCAAGAGTTTCTGCGACAGGGTTCTATAAGAGGGTTGGGATGAGGAGTTGTGTGTTTACAGCTATGTGATTTATTGATTTATTTGTCTGATATACATGCATACACACATAACATCACGCCTTTATTCCCAGAGTGGGGTAGACAGAGTTACAAAAATAACCAAATAACCAGTAACCACATTTTGCACAATCAGTGTATTAGTGACTGGTACAGGGCAATGTATTATACTCGGCACGTTTAAGTTGGGTAGCATGACCTCTCCATCAATTAATTAGTACTCCATAATAATTATTATTGACGTATGAAATAATTGATGAAGTCCGTAAAACCGTACGATTGAATATTACGGTTAATGGTTTCACATTACAATAAAGCTCGGAGCGACCAAATAAGGTAAAAGCTCCTATTATAGAGTGCTCCAGTTATGAAAAATCCTATAAATACTCGTTTTTGAGATTGAAATGGCTTGTAGCGTTACAATTAGATTATATTGAAATTCGGGAATACCACGATTAAAATGAATATTGCCAAATTTTCATAAAAAAAATTGGTAATGTTTATCATTGGAGCATTATTCATAATAAAGAATATGTATCTAAAAGTGGCTATAATATTATAATTATAAGTATTAGGTATGTCTAGGTAGGCCTGCCAATTTATGTTGTGTATTTTTAAATATCTCTTAATTTTAAGATTATCTAGAAGAGATAGCTATTTAACGGTAAGACCGCCTGTTGGAATATTTATTTTTGTATATCTGCCCCTTTATGTATGTGATGTACAGTAAAGAGTTTTTGTATCGTATTGTACATGTTTAGAATCTAATGATTTATTGTTTTAGTTTAAAAAAATATTATATATGTCAGGATTGGAGAAAGACTACGATCCTCCATAACGTCGGATTCTTGAAATAATACTTCTTTTGCGATGATCGAGCGTGTATTCGATAATACCAATCACAATAACTTACAAAGCACGACACTATAATCGGATGCGAATGGATTTAAATGGAAACGTGGTGAATTCGATATGGGGCTGATCGCACAAACACTCCAGACCAAAGCGCAACGAAAAGTGAATATTTTAATTCCCGCTACTGACTTCCCCCTTTCCTCCCGTTGGCTAACCTGATCGTTGTCAAGTACCAACATTAAAATTCAAAGGCAAAGTGTTGCCAGTCAGCCACATATCGACTACACCCAAGCTTATGGCTTGACGTTTCCAATGAAACTAAACTGTTATTTCCGTGTCTCGAACGATCTGTTTACAAAGTGCTAGTTCTACTATCCGCCGTGTGGCGCCACTAGTCCTGTCACTGCGACACGGCCATCATGACTCTCACACGTCCTCGTGTGAGGTGTCTGAAACAAAAGAAAAGGTTCGCCACAGTAAAAGTGTCATAGCTCGGTCAACCTGACCAAGTCTGGACAGGGAATAACATACTCGGTACACTCAAATCCTTTATTAGGAGTACCTTAACTAAAACAATCGTTTTAACAATTAGTTTTTTTTTTTATATCCTATTAGCTACTTACTGCCTTACAGCCTTCAAAGACAGCCTTTATCCGGCGTCTGATGGGCAACTCATCATTACATACTAGTGGCGTCTGATAGACCTCAAGACAACCTCATCTAGGTGACTGATAGATCTCAAGACAGCCAGTAACGTCACAACTGACAGATTCGAAGACAACCTGCACTTGGTGTCTGATAGACCTCAAGACAACCATTACTCGGCGTCTGATTGGTCTCAAGACAACCTGCACTGGCGTCTGATACATAACAATCACATTACAAACCAGTAAACACAGTTACATTTATCAGCATCACTATTACAATAAGACACAAAATAAGTGACGTGTGGCAGATGCAAGTGATTACAAATACCTACTGGTCACTGTCACGGTCATTGTCACTGTCAATGTTAATGTCATTACCAGTACTGTGTCAGGCATTACGTGGAAAACTATCTCTAAGGTGATGCCATCAATCATAACAACAGTCAGTACTTGTACAGTTGAGTGAATAGAAGATTGTCCTATACCGTTCATAGTCACAGTGTTATTAAATCTCTTGCCAGAAAATTTAGAAGCCACAGACTCCTTAATCAAAGAACACCAGAATCATAATTAAATGAGTATTGCTCACCGTTGTGCTGCAATCTTCCACCGGGTGTCCCTATGATGCATAGGTCAACTCGCTTATCCTTGTTGGGGGCTGCTGCGCCGCTGCTCCCATCTTGGCCTCTTCTCCTCGGGCAGCTGGAGGCGTAGTGACCCTGCCCCTGGCAGTAGTAGCAGGTCGTTGTTGGCTTGGCTGCAGGTGGTTTCTTCGTGTTTTCTTCCTTCCGGTGTTGAAAGCGTCCAGCAGATTCCTTGAGGTCACGTCGTCGCGAAAGACACGCCTTTATGACCTGGTTTCGCACAGTAATAGCAAACCGTAGGTATAGGTAGGTTCTTCTTAGCTTCTGGTCCGTCGTGTTCTCTAGTAGCAGGAGCTTTACGCTTCATGAACGAAATTGCTTTCAGCTCCTGTTGGAGATGGTTGCGTGTTTTGACTTCGGTAGTAAAAGAAAGCCGTTGAACTCGCTGATCAAATCGAGATAGATGCGCCAAAACAGTAGCAATTGCAAGCTCTTCAACGCTAAGCCCTTTCCATCTCGACATAATGGAAGTCATTAGAGTCGCAGCGTACGTAGCCAAGCAGTCACCATCTTTAGGCTTGTTATCATTTAAGCTAACGAGAAACGAAGCCACAGTTTCAGGACAATCGTACCTGGATATAAAAAGCTCTTTGAAGTTGCTCCATGTCATCCCTGGAAATGATACGCTTGACAGCCACGTAGATGCTTGACCCTTAAGAGCACGGCTAAGGGCGACCATGAGCTGTGCGCCATGGCATTGTTGATCACCGATGCATAGATCCGCAGTCGAGATCCAAGCACGTGCATCCACATCCGTTTTTCCGGGGTCAAAATCCGGTAGTCGCAGCTCATTAGGTGACGATGAGGTCTTCATAGCTTGCACCAACGTCAGAAAATTGCGGTTCTGCTGTTCCAGAAGGTGCCGCCATCGTTCATCATTGTTTTCTTGATTAGAAGCATGTGGACACGGATTTTTTAATCCCACATCTGATGTCAGGATTGGAGAAAGACTACGATCCTCCATAACGTCGGATTCTTGAAATAATACTTCTTTTGCGATGATCGAGCGTGTATTCGATAATACCAATCACAATAACTTACAAAGCACGACACTATAATCGGATGCGAATGGATTTAAATGGAAACGTGGTGAATTCGATATGGGGCTGATCGCACAAACACTCCAGACCAAAGCGCAACGAAAAGTGAATATTTTAATTCCCGCTACTGACTTCCCCCTTTCCTCCCGTTGGCTAACCTGATCGTTGTCAAGTACCAACATTAAAATTCAAAGGCAAAGTGTTGCCAGTCAGCCACATATCGACTACACCCAAGCTTATGGCTTGACGTTTCCAATGAAACTAAACTGTTATTTCCGTGTCTCGAACGATCTGTTTACAAAGTGCTAGTTCTACTATCCGCCGTGTGGCGCCACTAGTCCTGTCACTGCGACATATATATATATATATATATATTTTATCTTATCAATGCCACGTCGCAAGTGGAGTCGCATTTAAATACTTAAAATTAAATCGAACAGCTTTATTTTTCCAATTAAACTTCACGTACTATAACCTAATTATTTTCTAACACTTTCCCTACTAGACAACTTTACTGTAAGACAATCAAGAATAATTTTGTCATACATCTCAAAAAAATACTTTAAATTATATTCTAGGTTAGAAGTAGGTACCGGTTCTGGCCATTTTTTTACCTTTTATGGCCTCTGTAAATTTACAGTCAAAAATAAAAAGTCTTACTGTTAAAATTTATAAAAAAAATATGAAAATGACACTTAAGGACCGTATCGTTAATTATGAAAACAAATAAAATGGTGTAATCTGTATAAATACTTTTTATTACAAAAACAAAACTTAAACTACGCGATTCTTAGATCTTCAAAGTGAACCATACAAACTACTTTTAGTTATTTATTGATCCCCTTTGCCAGTTTTCTCACTTTGCTTTTGATGCTCTTCATTAGCCCTTGGACATCGACTGTTTTGAAAGTTTTGTGGGTACGGATCCAGTCTTTTTTTAATTGGTCCATGTTATCTGTTGGTTTAGCTTGTTTTCGTAGCTTTGCCTTCATCAGAGCCCAAAATTTCTCGATGGGCCTGATCTCAGGGCAATTCGGGGGATTTAATGATTTCGCGACAAATTCGACATTATTCTCTCGATACCAGTTCAACACATGGCGAGCATAGTGACACTCAGCTAAATCAGGCCAGAATAATGTACGACTCCTGTGCTTTCGAATGAGTGGTAGTACCCGTTTTTGAAGGCATTCCTTCTTGTACACATCCGAATTTAAGTTTCCCGTTACGAAAAACAGAGACGTTTTCATGCCGCATTGACAAATAGCTTGCCAAACCATCACTTTTTTCCCAAATTTCTCGCAAAAAATGGATTTGTCGTCTTTAGAGACCTTCGTACCTTTTATTACGGTGTAAAACTGCGGTCCGGGTAGGGTTTTTTAGTCAAGTTTGACATAGGTTTCATCGTGCATTATAATACATTGTCCATTTTTAGTTAAAATTTGGTCGTACAATTTCCGAGCCCGAGTTTTGACAGAAGACTCCTGGGTTTTGCTGCGTTTAGGCTGTTTTTGCTTTTTATACGTTACAAGCAAGTTACGTTCCTTGGCACGCTGAACCATTGCAATAGAAGTACGACATTTTTTCGCAAAATCCCGAATCGATATCTCTTTTTTCGAGAAAAATATTCGCATATCTTTTTGTCCAAATTAGGACATGAAGGGCCTCGTTTTCTACCTCGACCAGGTAAATCTTTTAAAGTATTATTCATACTAAACCTTTTTATCGTATTGTAAACAGCTTTCAGGCTAACCCCTTCTTCTGAAGCAATCTTTCTCATAGTTATACGTGATTATTTACAGTATTTGGTCACAATTGAATGTCGTTTTTTCTCTGAGAGACCCTTCATCTTGCAATGTATACGAATTATACAATTTTTTATAGTAAGTTTTAACACTTGACTGTATGCTTAACAGATTGACATATGACAGAAAAGACAAAATATTGTAGCTTTTTTTTTAGAGCAATTCAAACTTGTTTCCATAATTAACGATACGGTCCTTAATTTATAATTTATTGTATTTATTAAAAGGTTTGAACAATTTTGGAAATAAAATAGCCAAAAAAGGTACAGAGGCAATAAACGGTACTTCTACCCTACCCACTATAGCTACATTTTTATTACATACATATTGTAACCAGTACCTTAATTAAATTTTACGAGAGAGTGCGCCGTCATGGATTGGAAACACTATAATTTGTTTTATTGCCACGGCTTTTTATTTGGTTACATAGCAAAACATCGGTGTGGGGATAAGACAACCGGTGAAATTACTAGCATAGAGGCATTCCATCTTAGTCCTCAGGTGCCAACCCTGAGGACTAAGATGGAATGCCGACCGGATGGAGACTGTTTTACAAAGAGCATTACGCATTATAAATGACGAAGTCTGCGGCTTAGCTATATTAAATTGTATTCGCTTTCGTCAGAAATTATCTTTATTCCGCAAAAGAAGGTTGGTTAGGTTCGTTAGGTATCTTTTATGCCCGAAGGGCAAACCACCCAGTAATAGGCTCCGTCAAATAGAGAAGTAGCGGGACGAAGTAAGTAGTGGGACCGTGGTCCCATGACCCTGTATTTCGAAAGTCATAATTAAGAATCCCCCGTGTGGTTGCCGGGTTAAAATAGTGCCACTTCATGTCTTCCCGTGGATGTCGTGAGAGGCGACTATGGGAATAAAGGCTTGTAGTACTGTTAGGCGATGGGCTTGCAACCTGTCACTAATACACTGGTAAACATCTTGGCCTGATTGTGCAAAATGTGGTTACAGAATTATCAACAAGTGTTAGAGTTGTTGGTATTCTGTAGCCCTGCCTACCCCACTCTGGGAATGAAGGCGTGATGTTGTAAAAATTAAGAATATTGTTATCTATTCAGATTTTTTACATTCTAAGTCACTATGTGTATCAAGTTTATGTCAAATAATTATATTCATATTATTCCGATATTGTATTCATTCGACCAGTCGTGGTGTATGTATTTCGAATGTTATGTTATATATTTAGGCTTTCAACATTCTGGACGTTTGTGTATCAAGTTTATAACATTTGATTTTTGATGTTTTACCTCGTAGCCGTCCATTTCATACCCAGTGTATGTTTCCAACGACATTCATTAAACCAGTAATTTTGAAAGAAAGAAAGAAAGAAAGAAAGAAAAATATTTTATTGGAATCAAAAGCGCACCTCCACCAACTTAATTAACTTAAACATAAGAAATTTTACAGTACATTGGTGGTATTGCACCCTGACGCCAATAGGGGCCCACTCAGCATGTGTTGCGGCACATGTGCTGCAACGCTGATTTTCAGTGGATCCCTAGTTTGCGTGCGACGATAAACAATCATCCTAAGAAAGTAATAAAATAATAATAAAAAAAAAAAAAAAAAAAAAGGTTGCAACTTGGTGTCTTGTTGAATGCGCACGAATGGTCTAAAAAATTGAACGTGTGTAAGTGAGGAGGTAAATAGGTATACATAATACAGAAAACAAATTCATATATATAAATAAGTGATATAATAATAATTGTAGTTTACTACTGCGTATCTGCGTATTTTAGTATCACATCAAACAGTAATGGATCGTCCATGTCATTACCATGATATCAGTTTACGACCGTTATGAGGCCTTGGTAACTGGGCCCAGTATATATATTTTATGTATTAATAAGTACCCAAACTTTGATTTTTTATGTATCAAACAAGTAGGCACTTACTTGACTTTATAGATTGTTTCGTAGTCTTTTGAGTAAGTATTAGTTTACACCGCCTGCTATGAATTTGTGTCGCTATGGAAGAGATCACTATTTAGCGGTAAGAACACCTTTTGTAAAGCTATGATTTAAATGTACTTTCTCTGACTTCTATGTTTGGTGTTCAATAAATTGTATTTGTATTGTATTATGATGACTATTTGTAATAGATTGTCAAAAGAAAGTCTTTTTAAAAGCCTGTTTCAAATTTAATTTAACTACAAATCTTTATAATAAATCGACTTCAAAAGAAATAGCTATCTAAGAAAAATAGAAGCATAGTGAAACATTCTATAAAAACTTCTTTGAGTAGATCAAAGAAATAAAAAGGGATAAACATGCCAACCACCTATCGAACCACATGCCTCAAAAGTGCTTAGAAATCCTCTAATATCGTAGTGCTGTTGCTTGTAACTTGGTCCGTATGGACTTACATTTTTCAATTGATATATAGGACCATGTCAAAATGAAAGAACGAAAAGTTACAAGAAACATTATGATAGTACCTTACCTTACACCAAATTAGATATAATCCTATAAATTGTAACTGAAAGGAAAAAACATCGCATCGGCAACGATCACAGTCAAACCTTACAGGGGAATACAATAGCATGCCTCTTTCTGAAAGATGGTTAAAAACAAAAGAAAACAGATACGGTAAATTTTACCGTTCCTCTTTTGTTCCGAAGGTTAACATGTGGGTGAATTGCAAAAATATTGTACTTAATTAAGGACCTAATTGATGTCAAAGTTTCATTGAAACAAAAAAAATCCTTTGTGTAACGAAATCTCCTAATATGTATAATATTTTTGCAATTCACCCATGTTAGTTTATAAGTATAACCGTTATTTTAAAACAGCTAGTTATTTTAATGGTGGTAGGACACTATGCAGGATCATTGTGTTTCGGTGTGGGGATAAAACAACCGGTAAAATTATAAGCATAGAGGCATTCCATCTTAGTCCTCAGGGTTGGCAACGCATTTGAGGTCTTACGATTGCAGTCTCGAGAATTCAAATGTATATGGGTCCCAGATTCCACTTACCATCAGGTGGCCTGAGTTCTCGTGTGCCATCTCTATACCATAAAAAAAATGTCTAAGAACCACCGCTAGAAAACGTGACTTTATTAAAAGAAAAACGCATACAAATCGGTTCATCCATTTAAGAGCAAAGGTGCCACAGACAGACACACACACACACTTACACACCAAACTTATAACACCCTTCTTTTTGCGTCGCGGGTTAAAACAAAACCAACCTAACCTAAACGAGATGCTCTGCGAGAAAGTTTACGCTATCGAAAAAGGATAGGATTGAAGTAAGCTGCCAGACGGTCGCATCGAATACTTGTCTATTCCATACACTTTAACAGTTTTCGAAAATTGCGTACGTTAGCGTCACGCATCTTTTCTATAGATATCAAAGATACTTCGTGATTTGGAGTTACATTACTTTAAATCTAGAAAGTAAGTTACAAAGGCCATAATTAAGACAACTTGTTGTCGGGCTATAATAGCTTAAAAACTATTATCGATCTGTTTAGGTGACGAATTGTGAATGAGGAAAAAATAAATAAAATATTGGTAGCTGTCGTTAAACTATTTTTGAGTCTCTTCGGCCTAATTGAGACAACAGAATGAGTTTAATTTCAAACATCGGAAACATTTTAAAAGTGACTTCAGTACCTTTTTCGTTTTCAATATGCGATACCTTTTTATATTGTATTCGTAATGATACTGCATTTCTTTCAATTTATTTGTTCGCTATCACTGACACTTCCATGTCTATCTGTATGCATCCTAATCCTTTGTAACAAGGTTGTTTTTCGTCTGTTTTATACGCATGCGTGGTTAAGCTACCGCAGTGCGCGGCGCCTGTGAGACTAGAATCGTGCGGTTTCCCATTATAAAGAAATACGGAACCGTGCTTCCAATGTTTGAACCAATACACACAGAGCCTGAACGCGTTATCGTGTCGACTTTTGTAGCAAATGATCCTTCTGGGCACTGATTGTATTAACGTTTGTATTTTTGCGAAGCACGATGACATTCTTCGTCCCTTTTGGTTCATTAGCGGTGTACGAAAGTTCGTGGTACGACTTCGTTAGTTTTATTACGTTATGATTTATGTCTGATTCGTTACTGAATAAAAATGGACCTTGTTGACACTGAAAGTAACTGCGTTTTTACTCAAATTCCCAAAACTGGGAATGTTTTTCAGGTGAATATAATGGTTTACATTCATCTGGCATAACTATTTTCGGCATAACCATCATTTGGCATAAAGTTTTTTTTTTTAAACCGTTTATTTGGCAGGATTTTCATACAATAAACCTAACCTAACCGAATGGGTGTTACGCAATGATATTTGAAATAATCTTGAAAAGTATACGGTTTCATAAAAAAAGAGGGTATGCAAATCATGATTATGCCAAATGAAGGGAACCCAAATATAATGTATGCAATAGAAAAGAAGGAAAAATAGAAGGCAAGAGTGGCAGAAGGCAGCCTAGACAAAGTAACTTTGAGCAAGTGAGAAAGTTAAGGTCGTGTCGTAAGTTATCAAGAATCTAGCGAAGAATAGAGAGGAATGACGGGCACTCCGCCGACAAGAGCATAGCTCCTAAGTTATTATGATGATGTTTCTTTTCGACCTCAGGATAGATAGGTATTCTTCCAAGGAGAATTCTGGGAACCAGAAGTAGTGGTAGGACCCTAGTGGTGGTAGGACCCTGTGCAAGGTCCGTTCGGATTGCTACCACCATCTTATCCATTAACCACCGCCAAGAAACAGTTTTCGCATTGGTGTGGGAATAAGACAACCGGTGAAATTACTAGCATAGAGGCATTCCATCTTGATCCTCAGGGTTGGCAACGTATTTGAGGTCTTAGGATTATAATGTCGCCTTAGATTCCACTTACCATCAGGTGGCCTGACTGCTTGTGTACCTTCTCCTTAACATAAACAAACATCATTTGTCTGACTCGGTTGATGCTCTATTTAGTTATCAGAATACATTTACTTGTCTAAACTGAACGCTAGAGCAAAATAATATTATTAACATGCCATGCAGTCGTATTTTAAATACAATTTAATTTTAAGATGTGCTTTTTACCAGACCCTTTCTTTACAATCCAGTGTCATAAGACCAATCTATCAAATCAAAACTTGGCTGGCCATTATTAAGTACAGTAGAGATCCTGCTACCACCTTCTGCATCAATGAGGATGGAGGAGGTCTTTAGATTAGCTGTTAGTGGTGACATTATTGCATTGTCGACGGCTTTACATAACACGTGAACCTACTTTTTGAACTCTGTATTTTGGCCAGTCCAGTTACTAAAATGAACAACGAGAATTAGTTTTAAGATTTTAGAACTCAACATAATGACATATAAAGCATGCGCAGATAAATAAAAGTTTTCAATCAATGTTTAAAACACGATAAACCGGTTCTAAATAACTAATTTTTTTTTGTTGTGCCTATAACATTTGAAGAGTTCTCCAAAATTTTTCAGGATCTCATTATCAGACTTTGACCTGGTTAGATTGAGACCATCTGGGTTTTTTTTTTTTCAATCGGTCTAGCCTTCTTAGATTTACCGGCGAACATTTACATAAAAATATTTTCCGATGAAGTGAAAACCTCCTCCATTTTGAAGTCGGTTTTTAAAAATCAAAGTTCAAATGTACTTAATCTCCATCTTTACTTATTTTGTCTTGAATGACGAGTGAAAGAAATGGAACATCTGAAGTTTCGTTTTTAGTATCGTAGTTGCCGGCCTGCTCTCGCTTCGCAACGCATTTGGGTTACATCTTCGTAGCGCCCTACTAATGCCTCGTTGAACTCTCCGCATCTGAATGCAAGGTATTTTCTCTTGCATGCAATGTAACTCATTTTAGTTGAATACGTTTACAATGATTTTACAAGCTATGTTTAAGTTCCCGTTCTAGATTATCTGCATGTTAAGTTGTTTTAGGATAAGCGTCTTTGGAATGATTATCTATCATAATTCTTAACAATACCTGGGTCTCTATTCTTCTTCATAAAAACTTATTGATTTTGAAATTTTATCGTGTTGTCAACGTTACGATAGTTCTTATTTACTTGACAGTAATGGCGGTTGAGTAAAAACAATACGATAACATGTCCGCCATTTATTAGACCGAAAATCAGCAGTGGTTTTGAAAGATAAGATGCATTCGATGAACGTTATCGTTACCAAAAAAATATCGAATTAACGTAAGCTTAACGATCGCATCGAGCGCCTATGTCAATTCAATACATTTTGAAAGTTTTCGAAAATCGCTTACGCTAACGATAAGCATCATCTAGGGCTCCAGAGATACTAAATAGGGAACCAATAATTTACTATCCAGTGGCATGTATGCTCGTTTGCCTTCTCCATGCCATACACTAAAAACCACTCAAGTGCGAGTCGAACTCACGCACTAAGCGTTCCGTACCGCCGCACAGTACGTATTATTAGATTCCATTTTAAATTCGATTTCGAATCATATAAGTGCGAGCCTATATCAAACTTGGTAATTTTTAGTATTTGTTTGGTTTCTACTATAATTATACGTACCCAATTTGACTCTGGCCGTTTTTACAATACAACAAAAATTAAAATACGTTGAAAAGAAATGTTCATCTTCTTCAACGTCCGTGACCCCTTTTTTTTGTTTTTTTTTTTGTTTTTTTTTTTCGTTTTTTTTTTTGTTTTTTTTTTTTGTTTTTATACTACTAAATCCGCCATAATAACACATATTCAGGAAAAAACAATCTGCTACAACTTACGGTACGTTACAGACAGCGGCTTAGTATTAGGGTCCCGTTTGAAACCCTTCGGAACGGAACCCTACAAACTAGCAAACCTAGGTCGATAACCTTTTCAAAATAAATTGAATGCAATTAATCGAGAATAATTTAACACTTAACTTTCCTCTGCTTTTAGCAATCGCAATATAACTTTTCAAACGCTATTTTCTACAAGGCTTTTTCTATGAATTTCAAATGACTGTTGATTACCCGCGCGTATGACCTGAAGTGACCTAATGAAACACTCGACCAACACCACCAACATTTTGTTCAAACGTTGGTGGATTGAAAAATATTTAAATATTGTACTTTATCTTACCAAGACCAATTGAAAGAAAACGTAAGCGTCGTACGATAATATCTGTGTGTGATAAAGCTTGATATAGGAAAGAATGGAAGTTACTTCACTGACAAGAGGCATAGTTCTAAAGTTGAATCTCTTTGTCACCCATAATAGTAATTTATGTGACTGTTACATAGTAAAAGGCATTAAAATACGAGTGCGTGTTTATGAAACGAGCCACCAGGCGAGTTTCATAATAACATCACACAAGTGTTTTATTGTCTAAGTATGTAGCGTTACATACACTGCTTTATCTACATACATAATATAAACAACAAAACAAACTAAACGTTTTTTTGCGACATGACAAATAGAATGTCGAAAATGGCGGCAACCGTAGTTTTTATTTCATTAAGACACAATAGAGTCGGCCTCTACTATCATATCGTTCGATATCAAGTAACATGCGAGATTTGTCAAAATCGTATGCAATCGACATTTCATTAAACAATAAAAAAACCAACAATAAACGCAATTTTTCCTTGAATGTTTTTTTTGTGTTTCTTATGGTCATCTGTAGTGCATCTGTGGGCTTTATTTATAGTGCCTATTTATAGTTCACAATAAACTGTAATACCGACCGACACTGATAGGTTAGGTTCAGAATGTCCTGCCTTAGCCTTCGATATTAGGTTTTTTTATATTCCCATAGAAATATTACATCTTTATCACCTTTGCAAAAGTTATATATTTCAACAGCTACTTCTGGGCAAAGGCCTCCTCTTGGATTTTCACTACTTTTTGTTCGTTATATCTTCATAATTTGATACACAAAGGACAGGTCAAATAAAAATGGATGTAATTCCAAATACATTAAGGTTGCATTTATACGAAGTATGAGGTTCGTAAACAAGGTTACAACATAATGGACGCAACCATTATTGAATTTATGATAATACAGCGCATTTTAAATTTGGTAGATTTACGCGAACAGCGGAGATTTTGTAACCTTGTTCCAAATTTTCACAATCCACATTACCAGAATAATAGTTCTAACAGTGTAATATATTAATATATCATCGAAATGTTATTATTTTATCTCTCAACCCATGTCATACCCACAACAGTTTTAACGTCTGAAACAGACAGAAATACGGGTAGAAAGAAACCAGTAAATGATTCAGAAAAATGAGAAAATACTATTATAAGATGTAGTTAAATGATTTTAAACTTAATTCGTTCATTTGATAGCCCAAAAGACGTTTTCTTCGGGTTTTTACTTTTCTGTCATTCGATCTAATAGTCTAACCAATTTTACCTGAATCCGAAATACGAAGCCATATAAAACTCATTACAGCCTTTCAGGAAATAATGAGTTTTATATGGCTTCACGCTGACGTTTGTTGTTTTAGATATAAATCTAAAACGTACGTAAAGAAAGAAAGATTTTGCAAGTGTATAATTATTCTGGTTCATTGTATTTCACAATTTATGTATTAAAGTGTCAATAAGAGCTCATATAACGTTGACAAAACGAAAGAGAGAGAGAGAGAGAGAGAGAGAGAGAGAGAGATCTTAAGTTTATGTACTAATTTACGTTTTGTGCAATAGAGAGTTTAACACATACATAAAATCCCTTGGGGGCCTAGTCAAGACGCTTAACGCTAAGATAGCCATTTTCGAAAATCGACAGATTGTCAAGAACTGACGTAAGCTGATGACAGAATGTCAACTCGACAACAGTAACATCAGCCGTAAAACCTCGTATCTCATATTTCGTGATGTACGATTTTAAACTTATTTCTCTTCATGTTAAGGTTTAAAATCGTACATCACGAAATACGAGATAGGAGGTTTTTTCACAGTAGTGTCGATTTGTAATTTGGCTACGCCTACTGTACTTTTATTGCACTATAGTCCGCCTTCTTTCTTTGATATCGTAATCCCATTGTTGTCGTCATGACAGCTCTTACAGTCACATGTTGACAAATAATATGTCACAGAAGCTTGGCACAAAATAATGTTACTTACATAGAATTGAGGGGTCCATATTGGCTCACAAATAATTCTATTCTATTCTATATTCGACCGATTCGCATTTCAATCACTCTTTTTTTATCCTCACACTTTTTTGTTCATAATTTGTTATTCATAATCATCGCAGCTCCTAAAGTGATTTTTACTGAAACCGTTCTGATTTTAGGACTTTTGGTCATACACAGATTTAGGTTATCGTCTTTCTTGTGGACACACCGAAAGTAAACGTTTTGAAGGCCTAATTTTCTGGCCTTAGCCAGACGGGTATGGGCTTACCCATACCCGCAAAAACGCCGTCAGGACTGCTTTAGACCTATCATATAAAAACACAACTTATATGCACACAAGCTTTTAACTATTGACCATAGGAGAGACAACTTTTGTTTTTAAGAGTGTGTATGACCCATTTATAAAACAAACCTAAGCTAATACCTAACCTTATTTACCAGTTGGACATTTTTTAAATCCTGAAAATATACAGGTTTATTAATATTTATTATGAAGAGTGATCATTATGATATTATAAACGTATGAGAATCATTTTCGGAGTTCCAATAATATAATTTACAATTTTTTGTGAACTTTGGCGTATCCAGAATAGAGCCAACCACCGCACCAACCATAGCATTTGACAAACACAGGTAACTAATTTGCCATCATTAAATTTTATATATTTTACTTAACAAGATATTTGTCCAAACGTTGGCTATATTCAGCTAAGCAAAAATTTGTCGAGCCCGACCGACTACCAATAATTATGTCGTTAAGTGAAGGTGCTGTATCGAATATTTACCAGCCTTTAGTGTTATGGTAACTTGATTGCTTGATCGATAGCGGGTCAATTACTTAGTAAGTTTTTCAAAAGTTATGTAAGTTAGTTATGTTTTTAAGGGGACTTAGGCCACTTCCTGACTTGTCGGTATGCTTGCAGTAAAACACGGAATCGGCAAGGGTTGCTAGGCAACCAATGGCATCTACCAAACAATGCGCAGCGTTTACGCCACCTGTACGTTTTACTGCAAACATACCGACAAGTCAGGAAGCGGCCTAAGGGATTTAAGGCTTATAGTAGTACTGATAGGCGATGGGCTTGCAACCTGTCACTAATGCACTAGTAAACTTCTTCGCCTGATTGTACAAAATGTAATTACAGGATTACAAATCTTTTTAGAGTTGTTGGTATTTCTGTAGCTCTGCCTACCCCACTCTGGGAATGAAGGCGTGATGTTATGTATGTATGTAAAATTAAACTTTATTTCCTTGCTGTTAGATTAAAATTCCCACTTACGAAAAAATCCCTATTTTTAATATGGTGGGTCTCATGCGGGTAATACACTGAAGTTTAAAGGAAATATAGAGGTATAATGTTGATGACACGGTTCGTCTAGTTGGTAGTGACTCTGTCTACGAAGCTTGCGGTCCTGGATTTAATTACCGTTTAGGGCAAATGTTTGAACAGGTGCATTTTTTCATTATTTGAGGTTTTCATTGTTTCTAAGGATAAATAAGTCTCCTATCGTATGGCGCAGAGTACAATGAATATGTTTGGTTCCTGTGGTTGCCACCTGAGCGCTGCCTGTTCTTATGAACCACTGACAGACTCGGTTCGTTTCATTATTTTATTTAACTTTGCGTTTAATTTGTTTTATTTGTTTCTTAAATATTCGTAATGTCTGTGTCACCTTCCATGTTTTCACCGAGCGGTCCCAACGGAAGATGCGTTGGCTTCACAGCCCGCACATGCTGAGTTGGGACCGTTTCGCGACAAATATCACTTTTCTGTTCTCTTTTTTTTTATCATATTGTTGCGAATAAATGTTTTTCTTTCTTTCTTTGATTTTTTTTTTGAGCACAGACTCAACAGAAAACCTTTTTATATTTTTTGAAGATTTAGTACTTCTTTTTAATTTAAAATACTGAACCCGTATTGCGTACAACGCCGGAATGAATAACAAAAATTAAATCCGGCAAACAATGGCATCTTTTGTATCATGTCTATTGTTTTGTTCAAGTTTCTCATTTTCATTGTCTTATGAATTGTCACAAAATGTTCAAGTATTATGTTTCGCTACGTAAAATTCGTCAGCTTGTTATTATTTTTTGATAAAATTTTATGAAATCAAAGGTACTTATTAATATAAATAACAAAAAACATGATTTTGAAGGTTATTTGGATTTTAAATTGTAGTATTGATACATCTAATTTCCTATTTTACATTATAAGGTGGGGCGGGGCTATTGCAACAAACATGGTATTTATCTTTAATTAATTGCATCTTTTAAAGATTTTAAAGGAATAAAACGAGTTAAAACTATGTTGTTTCCATTTATAGAAATGAAGGTATTTAAACTACTATAAAGAACCCTTAAATTTTTCTGAAAATATTTCACTCCCTTTAAAATTAAATAAATAATATACATTCACCCCCTCAGTTGCAATTCACCTCACCAACTTTTAAACTAATTAAATCCCAAAGTAAGTCGTAATACTTAAAAAGTTAAGAAAATAAAAATGAATGTTAGTTTTTTTTTTATTATAAATAGCAATTACAAAAAAGAATCCATAACAAGCTTCGTCAAATATTTATCAACACACAACAGTTAAGTCATTTATTTAACAACAAAAAAAAAAAAGTTTTCCGACAAACTTTAATTAAAACATAATTAGTTATTCATATCGTCATTGTCCTCTGCCTTCTGACTTTGACCTTCATGTCCTGACCTCATCAGGGCTTTCACAATATTGCTCTGTTTCATGATAACACGGAAAGTTACTTTATATGATGGTAGCTTCGCAATTTCGTACATGATATTATTAAAGTCAACGTTTTGATAACTCTTATGTCATTAACCGCCTGTTTCACAATCGACAAGTAAAGCTTATTTGTCAGGTAAACTTAGCCCTTTCTCTTTCTGACACTTGAAAATAGACAAGGAGAGAGACATCTTTATGTGACAGATAAATTTACTTGTCGATTGTAAAACAGGCTCTTACAATAATGGCGACTGTGACATAAACGATTCTAAAATACTGACACTGTACTTCCAATATACTTTTTATCTCAAACCTAGCTCTTACCTGCGTCTCCGTCGGCGTAGAATTTTCCGTCGGAAACTGTCCAAGTTTTAAAGATGAAAGTATCCTTTCTCGTTTCTTTTTAGTAAATTTTCTTTTTGGCACTGGATCAGAGACCCATAGATATATGAATTCTCAAGACTAAAATTCTAAGATCCCATTGCCAACCCTGAGGACTAAGATGGAATGCCTCTATGTCAGTCATTTCACCGGTTGTCTAATGTTGATGAATAAGATGGTGGTAGCGATCCGGACAGACCTTCCACCTGGACCTCTATTCAACTGCGTTATAACGATATCGTTTTTGACCTGTTTCCGTATTGTCAACGTTTTAATAACTCTTATGTCATTTACAATAATGGCGACTGTGACATAAACGATTCTTAAACGTGTCAAACACGATATCGTTTTAACGCACCTGAATAGAGGCCCTGTTGTTTATGTTAATTTCCTACCAATGTTATATTTAATGCCAACTAGTCAGCTTTTTGCCTCAGAGGGCACCGAGCGTCCAGTGGCGCCCTCATCACTTTTATTGTGTTTTCTAATAAAGTATTATCTTAAAATCTAAGAGCGCTTTGCTTTAATTAATACGCAATATATAGGATACCTGACACAGTTTAATAACCTTTAACCGTCGTGAAGTCAACTTAACGGAATAAGGTGGCCACTTATTTCCGTTAAGATTGCTCACTCATAGTTCAATTGTTGTTAATTTATGTCATATTCTTTATAAATTGTGTATTCATTTGTACAACAGTAAAGCGCTCTTTGATTTTTAGGTAATACTTTAGTTTATTAGAAAACACAATAAACCTCTTAGTAGTGTTAATAACTTAGGTTTTAAGGTTCCAACTGAAAACCAGCGCTGTGGCCCCGCTGCAGCACATGCTAAACTGCAACCTTTATAAAGCCACAAAACAACTTATCTAATGTTGTATGTACGTTTAATGGCTTGTTTGTTGGATGTTTGCTCCACATTTTGTATGATAACAATTTCTTTTGTTATTTTATGTGTGCGTTAAATAAACTTATTTTTATTTCACTGTAGAAAATCGCTAACTTAGCGTTATCATAGCGCATCTTTATTGACAGATGACTGATCACGCCAACCGCAACGCCATTTTATTTCGAGGCGATAGAAAACAGAAACGTTTGCACCATCTTCGTTAGTCCTACTGGTTTTTAAATTTTAGTTTAGAACAGTTAACTATTTACGAAGGTGAATGAAGTTGAGCAATTAGTTTTCAAAACAAATCAACAACTAACTTTGACAGTTTACCGTGCAGGAGGATAACGGCAAATGGTCTAAGTTGGGACGTCTGTTTTAGAATGACTGACTTTACTAAGTTGCTTAGTGGCGTCTAGGTATTCCCTGAGCTCATTTATTTTTAACCAAAAGGTGGCTGTATGTATTCCAAAAAAATCAATAATGCATACTAAGGGCTCCTTTAATAGTAAAAAATAAAAACCTAAATTAAGCAACAGTGTTTTTTGGTCTACGCTAGGTTTTCCTCTGTTGCAAGGCCCCATCATTAATATTTAAATGGACCAATTCCTGTACAAATGGTTTATAATTTTAATTTCACCCGAGCTGGATGCATCGTTTTCCTAAATTTTCATTATGAATGCTTCAATCACTAAAGTAACTCAATAATGCCATCCGCTTGATTGAGTGCTCCCAGTAGCGGTAGTGAAACTTGATCGTATTATGTCCGAGGTAACACAATTATTCTAACCTAGGCGGGACTACCAGATTCGTTTAGATCTAAATAGATTACAATGCTGGAGTTGGATTCGTTCAAATTAAGTTTTTGTGCTAGAAATGACTTAGGTATTCTTTTGACATTGGCTGTGACATATAAATACATACAAACATAACATCATGCCTTCACTCCCAGAGTGGAGTAGGCAGAGGTACCAGAAATACCAACACAGGGTTCTCTGCCTCTTCGCCGACCAATCTTTGACAAATGCATCGTTTCGCAACCTATTCATTTGCCAACCCACTTTTTTTCTGTGACTACGAATAATTCTGGATTTTTATAAAACTAAATTTACCTAACCTATATGGTTCTACACGATGGTCCTGAAATAAATGCAGAATTATTCACAATTTCAAATTAAAACGCGAGTTGTCACAATTGTGAAACGTTGGTTATGACTTATGAAATGATAGGATCCCGTTTTAGTGACAAATTGCAAGCCCATCGCCTAACAGTACTACAAGCCCATAATTATTACCTTATTCGCCTCTTACGACATCCGCGGGAAGACATGGAGTGGCACTATTCTAACCCGGCAACCACACGGGGCCATATAAATAAAATAAATAAATATCGGAAGACAATATCACACAAATTTACCTAGTCCCAAACTAAGCTCTAGGCTTGTCTAGACAAACGCCATAAAATACATCTGTACTCTTCAGGGCGCTCAAAAATATCTGAACATGTAAAGTAACGGCTTGGCGATAGAGTCGTGTTTAGGTATTTGTGAACACCTTGTCGCTCCGATATATCTGATGGTGACTGTACTATGCGTACTAGACAACAATAAACTTACGAGTATATAGAGAAATACATAGAAGACATCCAAGATTCAGGAACAAATACTCGCGCACATCACACAAATATTTGCCCTTACGCGTCGTAAAATATCAAAAGTGAAAAAATTATGTTTACTTATTGATTATTTTTCGCTTATTATGCGACTAAGGGAATAAGGGCTTGTAGTACTGCTAGGCGATGGAATTTCAACCTGTCACCAATACACTGTTAAACTACTTAGCCTGATTGTGCAAAATGTATGTAGTTACAGAATTAAAAACAAGTCTTTTTAGAGTTGTTGGTATTTCTGTAGCTCTGCCTATCCCACCCTGGGAATGACGGCGTGATGCCATGTATGTATGTATTCTTCACTTTTACTCAAATATAATTGTGTCCTTTGCATGTTTTTATAACATTTTCTAGGGACAAAAAAAAAACTTACAACTTTTGATAGTTTAATTTAGTGCGGAATAATGAAAATGTTGAAAAATTTAATGCTTTCGGCTTCGGATAAAAAAATGATAGTTCCTGAAGTTAACAACGGTAACAGAGTTTTAACACAGACGAACTTATCTTTAAATGGTGATTTACATACGTGATAAAATAAGGCATGATGTAACATGAAAGTAACAAAGAAAATACATTATAATATAAGTCACCTTACAATTCTGCGAAAATGTCTAATGAACTCATATCAGAACCATCGAAGCTTGAAGTCATGCAAGCAAGAATTTAATAACTTGCTTACTCATGTTTAACCGTCATGGCATGACTCATGATTTTTTGTGCATTTTCTTTCATAGAGTTGGAGTCCCTCGACGAACTTTACGTTTTAACAGACCAGCATTACCATGAATCAAATTTTATTTACTCTGCAAATATCAGCGTCACACTAAAACGAATAATTATAAATGACAGCTAGTGCGAAGAAATTGAAAACAAATTGAACATTAGAACGTCAAGGCTTTCGTGTAGTAATGCTTTTCCCGCATAGTGTTCAGTTAGCTAACATTGCGTTCCCCAATATGTACAATATGTAAAGGAAAACATTACGCCGGAGACTGCTTTTGCTTCATACAACAACACGCGAGGTTTTTTTTATGTTAAGGAGAAGGCATACGAGCACTCAGGCCACCTGATGGTAAGTGGAATGCGAGACCCATAGACATTTGAATTCTCATGAGTATAATCCTAAGACATTGCATCTTAGTCCTCAGGGTTGGCAACAGCATCTCATTTGCGGTCTTAGCATTGCAGATTTTAGATTGCAGTGACATGTGACACTATATTTTATGTAAAAAAAATCATTTGAATTGTGACATTATTGCGTTTAAAAAGAATTAACTTTTGAATAAATTCGTTTTATTAACTGCGAAATGTCTATGAGTCACAGATCTTAATTAAATACCATCAGGTGGCCTGTTTGCTTGATTTTCTTCACCATGTGATTAAAAAACCTAACCTTTCATGAGAAAATTGAGTTAGTTAAGCATATTTCCTTCTGGGTTCTTACTCAAATTTTGTAAAATCAAAAACATGCTTCTAAAGAATAAACACTAATGTGTTTTTCGATACTTTGTTCAATAAATACCACTACATCGCCTGATTAATGTTACGTTCTTGGTCAATATACTTACTTAATGTTTTTATTGAATACGAGTAATGAGAGGTTGAAATAACATGACACTTGTGATTTATGTCAGTATGAGTAGCCCCTATCACCCTACAATAAGGAACTAAGTACTTTATTTTTGACGTAAGATTTATTATAACTTGACTAACATTATGTCACGGTGGTGCACAAAAACAACTTAACGTCTTGTAGTCAACATGCCATCAGACTTAATAATATTTTTAAATACTGACTCGTTTATTATTTAAAAATACTTCTCAGCTGTTAGCAATAATCGTATTTTAAGCAAAATAGCGATAAAAAGTTGTAAAACTTTAAAGCTACAGTCGTATTCAAGTTTTACTAAGAATCCGGCTCGAAGGACCACTTGATTAGAATCAGTTTGAACCGGCCAAGGTCACTCAAGTTTAGTTAGGGAAATTAGGACGGAAATACCGCTGTTAATTATTAAAAAAGTTTAGGCGCCCAACGCTCTGACTTTATCGTGGTGGTTGTTGAAAAGAAACACAAGGCTTTAAAGAAGTTGTTTAATTTAATTATGATATCTCTTGTTTTTGATGAAGAGGGTAAAACCGTTAGGCGATTCTTACAAAATGAGAAATTAAGCGTGGTTGTTCTCATTCCATCTTCATCACTCAGATGTAAAAATTTACAGTTGTGTATAAACAACCGACATCGTATTTTGTCGGATAACTTCGTTATCATCTTACTGTCTTAATATCGATGGGTATAAGATAAATACAACGCCTTCCGACCAAATACGATAATTATTCACTATGACCTGTACATACATATATACAGAGGTAACGGAGATGAAATAGCGTACTTTAATCCTGAAAACGTCTGCAATTCCAGGGGCATAGCGATAAACGACTTCCACGTAGATGTTTTATATCACTACAGCAGTCTTCCACCTGCGACTTAGTTTGCAACTCCTGTTAAAAGTGCAGACCTAGACACATGGCAGTGCCCGGACACGTTTGAAGAAAAATCGAACGACACTGCAGTGTGTATATTTACATGAACCCATTTAGGGCCTCTATTCTACAGCGTTATAACGATATCGCGTTTGACGTGTTTTAGAATCGTTTTTGACTCGGTCGCCATTATTGTTAATGGCATAAGAGTTATCAAAACGTTGACAATACGGAAAGACTTCAAAGACGATATCGTTATTACCATGTAGAATCAGCCCAGGCCCCTATTTCCGATTGTTTCCTTTTTCGTCGTATTCCTAACTCGACACATTCTGATTTTGGTGTTTGCCGTTTTCGACAAATTATTATCCTTATTTCGACGCACTTGAACTACCAAGGTACTGCCTATGACTTCGCTTGCACAATAAAAATATAAGACTTTTTTGTTAAAAAAATATTACATTCAGCAATAGTTCATAGTATTTTTTTTGAGATTTACGTTTGATAAACAAAGTTTTATTTTTAATTCTATGTTTATAACTACTTAACTGCTACAAATATACAACAGAGGGTCACCAGGAAGGCCGGTATAAAGAAGTCTTTCTATGTCGGATTGCTGATGAAACTCCGAAACACTGTTTTCAATCCCGGGTAAGGCGAAGTATTCAAAGACACGAGAAGCAAATAACTTCGGAGTCGTAATGCACATAAAACTTTTTAACTCTGCAGCGCTGAGGAGAAACAGTTATTTGCGCAAGAAGAAGGCAAAGTTGGCTTTTGCTCCGAGTGTTGATTTTAAACCCTGAGTGCAGCGAGGGATTCAAAGACAAGCGAGATTCAAATAACTTTGGTCTCACATTGCACTTACAACTTTTCACCTCAGTGGGGCTAGTCAAATTGCATTCGACAATCGTTAGCGATTATGTTTCGATTGAATAATGTATGGAATTGACGTGAGCCACTGAGATAGTACCACGTGACTATTTCGGTGGCTCACGTCAGTTCTATACATTTTTCAATCGAAACATCAGCGCTAACGATTGTCGAATGCAGCTTGACTAGCCCCACTGCAGCGAGAACACCGTGGTAAAATTAAACGACATGTATATTTGTTCCCAAGCCGCCCGCTTGGTATCACATCACGACCACCTTTACATTAAAAACAATAATTATAAACTTACTTAGCCTCACGCTCGCAGCCAAATCAATTCTTTCTCACCACCCTGAGGTGCTGAGGTTAAAAAACTACATACATAAAGACCTTTCATAAAATTGCACCTCGCATTCATTGAAAAGTTTTTCAATTCAGTAATTATGCGCAGGCTTTAATTGCATGAAAATGCAGATTGTTGCCGTGCAGTCAGGAAATGTGTACACAATTTGTGCAATGTGTTTTCGGTTGCGTTTTTCAGCAGTGACCTATTTTTAAATGATTTATGTTTTCGTTTTTGTATTTCTCGCTTTATGTTGGCAGGGGATTCATGGTAAATCTGGTATGGTAACAGAAACAGCTTGTTCCTCTTATCAGAAGCTCAGGATCGATCATGGTGGAAATCTTTGTATTTCATCTCCGGCCCTTCAAAAGTTTCTGTAACCTATTGTCACTTAGGCACTATGGTTACGTCGATACGTACGCAACCAAAAGCGGTGACTAAACCAGTCCTATTGAGGGAAAAAAATAGAGCCAGTCTAGAAAGATTTTATTTTTGGATCTTGCGTAGGGATGCAAGATTTTATTTTTGGGACAGCTCTTATTTAGTAGACAATAAAGGAGACCAAATTAAAAATAATGCGATAACATGTCGAAAGCAATATCGTTTTACCGTGTAGAATAGAGCCCATTGTCGGATATATATATGCTGGAACAATAAATCCCATCGTGAAAAGAAACATATCACCAAAGCCAATATAAGCCTCGGTTTTCTTTTTATATCAATGAATTCAGCAATATTCTCCCGGATCTGGCACTTCCACAGTTACCCATAAAATAGCCCATTATCCTATAATGTATTCCCCTAAGGCTGCGTTTTCATCGGAGCTAAGTTTCCGAACAGCTTCCGCTTTGCAGGAGGAAAAAATCACGATCAAAATTCCTGCATGTTTCCAACATCGCACAGTGAAAGCTTCTTTAATACAGTCAGTCTTCATTCATTGACGAAGTACTGACAGGCAAACTAAAGAAAATAAAAAAGAAAAGAAAAGAAATGGTTTATTCGTGACGAACACAAGTACTTATTTTAACATGGATTGGAATTTCGGACATAATTTGTCATATGTTCACAACTCAGCGTGATGCAGCACAGCCAGCGCTGTTCTGGTGAAGACACGGCGCAATGACGCGAAGATTGCACATGTATCAATGAAAAGAGTTTACAAAACACAAACAAAAAATAAATAATAAAAGGAAAAAGAACAGACAAAACATGCCACGCAATTTTATAATTCCGTCGTGCAAACACCGCTTGACACAGCTTTATACAGTCTGAGGCTTTGGAAAAAGAAAAATGAACCTGTTCTGCATGTTGTTATACTTACAAATTAAGCCGAGTCACAATCTACAACCAAATTAAAAATACATCCACTAAAACTTAATTTATGCTCTTTTATTAGAACAACTTCGGCCTGCCGGTTTATAATCCTGGCTGATCATTTTATACATAGATTACTTCCTTGCGCATCGGTTTACAGCCTAACAACTTCACTCTGCCATGTTATTCTCTTAAATATACACTTTTAAACTTGACACGAATTATTAACCGGCTATAATAAAAGAACAAAGATACTATTTTCAGTAAGTAGGCCGTACTTTTACAAGTTCAAAATCTACCAGCACTTCCCAAGAGTAGACCGCTGCGGGTATACTTTAAATAATAATAATAATAATAATAATAAATACATACATATACATACATAAATCACGCCTGTTTCCCAGAGGGGTAGGCAGAGACCACTTCTTTCCACCTGCTACGATCCTGACAAAACTCTTTCGCTTTTTCCACATTCATACATCGAGTCATGCATGCACGTCGGTTTCGGGTACTTAAGATTCGGCCCTTTTGCAGTATTTCCCCGATTTGATTCAACAAAGTACGCCTAGGGCGCCCCCTTCCGACCCTTCCACTCACTTTAGCACTGTAAATTTCTTTCGTCAATCTTTTTTCATCCATCCTTTCCAAATGACCGAACCATCGAAGCATGCCCTTTTCAATTTTAGTCACTACATCTTCTTTCAGACCACACTAAATAAATATCAGGGGATAATCTCACACAAATTGAACTAGTCCCAAACTAAGCTCTAGGTTTGTACTATGGGTACTAGACAACGATAAACATCCTTATATAGAGAAATACATACTTAAATACGAAGTAAACATCCAAGACTCAGTAACAAATGTTCGCGCTCATCACACAAATATCTGCCCTTACCGGGATTTGAACCCAGGACTGCTGGCTTCAGAAGCAGGGTCTCTCCTAGGCTAAAGTGTCGTCACGCATAAAAACAACACTTTAGGGTGTCAATTCTTAATTAGGTAACTTAATCCTAGCTCGTATGAACTGACTCGCTCGATTTGCTGAAAACGCAGACAAACTTGGGAATTGGCGGAATAAACCGCATTAAATTCTGCGCTGTCATCCCCCGGGTATCTTACCTAATGTAGGAATAATTCTAGTCTAAGCGTATGTTAATTTGGAAGTTTCAAAGTAGATCCTCTGAGGTTTCGGATACGAATTAAAAAAGTTCTCAAAGAAATTGGCCGGAAAGTTAAGTTCGTTTGAAGTGTTTTAAAATCGACTCGGTCTCCGTTATTGTAAACGACATAAGAGTTATCAAAACTTTGATAAAACGGGGACACGTCAAAAACGATATCGTTATCACCGTGTAGAATCCCAGCCCAGGGCATTACATGGTAATAACAATATTGTCTTTGACGTGTTTCCATATTGTCAACGTTTTGATAACTCCTATGTTCTTGATAGTAATGACGGCCGAGTTATAAACGAAACTAAAACATGTCTAATAAAATATCGTTTTAACGCAGTAGAATAGAGGCCCAGATCGTTTGTGTACTGCCACCAATCGAATTTCTTGGCCACCTCGTAGTAATGTTTTGTCTATGGTAAGGAGAAGACAAAAAACTCACAGACCACCCTGGGATTTGAGATACATGGACATTTCATTTTGTTTTGTCACATGCACAAGTTTGTATTACGCTTTTTTTTCAAATGTTTTTGCTATTGTTTATGTTCGTACTTTTCAATCTGCCATCTTCTCTCGCTAAAGATTTTTGAAATCCTTCAATCATAATTTAATATTTGTCACAGTCAAAAAATACGGTAAATATTTATAATTACGGTTCCTTAAATGCAAGTTTTCATTCAAACTCCATTGGCAATTCAGCACGCATTTTTATTTAAATTTAATAAGGCCCATGTGGTTGCCGAGTTAGAATAGTGCCACGCCACGTCGATGTCGTAAGAGAAGATTAGTCTAATAAAGGCTTGTAGTATTGTTAGGCGATGGGCTTGCAACTTGTCACTAATACACTGGTAAACATCTTAGCCTGTTTGTGTAAAATGTGGTGACAGAATTATCAACAAGTCTTTTTAGAGTTCTTGGTATTTCTGTAGCTCTGCCTACCCCACTCTGGGAATGAAGGCATGTTGTTATGTGTATGTGTGTGTAATAAAAAATAAAGCTACGGATGATCTAAATACCAAAATCATAAAGCAATAAAATTGATTTATATTGGTTGTCGTGTTAGCATGGCTCGAGCGAGCATACGATCCAGGTAAATTAAATGACCTACAAATTCGGTTCCTAATCGGGCCTGACGTTTGGTTAAACACTACTAACATACTACCTGGGCTGACTAACATACGAGTCATTTAGCGCATTTTAGAACAATAGGCGGGGGTTTTGGTACGTCTTAATATACAAGCTTGGACGAAAGTGCACTTAAAAGTTTTTTAGATAAATTTTAAGAGTCTCTGGGAATGAAGGTGTAATGTCATGTATGTATGTAAAAATATTTTTATTCTTTTTTCATGTTCGGATATTGCGGCATTTTGAAGATATAAAGATGCACCCTCTTAGGACAGGTCATTTTATTTGAGCAAAATGAAACTGATATCGATTTATAGGTAACTTTGGTTTGAAAAAATATCTATTGCTGCTCCTTCAATTTAATTGTATTTAAATCAGCAGTTTAAGCGTGAAGAGATAACAGACCGATAGACAAACACATTATCGCATTTATAATATTAGTATGGATAATGTGGGGCTTGGGAGAAGGGGCTTATTGCTGTGCGAGTTTACCGTTATTTGGGTGTATTTTAACATACCAAATATTTTGACTTACAAGTTAAATCTTTCTCCTAGTGGCTTTCTTAATCTCGGCCTTAATTATATATTTTGAATAATACGGTCTAACAACTTCAATAATTTAAGGTAAAATACAAAACCTAGCTTCGTAGACAGTCACTACCAAACTAACCAAATCGCGTAATACTTATATTATATAACTTAAGCTGATAATGTTTGGCCAGTGAACCGTGTTAACGCCCAATATCCGGCTTATTGTGCGGAAGTGGACACCAGCGGGATTAACCCGTCAACAGCTCCGAACTCGGCGGAAAATGAACACTCATCGTATTTATTAAGGTTCGACAAATTTGGCACACTGGACGTGTTTATTATCCCTGCCCGAGAAGAGGGATTGCGACATTTTTGGCCGAATGTATAATTTCCCAATTTTAGTTTGCAAAAAAGTTTTGGTTTTCCGGAAATAAAACAAAAGCATTTTAAGGTTTTCAGGAATGAAAATTTGGATAATGATTTTATTTATCAAAAAAATGTTGGCCAAGCTGTTAAAATAAATATGGTAACAAAATCAATATGGGTAATAACGCAGTATGCACCCAAGGACCTCATAATCCTTATATTACCTTAGAACTTCGTTGACCTGATAATTACTTTATCAAGATGGTGCAAGTTAACTATGAGTTATGAAAGTTTTATGCTACGTCGAGACCTACCAACGCAATCTAGACTTTGCTTTATTATTCATCTTGATTTTACGAGCTACAGAGTTTGTTTTAATTAATTTTGCAAGTATTAATTTTCAGGCGGTTTAAACCTATTAACTAAAGTAAATAATTTATTACAATAATAATAATGATCAAAGACCCGATGCAGAAAGAGGGATCTCTTCGACACATTATTCTTTTACACATTATTTGTATTGTTATTCTACGTTTATATCTAAATATTTATTGTAAAATCCTAACTAACACGTGATTTAGTCCAAAATTTTGCTCTAGGCTTGTATTACAAGTGTTTCCGTATCGACAATATTTTGATAACTCTTATGTCGTTGATAATAATGGCGGCCGAGTTAAAAACGATACTAAAACACGTCAAACACGATATCGTTTTAACGTAGTAGATTAAAGGCCCTGGGCCTCTATTCAACTGCGTTATAACTTATAACGATATCGCGTTTGACGTATTTTGGTATCGTTTATGTCACAGTCGCCATTATTGTAAATGACATAAGAGTTATCAGAACGCTGACAATACGGAAACACGTCAAATACGATATCGTTATTATCGTGTAGAATCCCACCCCTGTTGTATGTTGTTGTGTACAAAGTTTATTATGAAGCTTAAGTCAAATTTTAAATATAGAATGTAGAACAGATGTGTTATATATAACTACATACAACAAGTCATTTACTTAACTTTTTCACCTATATGTACTCGTAGACTATTTTTCTATAGTGCCACAGTACCGCAGAGCTAAATCACCGCACTCGACTATAAACTGCTACATGCCCCATTTAACGCGTTTAACTTAACAGCGTAAATTGTTGTAAACGAAATACAATTTGTTCGTTCGTTGCTTCTAACAAGATTGCTTTTATGGGAACAGCGTCTTGATTCCATACGAGCCTAACAAGACGTGAGATAAATCAATTAAGATGTTAGTTAAATCGCAATATAAATTGTTTTATGTCATTTAGAACTTGAATTTTCTTATCTTATCCCTTTAGGTTACACGTCGACAACTTTGGGATCTTTTTTAGGGTTCCGTAGTCAAACAAGAAACCCTTTTAGTTTCGCCATGTGCGTCCGTCCGTCCGCAGCCTAGCGCAGAGACTTAGAGACTACTATAAAGGTGTAAATTGGCATGAATATGCATATTAATCACGCCAACAAAGTGGTAAAGTAAAACGTAAAAAATAATTATTTTTAGTGTTCCTCCCCTACGCGTAACGTGGAGATGTATTTTTTTTTCGTGTCATTGGATAGTTCTTTCAAAAATATTACGGGTTTGTGAAAGCAGCTTTTCGATTAAGTAATCCGTTTATGAAATATTTAGCTTTAAAGCGCTAATTTTTGTTTGACTCAAGTGTCCCCTCCCCCTAGAACCAAATCTATAAATACTAAAAATCCGAAAAAAACCTATATACAGGAACATATAACGAATTTTAAAGGAAAACTATCATGACTACGTAAACATCATTGGTTCTTGAGATACAGGCGATTAAAGTGTTTGTACCTACTAAAATCATCTAAGACGGCACCAATTGACTTTCAAAGGAATTGTTATTACTTGTTGATTTTTATGTTTGTAGTACTTAACGGCTATGAAAACCTATACTGAGCATGGTCCGACATGCTCTTGGCCGGTTTTTTCTTTGTTTTCACTTTCCATCCTGATATTGTATGCGGTGTTCAATAATGAATAAGTGAACCTTACTCGTCTTGTAAGGTTTATATCCCACACACGTTCGAATCTTATCCGCAGCTGTAAGATTAAACAATTATCACAGTATTGTTTATTTCCTACTTACTCAAATATAGTACATCTATCTCTTATATTCATACATACATTAAACCACGCCTGTTCCCCGGAGGAGTTGAGAGACCACTTCTTTTCATCTTCACCTTCTACGATCATGATAAATCTCTTTCCACATTCATAATGTCGAGTCACGCATGAAGATTTGGCCCTTATCCAGTATTTCTCCGATTTGATTCTAAATTTTTGTGTAGTATGGTGTGAAACTGATTAATAGAGTAAGCAATGAAAAGATCAGAGAGAAATGTGTACTGAAACTCTAGTGACTAATATATATTTGAGCATGCTTCGATGGATAGTGCAAAATTGAGTGGAAGGGTCGGAAGGGGCCGCACAAAGTGTACTTTTTCGAATTAAATCGAAGAAATTCTGCAAAAGGGCCAAATCATAGTACACGAAACCGAACTGCATGCATGACTCGATGTTTGAATGTGGAAGGAGCGAAAGAGATTTGTCAGGATTGTAGCAAGGTGGAAAGAACCTACCCCTCTGGGAAACAGGCGTGATTTAGAATAGAATTCACTTAAAACAAATGACAACTAGAATGGCACATTAAACATGGCGTTAAAGGGCCCCTACTCAGCATTGTGCCGCAGCAAACTGCGGCGCTGGTTTTCAGAGGACCTTGATTTAATGTATGGTTCTAAAAAGTACGCCTAGGGTGGCGTCTTCCAACCCTTGCACTTACTTTTACTGTATATCTCTTAAATAAACACTCATTTTCGATAATCTTTCTTCTCATTCACTCGTCAGCATATCACACATTCTGTCGCTTTCATTTACTTGCGTTCCATTTCACTTTACACTATCGTATTGTTACATTCTGCCTTCACGCAGATATCGACGCACTTCTTACTTTGTGTTCAATCAATTCTATTACATTTGTTTACATTGTTGAACAAGGCAGTATACACGTCTTTAATGAGTTTTACGTTATAAGAATGTAAATTCTCAGCGCTGAAGCCGAAACATTTCTATATTTGCTTACCGCATGAATATTTAATGAGATAGTGTATTCAAATTGCACTGTCTACCCTCGTTAAATATTAATCAGGATTTGCAGAGGACGTACCGATCTATTTCAGCACGTTTCGCCTATGATTCCTGGATTTCTGGTATTGGCGAATATTTTGTTCCTGTGAGACTTGAATATTTCCTATGGATTTCTCTATATAGGTAATGTTTGTCGATGTCTAGTACCCATAGTACAAGCCTAGCGCTTTTTTTCATGTTAATGAGTAGGCACACGAGCACTCAGGCCACCTGATGGTAAGTGGAATCTGAGACCCATTGACATTTAAATTTTCAAGACTATAATCCTAAGACCTCAAATGCGTTGCCAACCCTGAGGACTAAGATGGAAGCTCCAAAGGGAATAGTGATAGACTTCTACGCAAAAGGAGTCGCAAACTATAGCCACATTAATAAAATACTGTGCTGGGCATTCTAATGCGTTATAACGATATCGTGATTGACGTGTTTTAGAATCGTTTATGTCACAGTTGCCATTATTGAAAATGACATAAGAGTTATCAAAACGTTGACAATACGGAAACACGTCAAATACGATATCGTTATTACCGTGTAGAATCCCAGCCCTGTATTCGTACATCTCAGTATTCTAAGAGTATAAGGAATACTTATTACGACAGCTGGTGTTAAAACTGTTTTACACGGCGCGCTGCGTGACTCTATTGCTGATTACGGAAAACCGACATTTATATTGCACGAAGTTTCAATCGTAAAAAGTTATGTTTTGCCTTATGTTGCGTAGTAGGATACCTAGTTGTGTGTCTGTGAAAGTTTAAAAGGCACGTTTTTACATTTCTCACGTTATGTAAGTAGGATCATCGGTAGCTAATTTACCTCGAGTTTAGTGTTGCAGTGTAATGGAACCGAAGTGCACTTAGTATTTCATTTATTAAATTAAATTCAGCAATATTTAATGAAATTTAGCAGTATTAAAAAAAATGTGCATCGTTAAGGACAAAAATTAAAAAAACAGTTTCCATTTCGTCACAAAAATTTGTCGTATATTAGGGAAAGGAAAAGGTAAAGTTTCTTAATTTATGTCTTTAACGTTTTACTTTTTTGAAATATTACTATTTTCCTAATTTAACTTGGTTGCATTAAGCGGTTTTAGTATCCTGAAAACAAAAACAAATATAAATCATTATGGTTTTTTGACCAAAATATTTCGGCCAAACGGCAGCCTAGGTTAAAACTACCAAGCAGCAGTTTTCGTGTTATTGTGTACTAGATTTTGCCCGCGACTCCGTCCGTGTAAGTCTCCTTCGGGAACTGTACAATTTTTCAGGATAAAAACTGTCGTATGTTCTTCCCCAGGACTCAAACTATTTACATACCGAATTTCATTACACAAATATTTGGACAAATAATTATGTGTGGAGTCATGCTGTTACAACCCAACAGAACTTTTGTACAATTTCAGTCACGACGTCACGACGTATTTTTTTTTCTAGCATTTGTTTTTGTCCCGCTGCTGCGCATAGGCCTCCCCTCTGTCTCTCCACCCATCTCTATAAAGAGCGTGCTCTCGCCAATTGCACATAAACGCGTCCAGGTCATCTCTCCATCTCCATTTAGGTCATCACCATCATTAATGATCACTTATCAGAATATAAAATAAATCGTGTCGTAACCGTGTAGGCTAACATAAAAACGTTAGTTTGCTTCCTTTCGCAGTAAATTTTATAGCTTTAGCGATGGAGCTTATAGGCTTAACCGATCGTACGTGATAAGAACATGTAAGCCTAAGCACTGACCCTTTCTTATCGAACTAAGATAAGTTACGTTCTGGTTGAGGTAATAAATTAGTTAAATAAACCTTAAAAGTGATTAGAATTTAATAAGCGCTTTAATTGTCTAATAACAGTACCTATGTTAATTGATAGATTACTATACAATATTTTTTATTTCACCGGACTTTTACCATTCAAAATAAATATTTAAAAAAATATTGACGTTTGAGTACCTATTATAAATTAAAATCTAGAATATAGGTACTTAAAAACACAAAACGCAAGCAGTCAAAACCCGATCGCATATTTATTATAAGGTACTCAGGTGGATGCGAAAAGCACAGGACCGGTCTGAATGGAGAGCCTTGGGGGAGGCCTATGTCCAGCAGTGGACGTCTTTCGGCTGATATGATGATGATGATGATGACTCAGTACCCCCAGTTGAATTACTTCTAAATCCGCCATTTTTTTAAGAATTTAACACCTCGCTTATCAAAATTGGGCCAACCCGCAACTTGTCGACTTAGTGTATGCTCCTTTTTGCGTGTTATGTGTTAGTAATGGCGGCCGTGTTAAAAACAATGCGATAACATGTAGAAGGTTTTACGTAACCAGTGGTGCTAGACATGTTGCGTACGACAATCGTTAGCGATTATGTTTCGATTGATAAATGTATGGAATTGACGTAAGCCACCGAGATAGTAACGTGACACTTAACGTCAATTCCATATATTTTTCAATCGAAACATAATCGCTAACGATTGTCGAATGCAACTTGTCAAGCACCACTGTATAGAGGCACTGTTTAATCTCTTTGAGGGAACTTAGAGTCATAACATACATACCCTCTTTTTCCCTCGCAGCCAAGTTATTTTTTTACATGCGTGTTTAAAAAAACACGTGTGTAAAAAAAAACAGTCTCAGGCAGCTTTGTGGAACTTTTTCTTGAAAGTCCCCGACTGCGATACAAAGTGTACGAGTAAATCTTGTTCCGTAGTCAGACTAGGAACCCTTATAGTTTCGCCATGTCCGTCCGTCCGTCCATTCGCAGTCTAGCTCAGAGACTCTTAGTACTAGAAATCTGTAATTTGGCATGAATATTCATATCAGTCATACCAACAAAGCAGTAAAATTAAATGTTAAAAAAAAATACTATTATACCTCCTCATACACGTAACGTCGGGATGGAAATATTGAGGTTTTTTGCGCTAATTTTTGTAAGAGTCAGTGCAGCATCGTATTATATATAGCATTAAAATAATAAACTTTATTTTTTTATGAATTCTCTCACAATTAACCACTAAAATAACTGAAATTTGCTATAGCGTGCTTCCATAAGTTTCCCAGGTATTGCAGTTTGCTCAGCATAAAATTATAAACTTTATGAATAAAAACTCTGGCAACTTTACATTGTGACACGCTCGTAACACTCGTAGTGCGAACATGTAAAGTTTATTTTAGTTATTTGAGAACTTTCTAGTGAAATTATATTTGGATATAACTATAAATGGCAATAGGACATCAAAACTTTACAATCGATGTTAAAATTTAGCATGTTATTGAAAAAATCTAAGGATTACCAACAATATTTCCATGACCTTATTAAATTGCATTGAAAAGAACCCAACGTAAAAAACAAAAGTGAATTTATAATAACCAAGCTTCAAGCTTCTTTGAGCTTTCATTTAACCACATTATTTCCGTGACAAATATCTTAGTTTTAACTGTTTCTATCCTGACAATAAATAATTTCAAGGCACGATAAAATTATCATGTTTTTACTTTAATCTCTAGTAAAAATAAGGTTAAGTACAGTTGGCCGAAAGTAACTACACACTTTAGTACCTTGTCACTTTAACGCTTTTGACAGTTAGTGCAGCAGTTCAAATAAAACGTAATTTTACAAAGCACTAAAACGTGCAGCTACTTATAAAGCCGATCATACAAAGCAATAGCTCTTTTAAAACCAGCTTCGACAAGACATTTCAAGACTATTTGCACGATACGATAGTGACAACTTGTGCGAGTTTTTTTTATTGGCTCATTCCCATGCTAATTTGGACCGCCGCCACGTAAAAACTGGCATGAACTCTTGATTTTAAAGCTGAGAATATATTTCATTCTTTGGAAAATGGCTGTTTGCTAAATCTGCGAAGGGGAATATTTTTACTCTTACGACATCCACGGGAAGACATGGAGTGGCGCTATTGTCTACGCTATAAAAACAAATCTTATTTCATCCCTGACATAACCCAACAAATATAATATTACCTAAAGCTGTTACAGGTTGTAAGCTCCAATAATTTTAGCTTTAACATCAACTCTCTTTTCTTGAGTCTGACGTTCCTTTGTAAAAGAGATATCTGTGTTTACTCATCTTTTAACAGCTGCTCACTTTCACCCTTATCAAAGAGGCGCCTCATATTTCGATGAAACGTTGTAAGAATCAAAGTAGACCTTTGAGAGCGGGCGTCCGCATGAATTTCAATGAATAGATCTCTTTCAGTTCAAAACACCTTATTCTTCTCTAAATTCCCAAAATATTATTCTTTTCTTGAGATGGCTTGGTGATTCACTAACTTTTTATGGAAGTAATAAAAACAACTGAACCATTTCAAGGATACTTTATCGGTTTTCAATAAAATATGGGTCTTGGGTCTTGAAAGTGAAGCGGTCTAATGGATTGAACTAATAACGAAGCAGTTCAATTTGTTTACCAAAATGCATACTTTTTGGGATACAAATAAATTTGTGGTAGCCCCCAAATTATCCCCCGTGTGGTTGGCGGGTTAGAATAGTGCCACTTCGTCTTCCCGTGGATGTCGTAAGAGGTGACTAAGGGAATAAGAGTTTTTTTTACTGTTAGGCACTGGTAAACATCTTAGCCTGATTGTGCTAAATGTGGTTACAGTAATTATAAACAAGTCTTCTTAGAGTTGCTGGTATTTCTGTAACTCTGCTTACCCCACTCTGGGAATGAAGTCTTGATGTTATGTTATAAACATGTCTTTTTATACAAGGTTTTTAATGACTTGCAATGTTTTAAAGGAAGATTAAACCACTTCCCGGGACCGATAGAGCTGAAGTTTAATATATCTATTCTATAACTTCGATGACACTACAATAATGTGGCATCATTGAGCTGGTCTGATGCTGGAGTCGGAAGTTGGTGACAGGATCTCCTTTAAACTGAAAGTAAACCGACCTAGTTCTTGAACTCATTAGGTTGGTCTTGAAATGCAGTAAATGATATTGCAAAAGAAAGTAATGCTTGTCCAAAAATAAAAAAATACAAAAAATAATTGTAATTATTTTGACATCGGATTTGACAATACCCAAAATTATCCGAAGAAACTTCCATGGCGATTATCTTAATTTTATTTAAAAAAAATATGTACGTGTAGCAAAATAAACTGAAGCTCCAAAAATCATTTTACATTTTTCAACCGTGTTATGGTTCTTCCTGATTATTCACGATAAAACGGTGATATCAGTGAACACGAGGTCTGACATAATGGCGCAATCATCGTTTGAGCATTCATACGACCATGCCCTGCAAATTAGGGGCTTGTTCAACCTAAAAGCCTGTTGAGGAGCCGGTTTAACGTGTCTCGCTTGACGTCAAAGGATAGTATGCAGAGCTAGTTGATAGGCATTGTTATGATGCTGTTAAAAGTTGGTGATACGTAAGTACTTCGTATGGGTAGATTAAGTGTCCCGCTACTCTCCAGATGATGAATTTTCGAAAACCTCTCCTTAGTTCACCCCTAGGATATCTAAGGAATATTCCGTCAGAACTTAAAGTTCTTTGGATCAGCGGTTTTGGCTTTGCTGTAATCAGTCAGTCACTCAGTTTTCTAAATTAAACGAAAGCTATCATTTATATAGATGAACTCGTGTTTGGGTCGTGTGTATGACCCAAATCTTAAAAACAAAAGTTGTCTCTTCTGTGGTCAATAGTTAAAAGCTTGTGTGCATATAACAAAAACATAACTTGTAAAAAAACCAAGTCTCGCAACTCAGTTCTTCTACCGTAAAAAGTTGTGAGATCCATGTATTACCAAGTCGGTTAATTTATTCAGTCCCTACTTAACCCATTCACCGCCATGCTATACTCGTAGCGCTATGCCGTAGTCCATAGCAGCTTAAACTCCGTATGTAGCGAAAAACATTCATAGCGCTCTGACGCATACGTGTTGTGATTGGCGCTGAATGGGTTAAGGGTCCTTCTGTCTTAAGTTATTACGTAATTTACTAACCTAACAACATCTTATAGTGACTATATCAATATTAAAAATCTATCATGTTTTAAATAAATAGATTGACTTGGCAATCGCTTGAAAACACATTGTTTCTCACAAGTATTACATATTATATTAAATTAGATTGTTTAGTGGTAATACATGGATCTCACAACTTTTTACGGTAGAAGAACTGAGTTGCGAGACTTGGTTTTTTTACAAATTATGTTTTTGATGGGATCTCATTTCTTTTTGTAGATGCACGTACGTAGCCGCGCCGTGTTCTTTATTGTAATATATATTTATATATTAAACGAGCAATTCTTGTATATATATATATATATACATAATCTGAATCTCGGAAACGGCTCCAATTTAGTATGCAGGTACTATAAATCTATATACCTATATTGCATATGAAAGATGTCTAAGTAAATGGTCTTATCTTATCTATCTTGAAACGGGAAACTGCTAGAGGTCATATAATACGCAACTTTGTAGCCTCACGTAAGTACATCACTGTCAAATACACACACTCGCGCACGCGCGCGAATACTCACGCACACGTACACACACACGCGATCACACTCGCACACACACACGCGCACGCACGCACGCACACGCACACACACACTCTCTATAAGCCGTCTTGTAAAAAGGTTTTCTTTTCATCATAAACGATTATCTGCAAATGTAACTTTGTAATCCTATACATTTTTATGGGGTTACAAAGTTAATTATGCTGTTGGTGTATCTAGGAAACTGGAACGAAATTGCAAAATATTTACGTTTTCTCTTGATTTCTACACTAAGCACTAAATGTATTCTAAATTTGAAGCTTCTATGTCTGCTAGAAGTGCCTTAGAGTTTTGGTGATCGGTCAGTGAGTGAGTGACAAAATTAAGAAACTTTGACTAGTTATAATTCTTCAACTACTGGTTCAAATTTGATGAAATTTGAAATATACCGTGTTTATACAATGCCTATCTCGTTACTAAAAATGCAGGTTTCTAGATCTATTCACAACGAAGTTATAGGGGGGTCGAAAATGGCCTG
Source organism: Acleris holmiana (assembly GCA_949316455.1). NCBI lineage: Eukaryota > Metazoa > Arthropoda > Insecta > Lepidoptera > Tortricidae > Acleris > Acleris holmiana. The sequence continues at coordinate 2,964,032 of OX438769.1, read as the reverse complement.
AACTGCTTCGAGAAAAAGATGGTACGGCCGTGCCGCTTTTTTGCTCGACTTGGCGGGGGCACTGCCGTGCCCCCAGATAAATGGAGCTTTTAAAGTATGACTTTTATATGAAAAAGTCATGGATTCTCAACTTTTGGCCGAGGATGTATAATGATCCTTTTAGCAGAGCTTCTATCCTTTGTACTGACTGGAACATGTAAAAACTTATTACTTAATCTAGCCAGGTAAATGAGCAACTGAGGAGGGCTTTGGAAGATGCGATCACGCAGTATCGGTCCACACCCAGTTCTAGGCCCCGTCTACCACGCTTGCCTACAAGTAAACGTAACTTAGCGCTAATGGGAGCCCTAAATGCCTTGCTGGCGTCATATATACAAACCAGCGAGGATATTATCGATACCCACTCAATTCTGTACTGCGGGGCCATAGCTGCGTGTCGCGTAGCTCGAGTCAAGTTTCCGGACGATGACCGAGCTCCGCATCCTCGCGGGTATGTCCCCGCTTGGCAAGTGCGATTCGAGCGGCGTATCGATAAATTTATGACTCTCATAGCAAAGCTAATTTGCTTCAGGGGGGGCAATAATCGTCCCCGAGTCATGTGTTTCGTGACCCAGGCCTTTGCTGGGACCGGAATAAGGCCCGAGCATTTTGTGGCCTGTGTCACGGAACGTATCGACTTTCTGAAGCAGAAGGTTTACGCGTGGGCAAGCCGTATTCGTCGTTATAGAGAGCGTGTGGATAGATACCAGCAAAATTGCCTCTTCCAAAGCGATCAGAGAAAGGTGTACCGAAAGTGGGAAGGAACCGATCAAGGTGTGAGCAACGGGCATCTACCGGAGCCTGAAGCTATGATTAATTTCTGGCGCAGCATCTGGTCGGTGCCTATCGCGCATACAGAAGGAGACTGGATGCGTGTTATTGAGCGTGAATGTGAGACTATTGAACCCATGGGGCCCATTACCATCTGCCCCGAAGACATCAGTTATGCAATTCAAATAGCTCAGAACTGAAAAAGTCCTGGACTGGACGGATTGCATAACTTCTGGATTAAATGGTTCAAAGCCTCACATGAGTGTTTAGTAGCGCAATTCCAGAACGCCCTTGTGATCGGTTCCTTGCCACCTTTATTAAAAACCGGTGTCACCTTCCTGCTCCATAAGTCCGGTAGTACCGCGGAGCCAAAGAACTATCGACCCATTACATGCTTGCCTACCATCTACAAGCTCCTTACGTCCATTTTGAGTAAAAAAATAAATAAACATTTTGTAGCAAACAACGTTTTGGCCTCTTCTCAAAATGGATGTAAGATTGGGTCCCGCGGTACTAAGGAGCTCCTCCTCATTGACATGACCATTAGCCAACAGGTAAGGCGGAACAGGGCGGCACTTTCGACTGCTTGAATTGACTATAAGAAGGCTTATGACTCGGTACCTCACTCATGGCTTGAAAGGATCTTAAAAAGTTAAAGTTGATACAACTTTGAGATCCTTTTTGGGTGTGTGTACGAGGCAGTGGGTCACAGTCCTTCGTCAACCAGGTGGTCCAGATGTCCCCTCTGTTTCGCCAAACTTGATAAGGATTGAAAGAGTTATCTTCCAGGGCGACAGTCTGAGTCCTTTGTGGTTTTGCCTAGCCTTGAATCCTCTAAGCTCTTTGCTGAAGGATTCCGGGCTAGGCTATCGACTTCGTAAAGAGGCTGAAGTCATTTCTCACTTATTGTACATGGACGACCTCAAGCTATTTGCATCGAAGCGCCAAGATATTATGGCACTATTGAAAATCACACAAGAGTTCAGTAGTGCCATCAAGATGGAATTCGGTGTAGATAAGTGTGCGGTCATGCATGTTCAACGAGGGAAAGTTGTAAATTCATCGAATTTGCAGCTTTCTGAGACAATGACTCTTAGATCTCTCTCCGAAGTTGAAACCTATAAATATCTTGGTATGTCACAGTCTGGGTATTATGGTCAGCGATATCAAGCAATCGATGAAGGAGCGTTTCTTTTGCCGCTTGACAAAAGTTCTTAACAGTCTTTTGTCGGGTGGTAATAAGGTGCGCGCTTTCAACGGCTGGGTGATGCCGCTGCTCACATACTCCTTTGGCATACTAAGGTGGACTCAGACTGAGCTGGACGCCCTGGATAGAAAGGTCCGTCTACTGTTTAAATCACATCGCATGTTGCACCCACGCTCGTCTGTTATGAGATTGTACATCCCGCGGAAGTGTGGAGGTCGTGGCATTTTAAATGCTAAGAATCTCCACAACCGCGAGATGTGCAATCTCAGGGAATATTTCCTTGCCAATGAGTGTGGAATGTATCGTGATGTGGTTGCAGTAGACAGGAGCCTTACGCCTCTCTCCTTGGCAAACGAGAACTGGCGCAGACCAGCGGTGTTAAGCACAGAGGACCGCAAGAACGTATGGAAGAGCAAGGAGCTGCACGGACGCTTCTACCGGGCCCTGACAGGGCCTGACGTAGACCTTTTAGAATCCGTGAACTGGCTACGGTTTGGCGACCTCTTTGGGGAAACCGAAGGTTTTGTCTGTGCAATTGCTGACGAGGTCATAATGACGAACAACTATAGGAGGTATATTCTGAGGGATGGCACGATCGACATTTGTCGAGCGTGTCGTCGCCCCGGCGAGTCTCTCAGACACATTATTTCTGGTTGTTCCCATTTGGCCAACGGTGAGTATTTGCACAGACATAACCTCGTAGCCAGGATCATCCATCAGCAACTTGCTCTTCAATATGGTCTTGTTGAGTCCGAAGTGCCGTACTATAAGTACACACCGGCACCAGTTCTCGAAAATGGTCGTGCTACGCTCTATTGGGATCGATCTGTCATCACGGACAGGACTATTGTTACCAATAAGCCTGATATCGTGTTAACAAATCGATCTCAACGCCCCGGGCAGTGCTCGTTGACGTCACCATCCCGCATGACGAGAACCTCGTGAAGGCTGAGAAGGACAAGATCAGCAAGTACCTACATACATACATACATACATACATACATAGGGGTCATGAGGTGACCGCTATGTGGGATGTTGACTCGACGATCATTGTACCGATAGTTCTGTTGTTTCAACGAACGGTCTTATAGCGAAATCAACACCTTAAGAGACTCTCGCTAGGTGGCTGGATCAAGGGCCAGATACAGAAAGCAGTACTCCTCGACACGGCACGTATTGTGAGGAGGTTCCTCTGCAGCCCTAACCACCGGTAGCTTGAGCCCTGCCCCGCTGCCGGCGGCACCCGTAGGTAAGATTTTTTATAGTATTTGTTTTTTATATGAGTATTGTTATTTTACTTTTATATCTTAACATTTATTGTAAAAAACTTAACTTACAGATTTTAAATAAATATTGACAATAATAATAATATCAGGGGACAATCTGACACAAATTGACCTAGTCCCAAACAAAGCTCTAGGCTTGTACTATGGGTACTAGACAACCATAAACATACTTAAATAGAGAAATACATACTTAAATATATAGAATATATCCAAGACTCAGGAACAAATATTGGCGCTCATCACACAAATATCTGTCCTTACCGGGATTTGAACCCTCGCTCGCTGGCTTCGCAGGGTTACTCCCAACGAGGCCAACGTGTCGTCAAAATACAGCCTTAGGGGTTTACAATACCTTCTAAGAATTCACAAGCCTGTTTTATCTTATAAAAGTTGAAATAACTCACAGAGCATTTCCATTTTTCCTGTTTTATTTAAGCGCGCTTGCAGCATACTGATGCACTTTTCGAAATGTGTTTGAAATGTATACAGGGTTTCATGGCGGAGTTATTGTTACTTAAGTTGCGGAAGTTATACGCAGCGGGAGATAAACTTTAAGACTTATTGTTAAGACTAACGTGAAACTTAGACATCATGTGCTACCACCATTGAAAACGATATTAGTATACAGAGTGTCCGGGAGACAGTGGCTAACCTTACAGGGTTGGATAGCTCAGCTCAGGTAAAAGTCGCACCAAAAACGAGATATCTACTTTTCAATTTTTTTAATATTACGTGGTACTCTGGTACACCATTTTCAATGCCACGACTACAGTTAATAAAACTTTTCAATTTCGTTTACTTTAAGACCCTGTTAACAAAATTAATAAATAATTAATTTTTATATTTTACTATTTGTTAAAGTTAAGGAATCAGAGTTTTTGTTCCGGCAAGTTTGACGACGCACAAAGCAAATTATGAAAATCTGTAGTGCTGCTTTCTCAAAAAATTGCTTGTTTAATGGAAATACTAAAATTATATAACAATTTAGTTTATAGATTATACAGCGAACTATCGAATAAAAAATATGGTTTAAGGCCCCATGTGGTTGCCGGGTTAAAAAAGCGTCACTCCATGTCTTCCGTCATTGAATAAGGGCTTGTTGTACTATTAGGCGATGGGCTTGCAACCTGTCACTAACAAACTCGTAAACTTTTTGGCCTGATTGTGCAAAATGTGGTTACAGAATTATAAACACGTCTTTTTAGAGTAGTTGGTATTTCTGTAGCTCTGCCTACCCCACATTGGGAATGAAGTCGTGATGTTATGTATAAAATACAACGACAGTGTGATAAAAGGTATAAACTTACATTTTCCTAAATTTAAAGCCAGTGTAAAAATTGCTTGGCACCAGCCCTACTGCAAGCTCAGCAGCATTTCATAAACAACCTTTTGAGTACGGAGGCATATAATAGTCGCTCACCAATTTGTCGCCTGGTTTCTGCGACCCGACTAAAGCTTCCAATGGAAGAAATACTCAGATTTGTAAACTTTAAATTTGAATTGTTAAAAAAAACTGAGTATAATTTATTAACTTTATTCAAATGGTCTTAAAACAAATTTTATCTGCTTTTTTTGACAGGAAACGGAACTGATTTTTTTAATAACTGTGGTTGTGGCATCAGAAAAGGTGAACCAAGGTAGCGCATTTCCAATAATAATGAAAAATTGAGATATCTCATTTTCGGTCCGACTTTTAATGAACATGATTTATCATATTTTGGACAGCCCTGAGCTGAGCTTTCCAGCCCTGTTAGGTTGGCCACTATCTTCAGAACACCCTGTATTTAAAGATGACGGTTGCCTAAGTAAACGCAGCAGCATAAAAAAAATGTGCCGTTTTTATATATGGAGGGAAAACGTTTTAATAATTATAATAAAATGCATATAAAATAAAAACAGATAACGGTGCAAATCAATAATAATGTTTGACACTGGCTTTGTTCATAAAAGTACAAATCTTCTCAGGTTCAAGTGAAAAAGGATAAGGTTAGATTTTAATAATGTTTATTTTCTGCATTAGTATTATTATTGTGGTTTTATATTCAAATATTGTAAAAAACTTATGTGTTCAGAACTTAAATAAATATCCTATAGTTACATACTCGTACATACATACTATCACGCCTTCATTCCCAGAGTGGGGTAGGCAGAGCTACAGAAATACCAACAACTACAAAAAGAGTTGTTGGTAATTCCTTAACCACATTTTGTACAAACAGGCTAAGAAGTTTACCAGTGTATTGGTGACAGGTTGCAAGCCCATCGCCTAACAGTACTAGAAGCCTTCATTCCCTTATCCTGTATATATATTTTTTATTTTATTTACATAATTTCAAGGGGACAATCTTTCATAAAATGACCTATTCTTAAACGTTGCTTTATGGTTGTACTATTGGGTATTGGACAACGATACACAAACCCAAGATTCTGGAACAAATCCAGTATTAATTAAAATAACCTTTTATACAAACTAGGTAAGGATTTGTAACTAATTGCACACATTATTCACTGCAATTTACCAATTTTATTGAAACGTCACTTATTCTTATAACAGTAATAGGTAGTTTATGGTAATTAATATTTTATTTGTGGCAATATTTTGAGAGCTCAGAACAAACGACAAACAGTAACACAATCCAAACCGTGATTGCCTTTCAGCAAAACAAATAATTGTTTTGCCGACCGTTTACTGTACTACTGTGAGAATGTTTGACTTATTGTTTTGCACGGAAATAAAATGCTTTCCGTGCCAGTTAGTTTTTCGTTTATTTTAGTTTGTCGCAGTGCTACGAATATTTTCTCTCTATGTCAATTTTAAATGCCATCACGAACACATTTTAAGTCATTTTAGACATTATTCATGACGGGTTGACATACATTCCTAGATAACAGATCTGGCCTATAGCGCTATACTTTTATTTCATACGATAGGAGAAAAGAGTGGTATTTTTATATAGGTATTGGATATATCGTATTTATTTGCCTCAGGGTGCCTTTCGACATAGATGCGTTTGATATCCTCCAAACATATTCATCGATCCACATGGGTCGTTTTCAAAAAAATTGTACATAGTTAAGGGCTTAATGAAAACAAAATCACGATCGCGTCCTTTGTATAACGAAAGTTAGTCATACAACCTGTATGGGTAACTTTCGTCACACAAAGGAATCAATTAAGTTTTGTTTTAATTAAAGCCCAATTACAATTACTACTATGTACAATTTTTTTGAAAACGACCTACATAGCATAGCACTGGCTGTCACATGCTCGCAGCATACGTTGCAACTCTGGTGTAAACGCACCCTTACACATGTAATGACCGTGCCACTAAATTGTTGATATCAAATATATAATAAAAACTTGATACTGAACTAATACAGAACCGACCAGTGGCTATAGATAATATGCATAATGCAATTGTAAACGATTCTCGAAAACTGACAATATGTATAAAATAAATATACGAGCTCGATTGACTATTCGTCAGCTTCCGTCAATCCTATACATGTTCGATTAACTACGTTAACGTTAACTTTTGAAGAATGCATCTCATCTTTGGCCACGGAATAAAGTTTTATGTATTGACAGAGACAAAAAACGGCAGCTTAGGATAGGATAGAAATTTTAAATTGTTTAACCTTTTTAGTGTTAAACTTCTTCATAATGCAACTTTGTCTAACTCAACTAACTTATAGTCAAGGAGTATAGGCAAGGAGGCACCCCACTAATTGATTTTATATCATCAACCAAAAAAACTCCGTTACCACCTTTTACGCCACGACGACCTTAACACGCTATAAATAAAGCCGAAAATTCGTAAAAAGATTTTCTTGGTAGACTATTCACGCAATGTAGCAATGTTAAAGTGGTACCTAAGACACGCCTTCGTGAATTGAAAGTACTTTATAAAAGCAATTCATCATCGGTTGAATGCTTTCTCCAAAAGTGTTCATACGTTGAACTTTTTCGGGGTATTCTATTTCTTTTTTTTTCTCTATTGTCATCATTACGACAGCTCTTATTAAGTTGATAATAAAGGCGTCCGTGTCAAAAGCAAAACTATAGAAAAAGGTATAAATATAAAGTAGAGTAAGGCTTCTATCTTCCGTAAACAGAACGTAACGTAAAGTAGATGTACATATATTAAATCACGCCTGTTTCCCATTGGGGTAAGCAGAGACCACTTCTTTTCACCTGCTACGATCCTGACAAATCTCTTTCGCTTCTTCCACATTCATGCACGTCGGTTTCGGATACTTAAGATACGGCCCTTTAACAGTATTTCACCGATTTTATTAAAAAAAGTACTCCCTTTCGACCCTTCTACTCACTTTCGCCCTGTTTATCACTTTTGTCAATCTTCTTTTAGCCATTCTTTCCAAATGATCAAACTATCGAAACATGCCCTTTTCAATGTAACGTAAAGTAAAAAAAGAAAAATCGTAATTAAGCGAAAAGAAACCCAAGAAAAAACGGCTGCTTTTGTTAATTGCGATGTTGTTTTCGGCAAGATCAGGGCTGAAGAGTTAGAACCTGAAATTAAGTTAATCTGAAAATCTTTGTTTCATATCTTTAGTACGAAATAGAAATGATAAACCTTTAATCCCCGGTAATAAAGTTAAGAAAGAAGAAGGAAAGAAAAGCATTTATTCACCACAATAACTGCAACAAGCAAGCAATGCACTAGTCCATCTAGTGCAATTGTTGCGAAAACGGTCCCGACTAAGCATGTGATGCCTGAGGAGCCAACTCTGGTGTTGCGTTGGGATCGCCCAAAAAGTAGGCTATATCTATACAGGATCAGGGCCTATATTCAGGTGCGTTAAAACGATATCGTGTTTGACACGTTTAAGAATCGTTTATGTCACAGTCGCCATTATTGTAAATGACATAAGAGTTATCAAAACGTTGACAATACGGAAACAGGTCAAAAACGATATCGTTATAACCAGGGATCGGATATTCGGATCGATATTTACCTATACTTTAGCGGCGTGAATGGTATGGAGACGGACTCAGCTTTATTTTGGTAATAAAATTCCCGGGATTACTTAACTAAGTAACAACGCAGTTCAAACTCATATTTGAGACTTTAAATACGCTTATTTTTTATGTATTTAATGTAATTTTCTATGGGAAAATATTAAATCTAATTTACCTGAGTTTTATTCAACTAGGGAAATATCATTATGTATGTATGTATGTATGTAAACACTTTATTGTACAAAATAAAACAGAAAAAAAAAATCATCATTATCATTACTTAGTTTATCGGAACTTGTCGTGAGTACTAGTACTTTTAAACTACTAGTACGTTTATAATTGTTTACTTCCGACGTTTCAAGGACAATATTATCCCCGTGGTCTCAAACCCCACCGCTATCTCTACTGCCGCCATTGTCTCATGCATAGCAGGTAAAAAAGGCGGGCGATACAAAGAAAATTTATCACCACGTGTACAATATGCATATACACGGGCTTTATCTTAGAAGTTAAGTGGGGTCTTGATAGTAATTAGTTTTCTAAAGTGCATAGATCACTCGTTGCTGTCCTGTTAAATAGTAACGAAGCTGTTTCTATAAAACAAGCTAAGAAAGTTTTAGCCAAACCAAATTTATGTGTTGACTTACAGTATATACATGATAATTTTGAAATCATACAAATTGCTATAACAAAATTACAAAGTAGCAATTTATCCATAATTCAATCATTTGAAATATTCGATGAAGTAAGGATGGCTATAGACTGGACGGCAAATAACAAGTTAATAAATAAACTCAATCAACTCATGGACAGAAATCCCGATTTTGATGAGCTTCGAGAAATGTGTGAGCAAATGAATAAGGCAAGTGACTCTTCTATTTACAAATATGCAACGTTAACTTCGGTAGATGTAGAAAGGTCATTTTCGATGTACAAATGGATACTTACAGTATCCAGAAACAGACTTACCATGTCGAATTTGGAAAGAATTGTTAATTATTATTATTAATTATAATTCTAAGCAAAGTCAAAGTCTATAGATAACAAAGATTGTGCGTAAACTTTTTAACCTCTCGGTTAGGTTACTAAAATAAGTTTATTTGCAACCAACCAGTTTAAATATAATTTAGTGTTTAAAACGTGTAGTGTTTAAGAGTTTATAATGTTAAACCATTTTCTCAGAACTCTTGTTAAATATTTAATTTATTAATACATCGATGTACATGTTTTATATTAAGTATAATGTAATTGTTTTATTATTCTCCTGTATTACAGAACCCTTGAATCTACAATACTATAGAACTTACCAGTTGTGTAAAATAATTCACGCTGCGGCTACACTACATACAATGTTCTTGTAAGATCTATATACCAACTTGTTTCCTTACAAAAATAGCCAAAAATACCCATTAACTAATTATGTTACTAAATTTGTACCTTCTTATGTAATTTTGTGCGATCCCGGAGTCCCGGAGCATATTTATTAAAATGATTAAAATTAAAAAGCCGCCTCCATTATTAGCCCAACATTTTCCGGGATTTTGCCAAGTTTAGGTAAATATCGATCCGAATATCCGATCCCTGGTTATAACGCATCTGAATAGAGGCCCAGAATTGTATAGACTTTGGCTTTATACCTCGCATTCCAAAATCCGTCTATAAAAGTCTACATTAGGTTGAGCATGAACATTTCAATCAAACGTCTCGTTTTAGAATCGCTTTATCTATGCAAAAACGTGTTAAGGGGATCACCATGAGATGGCTAATGTAACTGAACGTAACCATCATAACAGGCAACACCGAGCTACCCTCATATAATATATACAGACTTGGAGCGTTGGGATACGGTCGGACGTTGGTTGGTTAATGGCTGTCAATAACCTGAGATTAAAGAATACATATTATTGTGAGACAAAACTAAGTGTTGTTTTTCTGAGAACCAGCATCTCCATCATCGAAGATCCTGTGAGTGTTACACTAAGCAATTCAATTTGTGTAATGGACAGAGCAATAGCAGTTACACAACTCTGTCTATTTCTCTCAGCGTAAACTGAATTGCTTGACCATACCCTGGTAACCCCCCAGAACCAACCCGCACGAACCCCTAAAATATACTCACGTTGTCAAACATTATTTTTGTGGTAAGTGCGGTCCAATCGAACACAGAAGTAACCGTTTACGCATCAAAGTGAGAGTAGTTTGAATTTCATATCATATTAGCTGTGACAAATTACTCAAGTGTGAAGCCAGACGAGCGTAATTTGATGAGTTCTGCGTCGCGTAATTCCATACTAATAACAAAAGTTCAACTCATTCTGCGTCGCCGTGTAAACTAAACAGTAGTTTTGTATGAAACCGAATGTAGCAAAATTTACGCGGCCGAAACCGCTACTCACAACTCTAAGTGTCCAGCACCTTCCAAGTTTCAACGTACGCAATCCAAAGTCATGGACTAAAATGTGGTCTAGAAAAAAGAAAAGACTATAATAATACCTCAAAGAAAAAGCTTCCACTCTATAAGTACCAATAGGTACATTGCATCAAAGTTGTTATTAAGATGAGGTAGCTTAAGATATAATCTCACTGACAAGATGTTAATTTGCATTATAACAATATTACAGAACAATACCAAATATCATGAACTACGTTATAGTAACGCCATGCCAACACCAATCCCATATTGCCGTATGCTATTAACCAATCACATTGCACCATTCTTGCCCTGATACCGCATTACGAAAATACCACAATTCAATGTTACAGAATGCATGAGCATAAGAACACACAAAAGTGCTTTTAGAAACTTTAATAAATTTAGAAACTAAACATTAAAAATGTTTCGTATAATCTTTAATGGCTTTCCATTTTCGAAAAAAAAAACATGTAAACGATTGTTGTTATTAAATTTTGAACTTATTTTAATAAATTGTCATAAATTAAGATATAAAAAGTTTTTCCCGACGAAATTGTTGGTGGGTAATAAGCAATAGTCTAGAAGTAGGTCAGACATACGCCAGACTGTCTGGATTTCCTATAAGACTTGTTTTTCTTTATGAATCATGCGCCTTTATTTCAAGAACATATGAAAATAATGTAGGTACCACTTTTTTTTAGGGTCACAAAGAAGTTAATTCTGTTATTTTATAAGTTGTTCAAGATTCATTTTTTTTGTTTTTAACGTAAATAAGAAGTTAACGTTGTTTATAACAAAGAAACAACAAATCCTGAAAACTTAGTTTCAAAACTATAAAATCTGTAAAACAGAAGCCGGTACAGTATTGAACTGAATACGTCCAATTCTACGGCTTTTCACGTAGCAACCACCATTCAAGCTAATATTAAACTTACCGTATCATTCCGAAGCACAAAGAGGTTCTAAACACCGAACTACCCGGGCTTGTGCCACGCCGTATCAAACCTTATGCCCCTTTGCCACATGTGTTAAAATCCCCCACAACTTGACACTTGATAATTAGTCGCACTTAACACTTTTTGGTTGTGGGTCGCATTTTTTATAATTTATGAGTTATACTGTTTATGCGGTGACACGGGCGCGGCCTGGTAGCATTGCCCGCCGACTAGTGCTACGGAAAATTAGGGATGGGACACTATAGCACAAGGGGGACGGAAATTTATCGATAAAAGTGCTGGGTTTTCCCGCTTTAGGTAGTAGATCTATGACAACGGTAATCAATAGGAATGCATTAACTCGATTCCGATTTCGGACTAAGATTATTTTCAGATTATAAGGTTAGAAAAAACTAAAAGATTAGACACAATAATTCACGTGGTTAATTGAAATTGGTGACTATTGCGTTTGTTTGTTAACTGGGGCTATTTTGTTGCTAATATTGTCCAACTTTTTAAACTCCTCCCATAATGTGAACACCTACTCGAAGCGCAACTTTACACTTTTCTCAATCTCTCAAGGGCTAGCTGGAAAAGATCCCTTAAAGGGATAAGTGCGTCTTTGTACATTGTTGTTTTTATCTTCACTGTTCTATTTTTTATTTTCATTAATTATTAGACTGTTTACATGCTAACATACAAATTTACATCCAAATCCCTTTATAACATATAAACAAACCTGATCGCGTAATATGAAAACATTTATGTCACTAATCGTTTAATAGACAGCTGGTGATTCCTTCCCTGCCAATTTCCTGACTGAATTTTAAATATAACTTGAGCTTTTAGAAATAATCGAGGGAAAATCCTCATTTCAAATGTTACTCTATCGATAAAGCCACTTCATCGACATCACCTGTCACCTCCCTATATACGAACTAGACATGCGCAGTGACTGTCATTCCAAACACACCGCTTTCCCCACGTTTTCTTGTAAATATTACATTTCAAATAAACTGCGGGGTATGAGCGCTACGGAATTTCTATTTTGTCTTAGGTTTTGGTCTTAAAAAAACAATTTCAATAGCACGTGGAATACAGATGTTTTAAATGTGACGTTGCAGTACTTTCTGCATAAAAGTAAAATCAACATCATTTCACTCGTTTTGCGGTTTTTAGTCGAAAATCCACTATATTATCTTTGAACCTACTCCCAAGCAGCATAGTTTCGCATTGTTGTGTTCCAGTGTGGAGATAAAGCCACCGGTGAAACTAGAGGCATTCCTTAGCCCTCAGGATTTGCATTTGCAGTCTTGAAAATTAGTCTCAGATCTTCGTAACAATCAGGACCTTTTTATTCTGCTGGGTTAAAATGATATTGCCTTTGACTAGTTAGTATTGTTTTTAACGGACTTCAAAAAAGAAGAAGGTTTTATAAAGTATGTTCCCCGATTACGCAAAAACCGCTGGAGCGAATTGAAAATATATTATTTTCAATGACAAGTCTATCATTTGAATCCGAAAAGGATCATTTTGGTAAAGTAGAACTGATGATGAAGACCAGATGGCCACCGGAACTCCTCAACAGTACCTATTTCAAAGGTGGCGATAATCGATAAGATATCTAGATTGATTTAGTTGAGCGACTATGACAAAGCATTCTAATGGTTTAAACATATGAGTAAGACGTTCCCTCGGCGTTGCTTGTTTCTTATTAATTGAGATGTGGGCCGACATAACAGTATTATTATGATCAGTGATAGTTATGAAATAAATGGAGTGTTATAAAAAACTAAAAACCGTCTTCAAAAAGTTAGAAATAACTTGTTTTCAAATGATAGGTCAGTCTAATTGAAGTCTGAGTTTCATAATATTTTTAATCAAAAGCCTTAATTCAATTTCCTGATTTTTTACTCGGCCGCCATTATAGTCAAGTAAGTTAGAGTTATTAAAACATTGAAGACAATATCAGCCCTAGTGGCCTGTGTGCTTGTTTTACGTTCCCTTGGCCATAAACAAGCTTTGATTTAGTGTCTTGTAACTGAGAATGATATAACCGATGTCAATCTATTGTCACTTTGTTTCCTTTTACGAACATTAACGAGGCGGTAAATCTCGGATGCGGTTACGAACCTTGCGATGCGATCCATTCCCAGATGTCTCTAACTTCTTTTTTTTGAACGTTCAATCAAGCGAGCAAGCTTATTCTTTACGGTTAGGCTACCTTATTAAGAAGACGACAGGCTAGCCTAGTTGGTAATGATCCTGCTTACGACGCTATTGATCCTTGTTCGATTCCCGGTATGACGGATATTTGTGTGATGAGCGTGAGTATTTGTTATTGAGACTTGGATATTTTTCTATGTTTTAATATTGTTGTCTAGTACCCATAGTATAGGTGAAAGACATAAGTAAATAACCTGTTTTATGTAGTTGTGTACAAGAGTAATATGGAACTAACGGAAATTTCAAATATAGAATGTCGAACGGTCGATAGGGCTGAGATTCTACACAGTAATAACGATATCGTCTTTGACGTGTTTCCGTATTGTCAACGTTTTGATAACTTGATATTGATTGTAAGACTGCAATCTAGATACTGAAAATGTGTATGGACTTCAGAGTCCACTTACCATCAGGTGGCTTATATGTTCGTTTGTCTTCTGCATGCTATAAAAATAAACACGGCAGCGCCTATTATTCCACATTACCTTTTGCTATCGTATTGTTAACGTTACGATACTCGTATATCTCATTATCTCGACAGTTAAGGCGGCCGAGTCGTAAACAATACGATTGCAATAGGGTAAAAACGCAATAGAATAGAGGGCCCTCATATTTCGAGACAAGATTGCCTGTGTCCAACTCGCCTGATTTCGCTTCATTGGTTTTATTATATTTTTTTGGAGTGAGTAACATTGAGATCTTTGTTTTTTTTTAAGCACCAGCCAAATAAAACCTGTACCTCTGTGTACGTGTATTATGTGTATTTATTTTTTAAGAACTACTTATTCAATGACACCTTACTCGATGTCATAATTAATATCAAAAAATACCCTTGCCCGTGTGGTTGCTGGGTTAGAATAGTGCCACTCCGTGTCTTCCCGTGGATGTCGTAAGAAGCGACCAAGGTAATAAGGGCTTGTAGTACCGTTAGGCGATGGGCTTGCAACCTGTCACTAATAATAATATAATACAACGGTAAACATCTTAGTACCAATTTCACCATACGATGTTAACCACTTAACCGACGATTAGAGCGTTAACAGTTGTCAAAATGTATGAACGAATGAGTCGATTAACATTGATTAAATTTAACATCGTATGGTGGAATTGGTACTTAGCCTGATTGTGCAAACTGTGGTTACAGAATTATCAACAAGTCTTTTTACAGTTGTTGGTATATCTGTAGCTCTACCTACCCCACTGGGAATGAAGGCGTCATGTTATGTATGTATGTATCAGGGGACAATCTCACACAAATTTACATAATCCCAAACTAAGCTAAGTCTACGATAAACGTACTTATACATATACTGGGTGATTTCGGGGTCATGATCCGGAATGGCCAAAAGTGAATAAGATGGTCATACTGAACAACTTTTCCGATGGGACCAACCACGAAGTCGCCAAAAAAAAAACAGGTGTTCCATACGGTGAATTATTTGAGAGTTAATGTATGGAACAGCTGGTAAATACGTAGAAAACATCCGAGACTCAGGAACTCACACACAAATATCTGCCCTTACCGAGATTTGAACCCGAGACCGCTGGCTTCGGAGGCAGGGTCACTCCCAACTAGGCTAACGTGTCGTCAAATATTTATTTCTCTATATTAGTATTTATATCGTTGTCTGGTACTCATTGTACAAGCCTAGAGCTAAGTTAAGGACTAGCTCAATTTGTGTCAGATTGTTTCTTGATATTTATTTATATCGCTTTTGACATGTTATTATATTGTGTTACTCGAACGTCATTCTCATTATTGTTAAGAAAATAAGATCTGTCGCAACGTTGGCAATACGATAACATATCAAAAGCAATATTGTTTTTCCGAGTAGAACAGGCCATATCTATTAAATGTCATGGTATATCACTACATAGTATAGAACAAAGTCGCTTACCGCTGTCTGTCCCAATGTATGCTTAGATCTTTAAAACTACGCAGCGGATTTTGACGCGGATTTTTAATAGATAGAGTGATTCAAGATGAAGGTTTATATATGTATAAAACTTTAACCCACGGCAAATGGACTGCGCGTCGCTATTCTATTAAATACATTTAGTCAAGACCAATGAAAATGGGTCACTTAGTAAAGAATTTCCATAGAAAGTGACTCGATTTTATTGCTCCAACAATTTTTTTTTAAAGATTGTAGTGAGGTTTTCGGGAAGAGATCGCTAATCAGCGATAAGACCGCCTGTTGTTTACCTGTTTTTGTTTGGTGGACAATAAAGTGTTTTATATTGTATTGTATTGTATTGTAATAAACCCCATACAAGATTTTTTCATTCCAACAAATTTATATTTGTTGCATAATAAAATGGCATAACATGCAAGCGTCAAATTTGGTTTGAGTATAGGACAAACTCAGAAAAAAAAAAACATTATACTTAAGGACCGGACAAGAGCATGTCGAACCATACTCGGTGTAGGGTTCCGAAGCCGTTAAGTACTACAAACATAAAAATCAACTAGTAATAACTAATTTTCTATTTAAAGTCAATTGGTGCCGTCTTAGATGATTTTAGTAGGTGTAAACACTTTAATGGCCTGTATCTCAAGAACCAATGATGTCTACAGTCGTGATAGTTTTGCTTTATAATTTGTTGTATGTTCTTCCATATTTTTTTATCTGATTTTTAGTATTTGTAGTTTTGGCTTTAGGGGAACGAAGACACTTACAAAAATTTGCGCTTTAAAGGTTAATATTTCATAAACGGATTACTTAATCGAAAAACTGCTTGCACTGACCCGTAATATTTTTGGAAGACCTATCCAACGACACTCCCCTTCTATAGGGTAGACGAGAAATACATCCCCACTTTGCGTGTAGGGGAGGTACCGTAAAATATATATTTTTTTACATTTTATTGTACCACTTTGCTGACGTGACTAATATGCATTTTCATGCCAAATTGCAGCTTTCTAGTAAGAGTCTCTGCGCTAGGCTGCGGACGGACGGACATGGCGAAACTATAAGGGTTCCTAGTTTGACTATGGAACCCTAAAATGGTCAAGTTGGAGTTGGGCTCGTGCTGATTCGATTTGAAATTAAATTCAAATAGGATTATCATAATACCTACTGCGCGGCGGTACGGAACGCTCGGTGCGGGAGTGTAACTCGCACTTGACCAGTTTTTAGGAACTTAAATACAGAAATTCTAAGGCCTCGTACAAACTAACTTGTCTGCAAACACTCGAGTGGTTATGTAACATGTGTTGGGTCTTACCGAGACACGCTATTGTGTTGCCGGCGTCCTTTTCCCTCCCCCGGGTGCCGTTTCTTGGATAAAAAGGATATAATTCTGAATATTTCAGTGGTGTTGAGTCTTTTTTAGGAATAGAAATGTTTTATACAGCAGGGACAAACAAAAGGATTGTTATGTTCAGTTTGTATGTGTGTAGTTCAATGTTTACAATCGGTTTGAATGAATTTAAAACATTATGTGAAATAAATTTTATCCTAAATGTTAGACTACTCTTAACATAAAATTAAAAAGCATTATTTTACAAAAACAAGATTGGTTATAAGTCTTATTTTAATTGTTTTGATTACTATCCAGTTTTCATGTTCATATTTTAAAACATTGTTTTTTTTTTGTTTTTTTTTTTTTTATTATTAATGCTTATTTTATGGTAGGTTTAATATTTGAATGGGTTGAAATTATTTTTTGTAATGTCTTTTTAAATAGTAATATCCGTAGTGTATACCTACAATAGATTTTAAATTAATGTTTATAGTGTCTTAGTAGTTACTTTAATTTTGTATTTTGCCGGAAATCTTGTTTAATTTAAATGTAACTAAAATAATTTTCATGATGGTTCAACAAAAGGTGCCAACCGAAAACCAGCGGTGCTGTCCCCTGACAACAGCATTATGCTGAGTTGGAACCTTTTTGGCGCCAGAAAACATGCATACTGTATATTTTTTACTCAATGTTATTTATTTTTGGTGTCAAATAAATTCTATTCTATTCTAAATAAGTAAAATTTCATTTTAATGAATCTAAAGGGATCTCAAATGATGTCATGAATTGACCTAGCCCCTAACTAAGCTCTAACTTTTTGATTAATGTATGTATAAAGTCTGTTTTTAAAAACGAATGGAGATGTTTTATTTATTTTTGGTAGATTTTAGTTATTTCTCTAATCAAAAAAAAGTTATTTACTCAGTAAGTAGGCCACAGGTCAAAATTCTACCAGTGCTTCCCTAGAGGAGACCACTGCTGAGAAGAAACGCCGCAAGAAACTCAACAGTTAGTCATTTTTAGGGTTCCGTAGTCAAACTAGAAACCCTTATAGTTATATAGCAGAGGCTCTTAGTACTAGAAAGCTGTAATTTGGCATGAATATGCATATTAGTCACGCCAACAAAGAGGTACATTTTTTTTTGTGAAACACGTGACGTGGTGTTATATTTATTTTTCTCGTCTATTTTATGAAATATTAAGCTTTAAAGCGCTAATTTTTGTTAGACTCAAGTGTCACCTTTCCCCCCCCCCTTCGCCCTACAGCCAAAACTACAAATGGAATGGAACACTATCATGACTAAGTATACATCCTTGGTTCTTGAGATACAGGCGATATAAGTGTACCTACTAAAATCATCTAAGACGGCACCAATTGACATTAAATAGAAAATTAGTTATTACTAGTCGACTTTTTTGTTTGTTTTACTTAACGGCTTCGGAACCCTACACCGAGCATGGCCCGACATGCTCTTGCCCAGTTTTTAAATATTACTTATGATAATGATAGAACTTAACCTACCATTATTATAAATACGCCGACTTATAACAAATACCATATCACGTCATAGACAATATAGTTTTACCTAGTAGAATCGAGGCACTGAACGCATGCATTTTCCATCGCAGATAATAAATGGGTCATCGATTGAGGTGGATGAGGGACCTCACCTTCACAGGTTCGTGACGAAAATACACTAGTAGTTCGCCTCGAGCTAGTAGCTCTAGCTCAAAGCGTATTTTACGGTTCCTTAGCCAAAGAGTGCCAACGGGATTCTCACTAAGCCTCCGCTGTGTGTCCATCTGTCAGCAGGCTGTATATATAAAATAAGCCGTGATAGGTTATCAGTTGAAATTTCCATTGCGTGTAGTTCTATTGGCGCTCTTACAACAATAAAATAAATATATAAATCAAAGGGGCCTGTTGAACTTATAAGCAGGGATTGGAAAGTCGGTACGATATTTACCTAAATTCGGGCGGCGTGAGCGGTATGGAGACGGATCCTATCTATTTTTTCTAATAAAAATCCCGGGATTTCTAAAGTTAGTAATTTATTGCTTATTTATTTGATTTTATTACTACATACATACATTTTAATAACAGATAATTTATTTATTTTTACATCTATATAATAACACCAACAACTTATGTCAATAAAAATAGTCATAAATAGCCGTAAGCTAAAATATATTAATTTTGTAATATCTTCTCGTGTCGTTTTATGCAATCTCAGATATTAAATACCCGCTTCCTTCCATATGCCTAACTTTACCGCGTTTTTGCCAACTTTTGTTTAGGTAAATATCGTACCGAATTAAGGACGACAAAAAAAACACACGACAACAAAAAAATCACACATTTTGAAATTTTCAAAAGGGGCTTCACAGTCATACCTTACCTTAGATGAAATATGGTTCATATTTGCTTCATGACAAAATTTCAAAAAGTGCGATTTTTTTGACGCCGCCTTTAACATCTAAATTAAGAAAGTACTGGCTCGACTCGTCTCCTCATTTGTAAACATTTCGACTTTTCCTAACATTTCATAATTGAGTATTTTATTTATATGACACCGACGACACTATTAAAAGAATCCTTAAAGGGATAAGTTCGCCTTTGATCTCTTTTTATATCTATTGTATTATTTTTATTTTCATTTGTACAATTAAGTGTTTACATAATCATAGGTACATACATTTTCTCGATGACCTCGGTACATCTTACAATTTCCCCCTTTGCTTCCCCTTCTATCTCTATCTGAGTCAGGCGGTGGCATCGTAGTCACCAAAATAATTTGGAAGCCGTTTTTTTTCTAATAGAAAGCTACACTAATCGGGTGGTCTTTAGCTAGGTTTTATGAAAATTGTTTCAGCCGTTTAAGAGATATTAGGTCTTAAAGACGGGTTTTTATCTACTTAATACACTCAGGAATAGCGTGGAAAATTCCGGAAAAAACCGAATGTCTTTTCCTTAATTTTTGAAATCTTCTTTTTTTTCGGGTATGCCTTTATGATGTCGAAGTCACCCTTTGTAAGTGCATTTACACCGAATATAGATTTAAAGTAAGAACAGAAAATTTCATTGTTTTACATACATACGTACATAACATCACGCCTTCATTCCCAGAGCGGGGTAGGCAGCGCTACAGACATTCCAACCACTCTAAAAAAAATTGCTTATAATCCTGTAACCACATTTTGCACAAGTAGCCCAAGAAGTTAACTCGTGTATTAGTGACAGGTTGAAGCCCATCGCCTAACAGTACTACAAGCCCTTATTCCCTTAGTCGCCTCTTACGACATCCATGGGAAGACATGGAGTGACACTATTCTAACCCGGCAACCACGTGGGGTTTCATTGTTTTTTTTCTATAAAAATCCGAAAAAATGAGATGTTTGAAAATTATTATTATTATTTTTCGAGAAATTATGTAGTTCCTGTGGAAAGGCCGTAATTGACTTCCGCGCGGATAAAGTCATGTACAACAGTCGTTTTCAGTTTATATTAATTGTACTAGTTGCCTCAGGAACTGTCCAGTTTTTCGGGATGAAAAGTATCGTTCCTCAGGACACAAACTATATCCATGCCTTCATCTAAATCGGTTCAGCAGTTTATCCGTGAAAATATAACAACAAATACACAGACAGCTATATTCATATTTGTAATAGTAGTATAGAGATTCTTTGATACTTTTTTAAAATCTATCGATTTAACAAGAGTTGAAAATTCTAAGATACATATAGTTAAAGTTTGACTCTCAAATAATAAGGTAAAACAATGGGAATTTTAGCGTTCATTTTATGAAATAAGAGCTTTCCTTGCCTTATTGATAGCTCAAACCTGCAATTTTAACCACACCAAAGCTCTAAAACCGCAGCTTTCCTGTGTGGTAAGGGGACTTTTGTCATAGAGCTTTCAAAGGGTCAATCGCTACTTACAAGTATAAATATAAAATAAAGTTTGCCCGTATGAAACGTTTTCATGCCTTAACCGCCACATAGCTGTTCAGTTGAAGTAATATTTTGATGAATGAGCATTTCTCAAAAAAAATGCCAGATTGAGTGACATCATTAATTAATTATTGCATGGTTTGATGTTCTCTACCTACCTGCTATTTTTTTTAATCTGGAGGTGTCATTCAAAATCATTATTTTTGAGGAATGCTCAAAATTGTGAAAAAAGTCACGTTAATATCAAAACGCTTACCCTGAGCTAACGTTTCAAATTTTCCTTAATTTACCTTTCTTTCAGTTTTATAGAGGATAACTTACTGGATTTTTGTATATTTTAGCAATACCTTTTAGAAGTAGGTTTCGTTTTAGGTTGAAGATTCAAAAAACACCAATTTGCAGTTTTTAGATCCCAACAAAAGTGTAAACAGAAACTAGTAGTAGTGTAGTGTGTGTGTGAAATTACTAGCATGGAGGCATACCATCTTAGTCCTCAGGGTTGGCAACGCATTTGAGGTCTTAGGATTATAGTCTTGAGAATTCATATGTCTATGGATTTCAGATTCTTCTTACAATCAGGGGGTGATTCTCTCAACACAGCGCTGCGTCGATCTTAATGGTGAAGTTATATCTGGCAAGTTTAAGAAGTCCCATCGGAGTATACAAAACATATTTTAGCGCGTGCCTTCTCAATTAGGCAGCTTTATACGACACTGAGCAAGACTAACCTGCCTGCTGCCTAATTGAGAAGGCACGTGCTAAAATGTGTTTTGTACGCTCCGACGGGGCTTCTTCAACTTGCCAGATAAAACTTCACCATTAAGATCGACGCAGCAGTGTGAGATGTCACCCCCCAGGTGGCCTGAGTGCCCGTGTAAAAAAAAGCTTTTTTAAAAAGAAAAACTACGGACGCCCGTGACTTTGTACGCTTAAAATTACTTTACCACTAATCCCCCATTTCGCCTTATTGGGGGGTTGATCTTCGAAAAATCCTTTTTTAGTGCACCCCTAGTAATACCCAAGAAATATTCCCAAATTTAAAATGTCATACTCTCGATATTCTCCAATTAGTATGAAACTTAACTATGGCAACAAAACATTCCTTTTATACTATTAACGATTTTCCGACGGGTTTTACCTAGGATTCAAAGGGTGCGTGACTGCCTCCCCGTTTGCAACGCACTTATCGACTCAGGCAACCGGCCAACTGGCAAC
This sequence comes from Acleris holmiana, assembly GCA_949316455.1. Taxonomy (NCBI): domain Eukaryota; kingdom Metazoa; phylum Arthropoda; class Insecta; order Lepidoptera; family Tortricidae; genus Acleris; species Acleris holmiana. The sequence goes on along the minus strand of OX438769.1, from coordinate 2,941,759 downwards.
TTCCAGCTTTTTATGGTTCCGTAGTCAAACTAAGAACCCTTATAGTTTCTCCATGTCCGTCCCTCCGTCCGTCCGTCCGCAGCCTAGCGCAGAGACTCTTAGTACTATAAAGCCGTCATTTGGCATGAATATACATATTAGTCACACCAACAAAGTGGTAAAATATAAGTTTTTTTTTTTAATTTACCTCCCCTGCGCGTAACGTGGGGATGTATTTTTTTTCTCGTCTACCCCATGGTGTGGAGTGTCGTTGAATAGGTCTTTCAAAAATATTGTGGGTTTGTGTGATCAATTTTTCGATCAAGGGATCAATCAGTACATGAAATATCAAGCTTTAAAAGCGCTAATTTTTGTTAGAGTCAAGTGCCCCTTCCCCTACAGCCAAAACTACAAATAGTAAAAATCGAAAAAAATAATAATATGAAAACACATATAACGAATTTAAAAGGAAAACTATCACGACTAAGTAGACATCATTGTTTTTTGAGATACAGGCGATTAAAGTGTTTATACCTACTAAAATCATCTAAGACGGCACCAAATGAATTTAAATAGAAAATTAGTTATTACTTGTTGATTTTTATATTTGTAGCAGTACTTAACGGCTTCGGAACCCTACACTGAGTATGGTCCAGTATGCTCTTGCTCGGTTTTTAACAACTGAATATAACTTGAAACAAATAAAAAGTAAGATAGTTTTATGTGTACTCGAAGTTTTATCTTTAGGACCAATAGTGAGGGTTATTTTGGAATTGAGATATCCCAAGTTTTTTTTCGATAAAATAGACTAATACACAAACACTAATCTCGTGGATTTTGCATTTAAATAAGTGTATTAATTTGTAAGGAAAATTGCAAAATGACTTATGACGTCACCACAAAAAAAATTGTTTGATACATTTTAAAACTACTGAATTCGTTTGAGTAAACTTTATTGTTTTTTTCCTGGCAGCACTGTGCAAACGTCAATGTCAAGTCATGTACACTATACTGCCCTCCTAAGCCAAAATGCAGTATCTCTGATTCAATGGCCAAAGCATATTCAATCCTAAGCCGTTCGAAATAAGGTTACATTTGCTATAGGAGTTTTGTCTGAGATACTGCCTTTTATGTTAGCAGGGCAGTATAATGCCCGGCCGTTGTAAAGTAAATTGTGAAGTAAACGTCATTAGTGTCATTACAGTACAATTTATAACCTCAAACCTAAGAATAGGCTATAAATTGTACTGCGATGATAGGTGTCAAGATTGTCTATGGGCGGAGGGTCAAAAACGGACTTTAATTTTGATCATTCAATTTTTTTAAGATCTTGCAATGTTATTTTTATTATACAGTCTTGATTTTTATAAGCGATTACATAAAACAGAAATAAATAAGACAAAATTCGATGTACATTACTGCATTTCGGACTCATGTTCTATACAGTACTATGGTTGATCACAGATAAGATACAATTTACCAATCAAGATCGTGACGTCACTGTATTAGAAGTCAAAAAATGCCCCATGCCATGGTAAATTAAAAATAACTATTTAATATTACTTTGTAAAATAACCTAATAACAGGGAATGGTTTTACAACCCCTAATCTTTTTTACTTAAACAATCATACATTATAAAATTATAACCCAATTATGTAGCGAAGTGAGATAAGGTAGTATTGAATTGAGGAATTTTAATATTTTGAATGACTAGGATTTTTCGACAAAGATGGCATGTATTTTCCTATTGCTGATTGATTCTTCGTTGCTTTAATACAAAAGCGCCACAAATCAAAATAAATCTTTGTTGCATTTAAATTCAGAACGCTATTTACTTAAAGTTTTAAATACAATTGTATTTGATTTTGATTTGTGGCGCTTTTGTATTAAAGCAGCGTCTTGATATTGGTGATTAATTCCCAGCTATGCTATTCGCAATTTACCTCTCTCTTATGGTAACCCATCATTTATCGAATTTCACTTCATCGATTGAATAATTTCATCCTATTTCCTGCTGAACCCATGATTTTTTAGTATATCTTAAACATTAATTACGTAGGCTAGGTTAGTTTACACTTGTAACTACCAAAAAATAAAACTCATGTGGCGAAAAATGCCTTTCGATGAAATGAAAGTTCTGTGTAAAGATTCGTTCGTGAAAGCCGTTTCGATAAAATAATAGGCACCCGAGTTGAACTCTTACGAGAGGGGTTCCGTACCAGCGTATAATATTAGAGAGAGAGATCGAGCAAAAAACGCAGATGAAAGTTTTTAAATTTATTTTATTTACATTTGTTGTTTTATTTTCACTCTGAAAATTTGCAAGTGTTACGTTTCAAAAGATACAAACAGCCTTGTGGCGGATGGACAGGCAACAGAGCCTTAGTAATAGGGTCCCATATTGGCATCCTTTAGGTACGGAGCCCTAGAAAATACTGAATGTCAGTAAATAAAAGAAATATCATAATTAATTTAAACTAGAAGATGAACCTCAACCGTATAATTAAAAGATAGATAGAAAGAAATAAAAATCTTTATTCGAAAATCTAACAAAATGACAAAACAACTAACTAAACAAAAGAGACAAAATACATACGTGGCTATCAATCAACACCATTATAACAAGTGAATATTAAAAAAAAAACAGGTTATTCACAAAAGTAATTTGCACTACGTAATATCGGCACGGTCCAAGATCGTTCGTTTGTCCGGCCCCGGACTGATATCCATTCTCAGAATGGACGAGCGGGAAGATTACTAAGGCGGCGCGACACGCCCAGTGCAATCCCTCTGCCTAATGCCAGATGACGTGAAATTGTCCCAGATGGATAAATTCCTATTAATAATTTAAATGCGAAAGTTTGTATGGCTGGATGGTAGTGTGGATGTTTGTTACTTTTTTACGTTGCAACGGCTGGATGGATTTGGATGAAATTTTGGAATCAAGATAGCCTTTACCCTGAATTAATGTTACAGGATATCTTATCCCGGAAAATTTAAAAGCTTTTTTGTTTATTTTTTATGATAAGGAGAAGGCACACCAACACTCATTCTACATGATGTTAAGTGGAATCTGAGACCCATAGACATTTGAATTCAGAAGAATATAATCCTAACACCTCAAATGCGTTGCCAACCCTGAGGAATAAGATTGAATACCTCTGTGCTAGTAATTTCACCGGTTGTCTTATCCCCACAACGGAACACAACAATGCGTACATTGTTGCTTAGCGGTTGGTTAATGGAGACGATGGTGGTATCGATCCGGACGGACCCCACAAAGGGTCCTACCGCCACTAGCAAACAACAACAATATAAATCTACGTGGACAAAATCCACGGCAGAAGCTGCCCTTTTAAAGTAGTAAGGTAGTTAATGGTTCTTACATACGAGTAATACCGCGCGTACTACTCAATTAGTAAAAGTGCTGGATGCAGTTGTAAATTGTCTAGTAATTGTATAATTGAGGGCAGTTCCGTGGGAATGCGACGACATGATGCCCGCGGATACATGGTATATAATGTCGCAAAATAATCGATAGTTCCATTGTAATCAAATGAAGTTAAAAAAGGTTATGCGACGTTGAACACGTCACTGCAAATACTTGATAGAGATGACATTCATCAATTACTTAACAGCTATGCTTCTTGTCTATGGACTAATTTGTTTTCGTTTGCCCGAATTTCATATGCATTAATCTCATTATGCCCGAATTTTATGTGCTATAATTTTATATTTCCGTATCATGAAAATAATGGTTGTGTTAAGTTTTACCTAACACTCCTCCCGCTTCGCTCGTAGTCGTATCTAACGGAGACCTTCGTTTAGGTTTCATGGTTAGATTATAATAGTAGAACGTATTCCGTATTAAACATACCAATACTTAATTATACCTAATGAACACACTGAAAGTCTGGATCTGCTTTTTCGGCAAATTATTGTTCTAACACAAATTATATAGTAAATGAATATTAGCGAAACTGTTACTATGTTTTCTAATATTAGAGAGGTTGTTCATTATAACACTTGAGTATTGGCTCTCAAATATTATTAGAGAAAATTGACGACACGTTTGCCAAGTTGGTAGTAACCCTGCCTTCGAAGCTAGCGGTCTTGGGTTCAAATCCCGGTAAGGGCGGATATTGTGATGAACAATAATATTTGTTCCTGATTCTTGGATGTTATCCACGAATTTAAGAATATATTTCTCTATAAATGTACGTTTTTCGTTGTCTAGTACCCTTAGTATGTACAAGCCTAGAGCTTAGTTTGGGACTAGGTCAATTTGTGTGACATATGGAAAATGTGTGAAAATGGGTTATTCCCACCTGTTACCACTAAAGAACTCGGTGGTAACAAGCGGGAATATTTTTCGCATTTGTTACCAATAAAATATTTGGCGTTAACTACTTTTTTTACTTTAGTGGTAACAGCTGGGAATTTTTATTCCCAGTGGTTACCAGTGGTAACAGGTGGGAATAACCCTTTATGTTTACCAATCTGCGGCTATCTGTAATTGACCTCCATTTTGCAACTTTACTGATGATGACTATAGTCTAGATTAATTCTACTATACTTTTAAACGAGCAATACATATTATAAAAAATATTATATTTGCAATCACGTTCTCGAAAACGGTTCTAATAATTTTGATAAAAATTGGCGAATAGGAGTTTATTGGTAAAAAAATTGGTCTGTCTAGTCGTTATCGTCCTTAGGATAATTCGGGTTCGCGACACTTTCAAATTGTGATTGAATTATAGTGTCGTCTACATACACCTGAGTAGCTCGGTCGCCAAGGCACTTAGTAATTAGGTAAGTACCTACTCACCACAAACCACTAAGTAAAGTTCTCAAAGATAGACTTAAAACTATGACTGGAAATGTAGCAATAGTTTTTTTAAGTAACATATACAATTAAATTAAAAGATTTAACATTGCTCAAACTAATGTATTGTTTTAATACTTCGTAAGTAGTATTATTGCATCTGAGAGTCATCTAGCCCATTGTTTATATTTCAAAAGATAATGATATTTTTATGATGATCTTTTAAATAGGAACCCTTGGAGCGCGAATTCCACTTGTGAGTGCGATTCGTATGCGATATACTGTATCGTCAGGCCTTCATTCCCAGACTGGGGTAGGCAGAGCTACAGAATATCAACAACTCTAAACTTGTTGATAAATCTGTAACCACATTTTTCACAATCAGGCTAACATGTTTACCAGTGTATTAGTGATAAGTTGCAAGCCCATCGCCTAACAGGAATATATGCTTTTATTCCCTTAGTCGCCTCTTACGACATCCACGGGAAGACATGGAGTGGCACTATTCTAACCCGGCAACCACACGACCAATTCGCACACAGAATTCTCATTGCAATAAGATGTGATTATAGAAGAAAATATAAACAAAAAATGAAAATTGTATTTATAAAATTTGATACAAATCGTTTTTTTATAATGATGCTAATAACAATAGTATCAAACATTTAAATGGTCAATAAAAGTGAACACATATTTTTTTTTTTTTTTTATGAATTGCAGAAATGGGCCTTAATTTAGTTACTGCCCGGAGCTTCATTTGTATAGATTTTTTGACAGCTAAGTACTAGATTCACAATCCTCTTAATACGGCCCTTGTTCTGGTATAATCTATTTGTAACTAAACACCTATTTGGAAATCATTTGTATCTCACCGCAAATACAGCTCACAATTAAGGCGACGCCACAAGCAACTTAATAAGTTATACTACACTTTCCTAGTAAGTGTAATTACTACCCTAGTAAAAGGCTTGAAAGCCAATTAAACCAATAGTGAGTGGAATTTCATAGCTGCCCTGTAATCTAGGTTTTTTTTTTAAATTGGTCCGTCTAGACGCGTCTTTAACTTCTGTAACTTCTTTTGGCGCGTAAACTGTACGGCGTGCTAAAATTAACAATAAAAAAATATTTTGTTGCTGGTTGTTTGCGTGTTCGTCCTTCCTTGAAAGAATTTACTTTTTATTTTCGTATTTTATTTCTTTGTAAGTGTAGCATATATATCACTCGTCTGGTTGACGGTCCTCGCGTCGGGCGGAAAATGCGCACTCGATTAGTAATCCGAGCTTTACTCCCCTTGGCGAATAAACGACTATGTAGCAAACCAATTAACTTGGCTGTCGTGTTTCTAGATTAATAATTATATTGTATTAGAAATTTGCGACGACCTCGTAAGGATGGCGGGATCGCGATGGATGCGGAAGGCACAAGACCGGTCTAAGTGGAGAGCCTTGGGGGAGGCCTATGTCCAGCAGTGGACGTCTTTCGGCTGATATGATGATGATGATGATGATGATTAGAAATTTATAGTTACTTTTTCACGGGGATGTGTTTTTTATGTTTTTCAGCATAATACTCATTCGTATCATTTTATTTTGTTTAAGTACTTTGTCCATTATATATTGTGTAAATTACAAATAACTATTTATTTACACGCGTAGTTCCCTCGTGAGACCCGGTGTGCTATGTGCTATTAGGCACACAATTAAGTTTTAACTATATTTTAATGAGCATAAAGTTAATTTTCATTGGTTTCAGTAAAGAAAATAGCATTCAAGAGCAAAGGATATTGATCTTTATTTATTTTTTGGTAGATTAAAATTTTCACTTACACAATCTCCCTGATTGTAGCACAGTAGGCGTCACGAGGTTATGAACCGCTCAGTTTAATACAGTTAACGGTATCAATACCACCACAAAAGCTTTGTCATGATAACAACAATTCTATAACGAGCCCTGCCATGAAAATATCGGTTGTATAATGTTTATTATAAAATTGATATTACCATAACTACGTTCGTTATGCGTATCAGTAATGGTGTATGGTGAACAATAAAATCGGCATTGAAACTATATTAATTAAATAATGATATATTGTCTGAACTGTTAAAATAAACGAATTAATACAAATTTAAAATTGTTTATTTCTGACCATAAGAATAGGATAAAGATAGTATGTTAGTAAATACTTAAAACTCGAGGTTAGTATCTTAGCTACATGTACACATTATTTTTATATAAAAACTTGGGCTACGCCCTTGATTTGACGTATCCGAAACTTAAGAATAGGACAATTAAACCTGAATAGGAGAAAGGAGAGATTGGAATATGGCGATAAAATATGAGCTATTCCACCTGTTAGACTATGTTGTCTCCTTAAACAATGATATTTAGGTTATATCTAACCACAATAATGAAATGTATCTGGTTAGGGACGGTTATAAAGTAAAAACAACTGATTGAATTCCAGTGACACTGATGTTATGCGACCAGCAGAGTCGTGTTTTGGGTTGTAAAGTAAATAAAATGGAAATTTAAATTAAAAAAAATGTGTTAAAATGTTGCCTCATGTCTGCGAAGAAGGTAGGAATTAGGAAAGGAAATTCGAAGCAAAAAGTGTAATTCTTGTATAAATGACTTATCAGATTAATCATCCTAATTCCCCCAACTTTAGCCTTTTTGACTTACCTACTGACTATTTTTTTTTTTAGATTTTAATGATGTTTCGTTGTATGATTTATTGCCCGTTGGCCCATACGCAGTTCGTCCGATTGGTTTTTAAATCCTCATTTCGTCCAACGCATATTTCGTCCAGGATGCATTTTGTCCAACATCTATTTTGTCCAATTCGCATTTCGTCCAAGATAAAACTAAGCGGTATCTACCATGCATTACATATTATAAAGTCTCTTTTGCTCGAACTCAAGGCATAAGTTGAAAATTTCTCAATTCTTTTGCCACTGAGTAATACCTCTTGTTAAAAAAAAATGGCAGGTAGGTAGCTGAGAGCGTCAAACTATGCAATAATTAAATAATATTTTAATGGGTCCGAAAATATTTGTATGGAAAGTTCCTTTTGTGTTACCGATATTCATACGTTTTTAGAGTTCCGTAGTCAAACTAGGAACCCTTGTAGTTTCGCCATGTCCGTCTGTCCGTCCGCAGCCTAGCGCAGAGACTCTAAGTACTAGAAAGCTGTAATTTGGCATGAATGTGCATATTAGTCACGTCAAAAAAGTGGTAAAATAAATGTAAAAATAAAACCTATACGTAACGTAGGGATGTTTTTTTTTTCAAGTGTGGGGCGTTGTTGGATTGGTCTTTCAAAAATATCACGGGTTTGTGAGAACAGTTTTTCGATTAAGTAATCCGTTTATAAAATATTAAGCTTTAAAGCGCTAGCTTTTGTAAGAGTCAAGTGTCCCCGCCCCCCTACATCCAAAACTACAAATACTAAAAAATCAGAAAAAAACTTTAATGAAAGAGCATATAACGAATTTTAAAGGAAAACTATCACGACTAAGTAGACATCATTGGTTTTTGAGATTCAGGCGATTAAAGTGTTTATACCTACTAAAATCATCTAAGACTGCACCAATTGACTTTTAATAGAAAATTAGTTATTACTTGTTGATTTTTATGTTTGTAGAGCTAAACGGCTTCGGACCCTACACTGAGCATGGTCCAACATGCTCTTGTCCAGATTTTTTATGACCTCGTGACGCCTACCATACTATAATCAGCATGATTTTTGTAAATAGGAATTTGAATCTAACTGTAAGGAAATAAAGTTCAATTACCTTTGCTCTCAAATGCCATTTTGAACTTTAAAACAAATAAAAATTAACTTTATAATCACAGAAATAAAATTTATAATAAAATGGCCTTGATTATGGTCTTTCTAAAGCACACCGGGTCTCATAACGATATAGTCATTCGTTATTTAATCGTATCCTATAATAACGTCACGACGTACAAGACGTCAATATGTCAGGAGATGCATTTTTGTGTCTAAAAAAATCAGGTTAGAACTTAGAGATGTGAAATTTTTAATTTATGTTTTTATTCCCTTAAGAATGCATACATATAAGTTATTATTTTTAATAATTTTCTTGAGTACCCAGTTTTATATTTTTAAGTATTTTCGTCCCTTCCGTCTTTTTTCCACGAAAAGTTCAAGATATATTTTTATTTCTCATCGAGCTATAAAGACGTAGGTGATGAAGAGGCCTTATTCATTGTGAAAATTTAGGGCCACAACCCTAATATAGTCCTTTTTTAAAAGGTATTCCTTACTAAAATATTGTTGATGCTACTCAATGTATGAGGTATAATTTGAATCATGAAAGAGAAATTAATGAAACTTTTGTTCCACCCGCCGAAAATGGGCGTTATGATATCTAGTGGCTCTGTTCCATGCTTACCGTCTATTATATTATGAAACTGACTGCTTTATATTACTCTGACCACATATTATGAAATCATAATAAATGATTAGTGGTAGTATTAGGGATACAAGTAATAGCAAGTATAAACTCGTACTTTATACGCTTCATTTAGTTTTCAGCCATGATAAAATCACAAAGCTAAACACTTTCTCTCGTCCCGCTCTTCGCCACCTTGTGGAAGACGGCCCGAATGACAGTCGCGTCTTTCGCCGGATAACAAGGTGCCAATGCAATTGTGTCTTAATTCAAAATCTTGAATATCTTTGTAAGCTTTATGATTACAAAAGTATTTTAAAAGCCATTTGGTGTAGACATAATCGTAGACTACGATTAAAAAAGAAGAGAAAAACGGTTTAATGATGGTTGCGCCCATTTTCCTAGGAAACGACGATTTGTGCTGAAAACTACCCTGAAAATTGATTCGTATGCACTGGATACGAAATAATTTCCAGGGTAGTTTTCAGCCCACTGCGTGTAATCACGCAGACCGCGTGTTATGCGCCTGGCTGCCGCCTGGTCGGTCGTTCGATCTCGCTCCAGTTACCCTCTATTTATAATAGTTTTCAGATACAAAAACACCTACTATGAGTTGGTTAAGTGGTGGTTTTATTTCAATTTATTTTACTTCTGTTATAGGTTATACTCATAGCCTGCTGGTTTCGACCAAATCGACGAGTAAAAAATGCACCTATTTTTTACAATCAATTTGTTAATGACATATTATCACAAAAATACACTTTTACAGTGTTGTGGAATTAATGACTTTTGAGTCAAGGGATGATATAATAGATTAAACTAAAGGCCTATGAAGTTTTTATTCAGCAAAAATATTAAAAGAAGATTCGTTATCATTACTGATTCAACTTAAACAACACCATCTGTGGCTAGCTTGCCTAACTATATTTCCACCATGACTACAGCGCCATCTGTGAAGCGTTGCCGAGTGTTTCACTCGGCAACGCTTAGATGGAAACAAACGAACGCAACTTGATAACGGGTACTTAGACATTTAAGTGTCAAGAATCTGTCGTAGATGGCGTTAAATAAGAAAAATGGGATACGAGCAAATAAATATGTGCCGATTTTTTACAAACAGTTTTGGTTGTTAGCTTATAGATTAGGTTATTTATTATGGGAAACATGCATGAAAAACAGAATTGAATTTCATTGCGACGATTTACGAGAAAACTTAAAAAACCGGGCAAGAGCATGTCGGACCATGCTCAATATAGAGCTCCGAAGCCGTTAAGTACTACAAACATAAGAATCAACAAGTTTTTAATAACTAATTTTCTATTATTTTAAAGTCAATTGGTGAAAAATGAAAATATTTATTGGCAAAGTAGGTAAATACAAATTTATCTTTAGTCCTGGATTCTAGCTAGGAATCCCAGTAGTACACAATTTTTAAGTATCACTCTTAATAAAATGGTAGACTGGTGTCGTCTTAGATGATTTTAGTAGGTATAAACACTTTAATCGCCTGTATCTCAAGAACCAATGATGTCTACTTAGTCGTGATAGTTTTCCTTTAAAATTCGTTATATGCTCTTTAATTGTTTCTTTTTCCGGGTTTTGTTATTTGTAATTTTTGCTGTAGGGGGGGGCACTTGACTCTAATAAAAGTTAGCGCTTTAAAGCTTAACATTTTATAAACGCATCCCTTGATCGAAAAAATGTTGATAAAAACCCACAATATTTTTGAAATACCTATCCAACGACACCCCACACTATGAGGTAGACGAGGAAAAAAAAATACATCCCCATATTACGTGTAGTCCCCTACATGATTTTAGTAGGTAGGTACGCTAAAAAATTTTTTTTTTACATTTTATTATACCACTTTGTTGGGGTGACTAAAATTGTATATTCATGCCAAATAACAGCTTTCTAGTACTGAGAGTCTCTGCGCTAGGCTGCGGACGAACGGATGGACATGGCGAAACTATAGACTACGAAACCTAGACTAATTTGACTACGGAACCCTAAAAAAACAGTGACAAGCGCTTCGAGTCAGACTTGCGCACCGGGTTATTCACATCTTCCAATCTATCCAACCCAGGTATAAATATGGCAATTTTTCCATGTAATGGACTATACCTGGGTAGGTTGGAAGCTTGGAATAACCCCGCGCCAGGGCATCCCAACCATTACACAATATTGTGAACGCTAATTATTTAGAATAGTAAAGAATACGACAGATACCAAAGCAATTACGAGCATCGTTAAAAATTGATTGATTGGTTGAATTGATTGAACGAGCGCCAGCCTAAGAACATTAAGTTAACTTATTTATAGGGTTCCGTGGAATTCAAAATTCGAATGAATGGCGTGGAATGGTGGTCTTTGTCCAGCTGTGAACTGAATGACACAGGCTGAAGTGTGTTTGTGTGTGTAGTATTAGAATAAAATCATCGATCAAATCATATTTTACACAATTAGGTACCTAAGTCTGCAACAACGGTCCAAACTCGTGCTTTCTTACTTTAATTTATTTTTTATTCCGTCCGTAAATAAATGTTTCCTTTCTTTCTTCCCTTTTATTTTAAGTAGGCTTGTAACTTATTGCATTACGAGCTAGCAACCTAGGAGTTAACTTCGAAAAACCTTGTACTATATAAAGCATTTTGTATAGTATAAACTGGGCAACATGCTCTTGCCCATGCTCAGTGTAGGGTTCCAAAGCCGAAGGTGAAGTAATTTTCTATTTAAAGTTATTTTGGTGCCGTCTTAGATGTTTTTCAGTAGCTATAAACACTTTGTCTGTACCTCAAGAACGAATGACGTCTACGTAGTCGTAATAGCTTTCCTTTTAAATTCGTTTTGTGCGCTTAAATTTAAGATATTTTTTAGATGTTTAGTATTTGTATTACTGTAGGGGTGAGAGGAGAGGTACTTGACTCTAGTAAAAAAACCCTATCACCCTCAATCGAAAACAAATCCGCACTGATTTTGAAAGACCTATCCAAAGACACCATGGCTAAGTGGGGGTAAACGTGTAAAAAAACCCATTCCCCACGTTAGGTTTTTTTTTTATATTAATGAGAAGGCACATGAGGACTCAGGCCACCTGAAGGTAAGTGGAATCTGAGACCCATAGACATTTGAGTTCTCAAGACTATAAATCCTAAGACCTCAAATGCGTTGCCAACCCTGAGGACTAAGATGGTATAAATAAAATGATTTGATAAGATGGTGGTAGCGATCCGGACCGACCCTGCTCAGGGTCCTACCAACACTAACATTACATACATACATACACATATGCACATTTAATTTAACTACTTTATGCCCTCGTACATTCATATCAAATAACTACTTTCTACTTCTAAGACTCTAAACTACACGTACACAGACAGACATGGCGAAACTATAACGGTGCCTAGTTTCACTACGGGACCTTAAAAATGTGAACGAATATTAAATCTCAATTTAAATTGTGATGGGTTTCTTTACCGTTTAGAAAAACAAACTCATTAGAGCTAATCATTTTTTAACGGCCACTAAATTTAAAAAACGCAGTTCTTTTTAAGACCTATCCTAGGGAGTAGGGTACGGAGGGAAGATACTGCATTGGGTGTTGTAAGATGAAAAATGTTCACTTTTGTTTTATATGTATTTAATTTTCCATTTCTCACGTTCTAAAATGACTAATAATAGCCATGTATAGGTGGACTAAAGTGACGCATTTAATCCCCAGAGACTAAAGTGACATTTAAATCCCTAGGGACTAATGTACTTTTTCTTTTTAATTTCCTTATAAGTAAAAGTCTTGGAAAACTACAAGCAGCCAGATACATGTTGCAATTTGATGATGTTGCCTTTGTCGTCGGAGTCCGCGGTGGAGCCGGTGGTGGGCAGGCTGGGGCTGGGCATACAACCTCCACCGCCGAGGTCTTCGTTTCGGAAATATGTAATGTTCTAAACTCCAAAATAACCCTATTACTGTCTCGTTTTGCATTACAGTGACGGGTTGACAGTGAAAATCATAGCGCTATTAAGTTGTAATTTTTAAAGGTGTCTATGTTAAAACTATGAGGCTGTTTTTACAATAATCTTAGACACGCCTTAGACATGTTTAAAGTGAGAGTTTTTAATGAATTGACATTTACTAAATAAATTTTCAACGGCTGTTTAAGTTTTTGTAACAACAAAATCGTATAACCACATTTTGCACAATTAGGCTAAGATGTTTACTAGTGTATTAGTGACAGGTTGCAAGCCCGTCGCCTAATATTACTTCAAGCCCTTATTCCCTATTATTTGTTGTATTTAATTACTTGCCAAATATGTTACAATAAAATATTCAACAATAATTAGTTCTAGTGTATTGATATAACTTATTTGGCAACTAATTACAGCTTATTTAGTAAATCGGTCATTAAATATGAACTAGATACTATTGTGTAACATTAACGCGGGTAAAGACAACATTAGATAATAATCTTTGTTTTATTACGCCACGATTTATAACAACATTGGTTTTTCTTCAACATTTTTTGTTTACGACTTCGTTTGCTTATGAAATGTTACCCAAGTTCAAATAGTGAAGATAATGTTATTACATTAAATGACCACTGCAACAGCGATTAACAGTTGACCTAATATTATTCTCAACTTTGAGATGGCAGAAGAGTTATAAGCAAAAACACGACAGACAACATATGCCTTATAAAAAAGTGCTCAAAATCTTACCTGGAACAAAGAAAGAAAGAAATTAAATCGTTTATTTGATGCCAAACACAAAACATCACTACAATGACATAATATAAAACAAAGTCGCTTCCCGCTTTCTATCTGTCCCTATGTATGCTTAGATCTTTAAAACTACGCAACGGATTTTGATGCGGTTTTTTTAATAGTAGAGTAATTCAAGAGGAATGTTTATAATGTTTAAAACTTTAACCTGAAGCGAAGCGAGGGTGGGTCGCTAGTTAATAAAGATTAAAAAGATTACGGTATCGATTTTAGGAGTTTGCTGCGAAGGGGTCATCTTGGCGTTTGAATATCAATAATAGCATCAAATCATTTTTAAAACGCAAGATATTAACTTTTACCTCAAAATTTTTGAGTTAAAACGCCAATTGTGTAGAAAGAGTTAATACCTTAGACCTACAACTCGAGACCTGACAGAAGAGTGAGGAGCAAACCCCATTAGAAAATACTCTTTAACCAAATAATTGTCGCGTGTGATATCTATGGATTTCTCTAACTAGTTAGTAATAATATAGTAATTGTCTAAAACTTGACGTTCGCGAAATATACCTTGTAAACACAGGAGTGAATGCAATTAAAGGGGAAAACGTCACACCAGCCGTAGTATTAATATAGCATATTGCGTGTCAAAACCAATAATGTTATACCAAGTAAAAAAAAGCCTCAATTTAGAACAAAATGCAACATTTCAGACGTTATTAATGTCAAAATTAAATTCCCTATCATTGTGGATATAGGAGAGTAGTATTTTTGGTAAAGAGAAGACCCTATGCAGGGTCCGTCCGGAATGCAACCACCATCTTATCCATCAACCTTCCGCCAAGCAGCAGTGTTGGTATTGTTGTGATCCCGTGTAGGGATAAGACAACCCGTGAAATTACTAGCATAGATGCATCCCATCTTGGTCCTCAGGGTTAGCAACGAGAGAGATCGTATCCTGTCCTGAGATTATAGTCTAGTAGATGCTAGTGCGCCTTATCCTTGCCATGAAAAAACTTCAATTTGGCGGTAATTTTTAAATTGCGGTAATCTTAGTTTTACCCAAGACTAGCCGGCATTACTTTTTAATTAGTGTCAATAGAGGCAATTAAGGTTAAAGGATAAACAGAACTTGAAACCAATTTTCTAATTGCAAAAAAGTTTCTCTATTTAAACATACTAATAAATGATGTTTGCAACCTTTAGGTAATTAGAGATTTAAATGGTTAGTTAATATTTTATTAATTTGTTTAATATAGTTGATTAAAACCATAGCTTTTTCTGCCTTTTTTAAGGTAATATTCCAAAATACATTAACAATTTCGTAACAAATGGAAATATAGTGCAATTCTATTTCTATATATAAAAAACTTAATCGTTTAAGTGATTAAAACGATCTGATCAAAATTCTGCTCTCATATAAATTGAGGCAATGGTTTTCTAATTAATACTCAAAGTGTTGTTTCGATGCGCGACAGGTGACCAATTGAGCTCTAAGAACTGACACCAGCACGAATTAAAAAGCCGTTAAAAAAATCAAATCTGATGTTCGAGTGAAAGAGGAAAAAGTTACTGGCCGGCTATAAAACCTTTAAAAAGAAATAGTGAGGAAAATCCAACACTGGGACAACAATGGATGATGTTTATTCTGCCAACGAGTCTGTCTATTCCGACTATGGAGGAAAGGAGTTTGCTAAAGGATTAGGTCGCATGTTCTACGTGATTAATCCTAAAGAGGCAACTTTTGAAAATGTGGAAGATGTGCCGAACTTTTATGTGCAGGTTTGTTAACTGTTTCAATATTATGATTTATTTAAGGGGCTACCATGGGCTAACGGCCTTGACGGGAAGTTATTTCGGAAGTGAATCAAAAAAACTGCAAATTTGAGTCTTTTCATTATCCGCCGAAATGACATGTATACTCTTAAATTTTGCAACAATATACAAAAAATCTAGTAAGTTTTGCTTTATAAAACCGGTAATTTTTTCATATAGTGTTCCGTTTGAAATAAATTAAAATTTAAGGACAATGACAGAAAATCACGCGTCAAGGCTTTTGGACCATGGTAGCCCCTTAATAGAAGTGAAAGTAAGAAATAAAATAAAGGACAGGTATTTTAACGTCTTTATACCATCCTTCCTTTATTATTTGATTTAACTCTCAATAGTGGCAGTTTACGGCTCTGGAAAGGATTAAATAGGTACTGCAGAAACTCACATCTTTTCACAATGGCTTGTTACTCGTGATTTTTTTCCTTTGTCATTGTGTTTATATACGTAAAACTAAAACTATCATGCTCTTTCAACCTTTAATAAATAATTAAACTAAAACGTGCTTAATTCTCGTTTGGTAGATAATTTGTATTACATTATTTACGAGTAAAGTTGCCATTAAATGTATCCATGCTCATGAAGCCCTCCGTTGTTCAAACAGGGAGATTTTTGAGAGTAGAAATTTGGATCTAACAGAACGGGAAATAAAGTTCAATTACCTAGTCTTCAATTGTCATTTTCAATTTTGTTACCAACAAGGAAAGGTCTCCAATTCTCTGACTAGGTACGTTTTTTTTTTTTTTATACATATATCAGACGTATTTTTTAGCTGCCAAATCAATTCAATTCATTTTATTTATTGGTAAATATAAAAATTTACAGGTCATAATACATTTTGTATCGTGTTAAGTATCTATCTGTACGTTTGCCGCAGTCTGTCCCTATGTATGCTTAGATCTTTAAAACTACACAACAGATTTTGTTGCAGTTTTATAAATATATAGAGTGATTCAAGGGAAAGGTTTTTAATATATAATACTTTAACCCGGAGCGAAACGAGGGCGGGTCGCTAGTCAAGTTATAAAGTAAAATTGTCCTCCGAAGTACTGAAAAGTGACTAAGACCTCTAACTTCTGTACAGAGTTTTATTCAAGCATATTGCTAGTAAATTACTGGTTTGATTATAATTATGTTTGAGAACATAGCCATGTAAGAAAAAAATACTTTATCCCAGTTACAATACAGTTTAAATTCAACCGTGACTATGTATATCCTATTGCACACTGGGTCTCACGAGAATATTAGAGCACACTACATAGAAACTCGCTCTAATACACTTAAAAATAGAGTTCAGATTTATTGAGCACGTGACTGATTCAACTAATTGGTGACTGAACTCTAAATCCAACAGACCGAGAATGAGACTCCCAATAGCTCTATCCATTTCAGTAATCTCTTTATTTATATCTAGGGCTTTATTCTATTTGGTAAAACCATATAGCTTTTGACATGCTATCGTATTGTTTTTAACTAAGTCGTCCTTACTGCAAAGTATATAGGCGCTGTCGTAACGTAGACGATACCATAAGAAGTTAAATTAAATATGTTTTTCCTGATATCTTGTAACTTAAACCATTAGGTTTGGTTGAGGATTACCTCAATTGACGACACGCTAGCCTAGTTGGCAGAGGCCCTGCTTTCTTAGCCAGGGATCCTGGGTTCAAGGGCAGATATTTGTGTGATGAGAAGGAGTATTTATTCCTGAGTCTTGGATGTTTTATATGTATTTAAGTATATATTTCTCTATATAGTAAGTTTATCGTTGTCTAGTTCCCATAGTACAAGCCTAGAGCTTAGTTTGGGTCTAGGTCAATTTGTGTGACATTGTTGTGATATTTATTTATTTTATTTTATATAGCTAACAATAAGTATGTTTTTCAGGCATGGCCCTACTTCTTCATGTTTATGGTGTTAGAACACATAATTTTGAAATTGAAAGGCAAGAAGGGTATTCGACTTAATGATGGGATCACCAGTCTTTCCAATGGGTTATTCCTTGAAGGTGGCAGGTAAGAATATATTAAAGACTAGCTTATGCCCGCGACTCCATCCACGTGGAAGTCCAATTATATGGAATAACTACCCGCCAAGTGTGTGTCGGATTTCGCAGATTTTGGGTGCCGTGCCAAAATTGAATTTCACTATATGTTTGTATTTGTTATTAAAATATACGTGATAATAAAATTTATCACCAAAATTCAAGTTCAAGGGAAAGTTACAAAAGTCTTCGAAACAAAATTCTGTAAGAAAACGCTGACGTTGGTGGCTTTTCATTCCTTTGATTTCCAATATTTTTTAAACAAAAAATATAGCATTTATCTACTTAACTATTTTTAAACTTGTTTCAACTCTCATTTAGCTGTATAAGTCGTTTCAAAATATTTTTGATAATTTGTATGGCTTTGGGTAAAATAATATGCTTATACTGTTAAAGTTGTAAAACCCTTGTGACAGACAAATTATAGACGGACAGACGAACACGTGAGTGACAGCAATAGGGTTCCATTTGGACCCTTCGGGTACGTAACCGGTACCCTAAAAAGTGGCTTATGTCCGTTTCCGGGCTATCCACCTCCGTAGAGTAATTCACGTTGATTTAATATAAGTAAATATAATGATAATATTAACAAACAAAAACAGAAAACAGGCGGGCAAGATGTAATTGAAACTAACCATATCTTGAAGCGAACTGTACAAATAGGCATACACCTCGAAAAATACGAGATGATGTGATTGATAGTTAGATCGCCATAATTTCCGAATTAAATCTAATATTTATCTCAATAGCCCGTTTAGTATCCCGTCTCCCTCTCATTTTTTCATTCAACTGAAGATTAGCTTATTCTTACCAGCAAATTGACTTTATTTAAATAAAAGAAAAGAAAGAAGTAAATAAATATTAAATTCAGCCACAACGAATCTAAAAAAATCATCAAAATTATACAAAAATAAAGAATACTGTGGCAAAAAGGCTCCGTGCTAAGCAACGTATCACGAATAACTTCGCAACGCTGATATTCTGCCAGGAACTAGAAAACTTAAAGCCAATTTTCTTATAGTTATGGAAGAAACAATAAGAAGCATGGTCGTAGGTGTTAAATACATATATTTTGCAGTCATTTTCGCTGAGGCGTACCATTTTGCAATGCAAGATAATGAATTTCAAACTCATTGACGACACGTTGGCCTAGTTGGGAGTGACCCTGCCTCCGAAGCCAGCGGTCCCGGGTTCAAATCCCGGTAAGGGCAGATATTTGTGTGATGAGCACGAGTATTTGTACCTGAGTCTTGGATATTTTCCTATGTATTTAAGTATTTATTTCTCTATCTAAGTATGTTTATCGTTGTCTCGTACCCATAGTACAAACAGCCACACAATTAACTGCCCATTGAAGACGGAAAAGAGAAAATGTAGAAAGAGATGAATATAGATTTTACATAAGAATCTCATGTGCACGACCAAGACAGGTTCTCTCTGTTTATCTTCATTGGTCCCTCAGCTGTGTGGGCGATTGTACAAGCCTAAAGCTTAGTTTCGGACTAGTTAAAAATGTGTGACTGTATCCCCGTGATATTTATATTTTTCAAAGAATATTTTGACTTAATAAATATAATAGGTGGAGGCAGATCATTCCAACACTTACTTGCCTGGTAGCGATATAAATCATCCCTCAAACTTCGTCGTCTGGCTACTCCAGCTGATATAAATGAAAACATTACAATCATTATTAACTTTGCTGCAGGATATGTCTTATAATAACGACCAAGTCTTAAAAGGACGACGTGGTGTTATAACGCCGCAGGTTTATGAGAGCTCTTCATGACATAAAGAGACTGCACTTTTACAACCAACAAGTGTTAGGTATGAGATCGTATTATTAATGATCTATAGTTAACTTTCAGGATTTTTTTAAAAGGCCATTATTTAGAGCCCTAGAAGAATGATTACTTGTTTATTTATTTAAGCATTTATTTCGAACAAAAATATACAGTTCATAGATATAAGTAACTCCACATGGACTGAGTTCCAGTGGCGAAGTATGCAACCTATGAAGAATCGTGTTTGCTGAAACTGCCACGTATTCGATGCATCAGGGAGGCAACTAATTTGTGCATTTTTTATCTTAGGTTAGGTTTGTTTTTTAGCAATCCTGAAATGTTTGTACTTTGTTTTGTACTCATGTCTACTCGTTGCTAATTTTTACTTTCTTATTTTCCTCGATCACCCGAAGGTTAGCTGGAAAGATCCCTTAAAGGGACAGTTTGGGCCTTTGTACTTGGATTTTGTATTTGAATTTCTGTATTTTGCACAATAAAATTCTTCATACATGTTTTCGATATCAGAAAAAGACCATTATATATTATACCTATTATGTTTTTTGAATTTTATATATTATTGTACGTATCCGTTAGGTATAGAAGTGCTGTTTCTACAGTGATAAACAAATTATTTATACGTTCGTAATTCTCGTACCTTGAGGTTGTTCATTTTTTTTTTCTACTTTCTATGTCATGTAATCAGCGGTAGCTGTCGACTACATAGAAATGTATTCACTGTTGGCCCTTATTAAAATACAATAAGGTCAAGTAGTGAATACATCTCTGTCAAGTCGAAGTGAACAATAAGATTTGAATTGATTTTCAACTAAAAAAAAATTTCCTTTTTTTTTTAAAAGGGTGATGATAATGTCTTTAAAAATATCGATAAAAGAGGACCAGTTTCTGCGTCACCTAGTCTATACCACTGTAATAGTGGAGCTCCCACTGTAATATTATTAGAGATAATTAATATTAAAAAAATATAAAGGCAGGTTTGTAGTAATTCTCACCACTGCTAATTCAATTTCTAATGAAAAAGCTTTTCCCATCCCTGGTCATACTTTCTGGGCAGACACCCCGAGTCTCGACCCTCGTTAGGGCTAATTGTCATTCACGTGATTATAAGGAGGTAAAATTGTGAGTTCGTTTGGTTCCTCATCATTCTATTACCAGCGCGATTGCATCATGTCGGATACGTACAATAATATTTTAGTGGTGGTAGGACCCTGTGCAGGGTCCGTCCGGATCGCTACCACCATCTTATCCATTAACCACCCGCCAAGCAACAGTGTTCGCATTATTGTGTTCCGGCGTGGAGATAAGACAACCGGTGAAATTACTAGCATAGAGGCATTCCATCTTAGTCCTCAGGGTTGGCAACGCATTTGAGGTCTTAGGATTATAGTCTTGAGAATTCAAATGTCTGTGTCTCAGATTCCACTTACCATCAGGTCGCCTGAGTGCTCGTGTGCCTTTTCATTAACATAAAAAAAAGTAACAGGTGAAGCTAAAACAGTGTTAGTAAATAATTTCAATCTTCATTGACTTCTTAATTCTAACAGGTTAATATGGCGCGGTGCAGAAGCTTACTTGTATACATGGATTTACGCAAATTATCGGATAGTGGAGCTACCGTGGGACCGAGTCTCGACATGGCTCATCGCAGCGCTCGGGGTGGACTTCGGATACTATTGGATGCACAGAGCTTGCCACGGTAAATTAAACCTTAAAGATATTGCTATACTTAAAAAACAAACAAATTTGGTATGCATACCACGCAACTTCGAGTATTACATACTATGCAATACTCGAAGTTAATCCTGGGGCCCGTTTCATAAAAGCTTGTAACTCGTAATACAAGTGGAAGTCTCTCTTAATACTGTTGGAAATTTGTATGATTATTAGCTATTTGCAATATAATATAGGCCCTTGATAACTATTCTAAAACCGGGCAAAAACATGTCAGACCATGCTCAGTGTAAGGTTCCGAAGCCGTTTTTTGTTGCCGTCTTAGATGATTTTAGTAGGTTTAAACACTTATTAATGGACTGTATCTCAAGAATCAATGATGTCTACTTAGTTGATAGCTTTCCTTTTAAATACGTAATATGCACTCTCATTGAAGATATGTTTCAGATGTTTAGTATTTGTAATTTTGGCTGTAGGGGGATGGGGGGAGAGGCACTAGACAAAAAAAATTGCACTTTAATGCTTAATATTTCATGAACGGATCCCTTGATTGAAAAAATATTTTTGAAAGACCTATTCAGCACCTATCCACACTATGGGGTTGACGAAAAAAAAATACATCCCCACGTTAAGTGTAGGGGAAGAAAATAATTATAAAAAAAAAACATTTTATTTTACTTCTTTGTTGGCGTGACTAATATACAGTTTGCCAATTTGCATTCGGTAAATTGTATATTATAGATGGGCGAACTGTAAGACGCAAACTGGGCTGGGATTTTACAAGGTAATAACGATATCGTTTTTGACGTGTTTCCGTATTGTCAACGTTTTCATAACTCTTATGTCATTTACAATAATGGCGACTGGGATATAAACGATTCTTAAACGTGTCAAACACGGTATCGTTTTAACGCACCTGAATAGAGGCCCTGCTCTAATGCAACAGAAACGTTAGGTTTTTTCTACGAAAAGTTGAATAGTTCAGAACATATTAATGCTAAACAAAAGCCGCAGTGAGAAGCGTGCGACAAAATGTTCTTTTTTAAATTATAAATATACAACAAGTCATTGGCACTTGCTATCATAGTCAGCAAATTAGAAAGTTTCGCTTAGCTAAATGTAGCTTATTTGGTCTCTTGCGGAGTATTATATAACGAGTATCACAAGGTTTTGTACCTTTTGTTCTAGAAGTTTTCAGACGATTGTTACAGCTTTAAACAAAAACGACGTAACTTCTACTAAGACCCTTAAATTATACACCTAATTCAGCCAACTTATGATACAATTTTAACGTTTGTTTTTAACTTAAGTCGTTTTAGAATGTTTACACTTAAAATACAAAGTGTAAATTGTTTCTTTGCAAATTCAACCTTTTTTACCATAATAAGCTCTATTAGCTTGGATTCTGAGTTGAAAGAAGGTCTAGATTAAAAATCTCTTTGAGAGCTTAATTAAATTAGCGTTCATTATGAGAAATGAAGAAATGGAAACAAACCCTCAATAGTTTTAACTAAGAATCTTGACTAATTTAAAATGTCGACACTCATTTCATCAAATGGTTTACTTCACCGAATTTCCATTTCATCGACAGGCATTTCCACGAGCAGAAGTTATATTTTTTTGGTAGTCACAGCTCTAACCTAACCTACGTAACCAATGCTTAAGATAACCTAAAAACAATAAGGTTTCAGCAGGAAGTAGCTTTCGATGAAATGAAATTCAGTGAAACATGATTTCGGTGAAATGAGTTTCGACATTTGAGGTGTATCCCTAATTTTATACTAAGGTTGTAGATTTTAAGCATAAAATTTATCATTTATCAAAATGGCAGGTTTCAACTAAGCCAACCTCATTGTCAATAAATTCTGAACTGTTCACGTACCTATTGTCCCCAGAAATGCATGTTCTTTGGGCGCAACACCAAGTGCACCACACGTCCGAAGACTTCAACATGGGCGTCGGTATCAGGCAGTCCGTTCTTCAAGGATGGTGCGGCTTTGTAAGTACTATTATTTAGCTATAAATAGGGTGTCTATCATAACATCGAAATATCTTTCATCGAATGTATCATTTCATCGAACGCAATTTTCTCCTAAAACGATAATGTTTTCAGGGCATCTTAAACATCTAACCTAACCTAACCAACGTAATTACATACATACATAACATCACGCCTTCATTCCCAGAATGGGGTAGGTAGAGCTACAAAAATACCAACAACTCTAAAAAGACTTGTTGATAATTCTGTAACCACATTTTGCACAATCAGGCCAAGAGGTTTATTAGTGTATTAGTGACAGGTTGCAAGCCCATCGCCTAACAGTACTAAATACAAGCCCTTATTCCCTTAGTCGCCTCTTACGACATCCACGGGAAAACATGGAGTGCCACTATTCTAACCCGGCAACCACACGGCACCTACGTAATTAATGTTTAATATACCCTGACAACACTATAGTTTTAGCAGAAAATAGTGTTCGATGAAATGATACATTCGATGAAGTTATGAGTTACCTATAAATACTCAAGAGCCGATACGACCTAACTACGACCGAATTTCATAATGCTACCCTACAAATTCATCCAGTGACACATATGTCACAACCATTTAAACATTATTTGTTAAAAGTAATTTACAGGCAGCGACATCTATTATTTCTGCTGAAACATTTCTTACTCATACTTATTATGCTTATCCTTTTATAATGTTTTCTCTAAACTAAACCATATCTAAATAACACAATATCCACATACATATTATGTTTTTATACATTGCACTACTTATTATTTTATACATATTATGTATGTTTTTATTTTATGCATTGTAGAGTTAATCTCTGATTGTACTAAATCACAAATTTACTTAGTACCATAGTGCAAAAATATTATATTGTCTCATCCACAATTTCACAATTAGATTTCTAAAACCGAATGAATCTTAGAATGATTGAAATTGAAAACATCTAAAGAACAAAATATATACCTATCTCAAAAAAATACAAATAAATAAAGTAAATGACAGGTTTGCAAAGTAAAATTTTAGGTGTTTTGTAATTGTGTAAATTTGAGATATAAAAAAATGCTAAGTTTTTTACTTAAATTATGTTTCGCTGTAGACGAGAAAAACAGAATGCCATTTCATAATACAGGGAAAATTATGTCATTATATTTAGAGACGTAATTTTTTGCTTAATTTTTTTTTAATTCATTTCTGAATTTGATCTCAATTATGTGAAGGAAAATTATTGTTTATTTAAGACCGTTCCACAAAGATAAACGTGAAATGTTTTTTTTTAATTTCTCGTTCTTCCGTCCAGAGTAATTATACAATAGAAATTCATTTAATGTTTTAATAATATCGGTATAACCGGCGCAAAATGTAAAGACATGTAATAGAAGAAGAAATTATTTAATAAATATCAGGGAAAAATATCACACAAATTATTCCAGTCCCAAACTAAGCCCTAGGCTGATATGCGTACTAGACAACAATAAACTAACTTATAATTTAGAAAAATACATACTTAAATACTATATCTGTCCTTACCCAGGACCGTAGGCAGGGTCACTACCAAAAAGGCTAACGAGTCTTCAATACACACACACATAGACATTTTATTACATGTAACTAGACTGCACCTTTGCAAACGCGGTAAAAATACCTAAAAAATATTGTTTTTTCCTTTAAAAAAAGGAATCACACTTCTTCTATGATAAAAAATAGCCTAAAGGTTTTAGAATCAGCTTTGTCACAGTGATAAATTCTAAACAGCAAAGAGATACTAACCCCTTTAAATTTTAAAATAGCAGTGTTTTTCTCGTTCCAGTAAAAGACGTGAGGTTCGCATCACGTTAAATTTCAAACATTCTTAGCAAAAGTGTACACAGTCATGTTTCATTATCATCGCTTCGCTTCACATTAAAAGGAACGTTGTATCAATTTAATTTTCTTGTGATTGCAACCTATTTTATTATTTGGGACATGGTTCATTTTGTACTTATATAACGGGGATGTCCTTCGCCATTATTATTATTAGTTATTTTAACTGTCAGTCTAAATCCTTAGCGAATCAAACAAATCTCCGTCTCAATTTCGAGACGGTCATTTTATTTCTTAATCGTTATTCAAAAGGTTGGTATCAATATTTTACCGTTACAAATGTCAAAATGTATTTTTTAACACAGTAGCTAAAAAAGAGGTACTTTTCGTAGCTGTATATCATGCGGAAAGTTGGATATTACGCACTAGTGCGTTATAGTTTTCATTTTTTTTAATATAATTTGTTTCAACTTCCAAGCCGTGCATCCAACCAAAGAATTTGCATGTTCACCACTTTTTGATTACGTCATTTAGCATTGAGACTATACGTAGGTAATATAATTTAAAATATTAAAATTAAATACATACATACATACACCCATAAAATGTATCTAGGTAATATAAAAAAAAACAGCTTTCATCAAGATGGCTGAATCTGAATTAGTATTACAAATGATTAGATAGTTGCGTATTAAGGTGAATTCACATTACACCATGCCGAAACCGGGCCCAGCCCAGTACGGCGTAATGTGAATCCACCTTTATGCATTACCGCTGGTTAATAGAGAATTATACTTTCTGATTTTTAAATATAGGTAATTAAATTACTGTTTTTTTTTTTTATTTGGCTGAATTTTCACAACCGTTGCCATTTCATAAAGTCTGTGTCAATTAAAAGTAAAATTGTCTCTTGTAATAGTTTTATTTACTGATTTACTTTGTTTCAATGATATTTTTTCGCAAATGTATTAAAAAACGTCGTTTGATACACGTACGGAACTGTCATTTTAACTCGTCCCGAGTCTTGAGCTACTTCGGGACTCGTGTAAAATGACATACTTTCCGCACTATTCCCTGTGTATGAAATGTACTATTCCCTAATTTGTCCTTCTATCATCCAAACTCTCGACTTGGTAAAAGCATCAGAATCGTATTATCAACGTTACGAAAGCTCTTATTTGCTTGACATTAATGGGGGCCGAGTTAAAAACAATACCATTACAATACATGGCTTCACAACATCACTACCATAGTATAAAACAAAGTCGCTTCCCGCTATCTGTCCTTATATACTATATATGTTTAGATCTTTAAAACTACGCAACGGATTTTGATGCGGTCTACACCATCAGTTACATAATTTTTCACGGAAGGTTTTTTCGTATCAATAGTATAGGTTTATGTATGGTTGTTATAGAAAAAACAATTAAACCGAAGCGAAGCGTATAAAACTTATTTTTTACGAAATAAAATTGAATGACAACGTCAGGTATCGCCAACTTTTCTATCGCGATTGCAAAACTTTCATCCAATATTCGTAAAGTTTTAATATAGAGGCTTATTCGCAGTGGAGGCTCTATTAGCATAGCTAGAGCTTCAAATAATGTGCTGATTTATGGTTATTAAATTTTCTTCAAGGAAAATGTTTGCCGATCGCTGGTGGAACGTTGTTAGGTGCCAAGCTTCTTGAACTTTAAACAAATTAGACCCGATATCGAGTTTGTGGCACTTAATTTGATCCCTTTAAATTAACGTTAGCTCACTGTTTTTTTACGTTCGACTTTATAAAGTATTACCTTCGTTTTAGAACACGTAAAATGTTAAGAGCATTAAACACCTTTATTCAGGTGATAAACTGAATTTAGTACGTAATTGAGTTTGGGTAATTTTATTTGTATTTTATATAGACGATGTTCTTCACACGTTTACGTGTGATTCAATTAATGAGTTTCATTATTTAATGTAGACAGGTTTAGTGCGCGTTTCGCACGTTCGCAAAATGTTACCTAGAAAAGATGCGGTCCGAGTTTTAACTGATACATTGCTGTGGCACCATCGCCTATTGTATAATGGGTTGAAAAAAAAAACAGTCGGCTAAAGAAACTAAATGTTACTAACGGCTGTATTCGTATAATGATCTTGAATGACATTTCCGTCTCAAGACGCACTATATACTTTATCGTACCTTGAGATGGCCATCTCAGCGAAACTTAGGTTATTAATACGGCCTCAGAACCTTTAACAATCATATTGCTTATGACATATAACGTACTTTTGAATCGGCGGCCATTTTTGTCAAGTAAATAAGAGCTTTCAAAACGTTGTCAATAATACGGCAACACGTCAAAAACCGCCTCTGTGTGTTTGTCCTTAAGAATCCGCTTAGCAGCTTTAAACACCTTTAGATTTTCTACCTGCCGCTGGCGCTGGTGATTCCTCCAGCGCAGTTCGTGATGCACCATCAGTTCAGCTACCTGTACATGTTCTGGATCCACACTGAGACCATCAAGAGCCTCGGACCACTGGAGTATATCCTCAACACGCCTAGCCATCACAGGATTCACCATGGTAATCTGCTGCAGGCTACTTGCATTTGCTTAGTTCTTTATACAAAACTGGTAAAGTCGAAATGGGGAAATACCAAATAAAATAATTTTCATACTAAAAGGTACTGCTAAAGGAACTACGAATAAGCCACTACATCGAGTCCTCACGTCGCCTATTCCGCAAAGTCTAAATACAAAAGTCTCTAAGTAGGTAAGGACTAGATAGTTGGACCATAGTTAAGCGTAGTTAACCATACAAACAACAAAAGTGAAAAAAGTTCCGTTGGACACGAAAATTATCCCTACAAAGGTATGGCTAGGTTGTACATTATATTACAGAAACTCATTTCATAGAATGTATCACTTTGCAGAATTTTCGTCGTAATAGAAAGCTAATTTCTGCTGTAACCTTACTGTTTTCAGATAATTTTTTGGTGGTTACAAGTCTAACCTAACCTACGTAACTTATGCTTAAGATAATCTGAAAACGATAAGGTTTCAGCAGTAATTAGCTTCAGGCCAGAAAGTTCTCGAATGGCGTCCACGGACCGGGAGACGAGCTGTTGGTAGGCCTCCAACAAGATGGAGCGACGACCTCGTAAGGATGGCGGGATCGCGATGGATGCGGAAGGCACAAGACCGGTCTAAGTGGACAGCCTTGGGGGAGGCCTATGTCCAGCAGTGGACGTCTTTCGGCTGATATGATGATGATGATGATGAGTAATTAGCTTACTATGAAATGAAAATTCTGCGAAGTGATACATTCTATGAAATGAGTTTCTGTAAAACAAGGGAACACCGTATGGCTAATTTTCGTGTCACAACGGAAAAGTTCAATAGAAAAATTAATTAAGTGAGTTCGCGTGGCCAATTTTTTGGTCCTTACTCAAGTACGTCCAACCTGTCAGATCTTCCACGTGTCCACTTGCGGTAGGGCCGGTCCATAACTTTCTCAGCAGGTTATAGAAAAGGATATGTTGTGAGTTTCTGTGAGGAATTGAAGTTGCAGTGACTTAATCCGACAGAGAACTAAAGTCATCGTCGTAGCTCAATGAAATGACCAGCTGAAAAAGCAATAGGCCGGCCATGTAAGCCGCAGAACTGGTAACCGTTGAAGTTATCGTGTTCTTGAGTGGAGATCCTAGTTGGGCAGCTAGCCTGCAGAATTGATGGAGCGACGATGTTTGGATTGTGGGTGGCAAGAACTGGATGAGAACAGCCACGGATCGTGTTCAGTAGCGAATAATCGGAGAGGCCTATGTCCAGCAGTGGGCTAATAAAGCTGATGATGAGAAGTGTAATTTCATGCAAATAGCTAAGCACAAGGGAATAAGGAATAAGGGCTTGTAGTTAGGCGATGGGCTTGCAACCTGTCACTAATACACTGGTAAACTTCTTGGCTTGATTGTGCAAAATATAGTTACAGAATTATAAACAAGTATTTTTAGTGTTGTTGGTATTTCTGTAGACCTACCTACCCCACTCTGGGAATGAAGGCGTGATGTTATGTATGTATGTGTAGCTAAGCACAGTTGTTATGACATTTAGTTAAAATGTGGCATAACCTGTAAGATTTTCTATTATGCTAGCTTTGAAACCTATGTATACTAAACCCTATATTCATAAACAATCAATACTCGTGTAAATCTTTTTTTATTTGTTGTAATGAGTGATTGTTGAGTTTCTTGCGGCATTTTTTCTCAGCGGAGATCTCTTCTTGGGAACTTGCTGGTAGAATTTCAACGTGTAAAAGTGCCCGTGCGGCCTTCTTACTGAAGAAACATATTTTAATATTCTTTGTCACTTTCTGCCAAAGTCAAAAGTCACAATAACAGATAAGGACAAGGCATATTTGAAGCACATTACCTAACACGCATTTATAAATTATTTCTGTTCTTTGTTTGAATAGCTTTGTTACCGATTCTTCTCAGTCTGCCGGAATGAATATTTTAAGGAGATGGTTTATGTCGCTTACGAATCTCCAAAATAAACTTGAAGTTATTTTACCATCGAGTTTTCATTGTAAAAAAACCCTTATTTTTGATATTTTAGGAAGCAATCCTTACTGCATTGACGTGAACTACGGAGGCGTCCTCATCATTTGGGACAAGTTGTTCGGCACATTTAGACCGGAGAAGGAAACAGACCGCATCGTGTATGGACTGATATACCAGCAGCCATCATTCAACCCACTACATTTGCAGGTAATATATTCCGCGTTTTAACTATAGTCTGGCAAACGAAAGCTGTCCCAGAGAAAGAGCGGCAATTTCAAGAAACCTGCAGCTTTTAACACTGACTCTACATTGAATAAACGGAGTTGATACTCCAACACTGATGTGAAAAGATCAGGAAATCAAATAGTATCAACTCCGTTTATTCAGTGAACTGTCAATGTAAACAGCTGCAGGTTTTTTTGAAATTGCCGCTGGTTCTCTGGGACAGCTTTCGATTGCCAGACTAGCTTTTATTTTGTTACCGCAATTCGGTGTCTAATGTTATTAAATGTAAAATTTTGGTATTGGTAACGTGCTCTCTTAAGCTTATTTAAATGTATGTATCTGTTCAGACCTTAGGCGATGACAGACGTACGGACAAACACACAGACAAAGTTAAGATTCTGTTTTTTTCTTTTGAAATTAGTAAATTAAAAAAAATGCTGGGGTTTTAAAAGAGAGAAATATACAGCAATATCTACTATTATAAATCTACTAAATAATGCCTTCTTACTAAGTCAATTAACAAAACCAATTTAAAACAAAAAAAGAATACACTAATTACACCTCATTAAATAAGATACTAAATATTGTACGCCCCTTAGTTCCTTTACATATTTAAATACAAGTCAGCTGTTTATCACTATCTCACTCGCTCTGGCACCTAGTAGTATAATTTTTATTTGTGTTTTTGTATAGACATAAACCAGAAAACTATTGATAGCTATAATCTATTTATTGAACTTAGAGTATGCTCTAGATATTAATTTGGTAATTGACATAATGATTAATAATATTTAAAACTTGTTTTGATTTGTTTTGAACATAAAAATATAAGAATGAATGCAAGCGTGAAATTTTTATGTAGTACTATTTTTAGAACATCTATTTTTAAAGTAATATACATTATGCAAAAAAAAGTGTACAGCTGATCTTGTGCAAGGTCCTTACCCGAATTGCCGAGTTTGTTTCTTTTTAACAATGCAAGAAAAAGATAATACAGCGATATATAAAACAATGAAAAATAATTTGCAATACCTATTGACATTTAATTTTGTATGTTTGTACAGCGTTCCGTGAGTCACTCAAAAAGTTTTTGGTCAAATGTTTCATTTCCCAAATTTTCATTTGCCGACCCGCTTTGTTTTCTGCATTCGTAAATATTGTAGGATTTTATAAAAGCTAACTTCACCTAACTTATAGGGTACTTACTACAAGATGGTACTAAAATAAATTCAGAAAAAATTATATACTTAACATTGGTTTGGCAAATGAAAAATTTACGAAATGATACATTTGACCAAAAATATTTTGGCCAAACGGCAGGCTCCCAAATCAGCGCTGTAGGTTTTTGACACCTCAGCATTTTGCTGAGCCATTGTCCGTTTGACATAATTATCTAGTTGTCTTCATAGTTTTCTTTAATCTGTAATTTATGGACTTATTTGTCTTCTTCTAACTATCAGAAGTAAATGTTATTTTTGTAATTCCAGACGTTCTACACAAAATACGTAATCCAGAGATTCAAGGATTATAACAACTGGTTCTACAAATTCCGGGCGGTGTTCAGCCGGCCAAGCTGGAAGCCTGGGCAGACAATTCGCTTCAAGGATATGGAAGAAGATGTAAGATACACATTTATATGTTTTTGTATCCATGCATGTTAAAGCCGTGGATACATCAGATACACTCTACACTAAATTATCAAGAATTCCAAAAATGTCATAGTAATTTGATGGCTATCATCCTGGGTCTCTATTTTACTGGGTTAAAACGATATTGCGTTTAACGTGTTTTGGTATTTTGTTTTTAAATCAGCCGCCATTAATGTCAAGTAAATAAGAACTATCACAACAATACAGAAACATGTCAAAGGCAATATCGTTTTTACCGTGTAGAATCTCAGCCCTGAAAATTGCCCTGTTTATATCCAAATTCTATCATACGAATTACCATTTTTGTTTGTTTTAAAATTGAAAATGGCATTTAATAGCAAAGGTAATTGAACTTTATTACCATGCAGTTAGATTTAAATTATCTGTCCCAAAAAAAAAACCTGTTTTGGTAGTATGATGGGTCTCACGAGATTAAAATATTAATTACTTTTTAGTTTGGAATTTTTTTTCTGATTTCAATCAATGAGTATTGAGAGAGTTTTCAATTACAATAGTGATAAATTTGAAAGTATTCAATTTTGATTTATTTGTTACTTTAAAAATACTGAAATAAGCTTAAATTTTGTAGTTACTTTAACCCTTGGCTTTTCAAATATTCCGCTTATTTGCAATATAAACAAAACAGAGTTTCAATCCCTTTTTACTTTATTATAATCAACTGAAAGGGACATGCTCCCACTGTGTTGTGCAATTTTCATTTCTCTAAGTGAATTCTGGTGTCGGCTGCTAATGAGCTTCACTTGGTTTATCTCTCATTAATATAACACTCGAATTCACTCGCAACTCTGTTTGCATTCTCTAGTTTTATTTTTATTTTATAACATCGTACTGCATTTTCTTTACTACTTCTAGTGTATTCAAATTCTAAATGTTTAAAAAACTTCATTTTTAAAACATTTTCGAAGAAGCATAACCATTGCCTTCTATAACCAATTATGTTATCTGTTAAATGCTATCCCACAGCAAAATAAAACTTTAATACCTACCACCAGAATATTATTTTATAAAAACACTTAAAGTAGTAACACAAATATCAAAATCAAAAAGTCCTTATTCTCTCACAAACACGACACCTAATTAAGACCAACACAAAATTAAACTGATAATTTAGTTCCGGAGTAACTTTTAATGATGAAACTTCCAGCCGGCGATACATATGCGTGTAAAGTATGACGTCATCCTGCCAAAATGGTGCACTGCGTACCTACTGATGCACTACGGCTTCGTGCTCAATGGTTTCCATCAGCTGTTTTTGATGCACACGGTAAGTACAAGCCTTTTAACGTAATGCTGTGGCCCTAGTAACAAGCAGGGTGGGTACTATGACATGCCCAAGAAATTCAGTTTAGGATGAGCGTAAAGGACAGAGCTATAGCAGTTACAAAGCTCTCTCTCACCGTGAACTGAATTATTTAAGCCATGTCATGGTAACCCCATGCATTTAAAAACCCGACTGCACAAGTTAATAGTGCCGTCTATGCTAACTCATCAGCATCACTTCATCGAATTCCACTTCATCGAATGTATCATTTCATCGAATTTCATTTCATCGAACGCTATTTTCTCCTGAAACCATCATGTTTTCAGGGTATCTTAAACATTCATTATGTAGGTTAGGTTAGGTTAGATGTTTAAGGTACCCTGAAAACATTATGGTTTCAGCAGAAAATAGCGTTCGATGAAATGATATTCGATAAAAGGTGTTACGACGAAATGATAGACACCCGTCATCTATATTTATATTTTGAAATCCGTCATTACTGTTTTTTTTAAAGATCTAGTGACAGTTGTAAAGCTAAGATAAAGGTAACGTCATCTCGTTGGTCGAAATCTGGACATCCGTTTATCCTGTACGAAGGAGCAAAGAACTGATACATACAGGTCAAAACATTACCGTTTTCCTTCGACAGTCGGATATTAAAGGGTCTTCTGAGGACATACATACATACAAACGAACAGAGAAAGTTGAAACTATCTCCGTACCAAATCCGTCAGATAAGACATTGAAGATGGAATAAACAAAAAGACAAACGCGTTACAAATAAACATAATATGTTTCTGCATTCAGAAATTAACTCTGTACCAGTACAAAACTTCGAGTCGGTTAATGAGGCAATTAATAATGAAACAGTTTCATAATGATTTATCATATACACCGTGTTTTTTTTGATTTACGATAACTTTAAGGGCACGTTCTTCAAGTCAAATTAAGCTAATTTCCCGAAGACAGACATATGATAACTCGTACGGTTATAAAGATATTCAATTATTAAAATTAATCAGTTAATCACGTTAAACTAATGTAAAAGGTTCTTAATTGATACCTAACAATTTTCTTTTAATTACCTATTATGAGTAAAGAGTTTTCAATTGTTAGGTCGTGCACCTGTCAAGTGTTATCTTTACTTGTGTGTGTGTATGTCACGCTGACTTGACGTATTTGACACTAACTATGAGTTAACTCTAAAGACCCTTTTAGAATGATTGAAGATACAACATTTAATTACTTTGTTCTAAACAATTTTTTTTTTTTGCAATATTTTAAAATCTAATGTACCACGTAGTTTCTATACGTGTACCTAACAATATGCCGAAGTTATCGTAAATCAAAAAAAACACGGTGTAGAACATATACAATTCAGACTCAAATTGATGCTTGTAATTAGATATTATTAACGAATTTTTGCTATTAGACCACTGGACCTAGGTACTTGAAAATTGGAAGGAATATTATGGGTATTCCAGGGATAAGAAAACGAGTCAAGGTCCTCTAGTAGCTTAATTACTTTTAAGTACTCTAAATATTCCTGATTAATCAACTATCAGACTTAGCTCATCCTAATCAGTCTGCTCAATCAAGAGTAAACTCGATCGGTGCTCAGAACTTGGCATTCATTAACAGAGATCCTAGAGACGAATGAGTGCCGGAGTTTAATCTTACAACTCATCAAAGAGTACTTTGAGTTACTACAATTCTGGTAAACGGATTCATTGGACGAGACTATTCTGAAAATGGACTTGGCAGTATTTTTGATTTTTATTGAATATTAGGTAATTGCCCGCGACTTTTTATGCGTAGAAGTCGTTTAACGCTACTCTCTTGGGAATCATCTAATTTTACAGAGAAAAGAGTACTCTATCTCTGTCTTGGGGCTTTTTACTATTTTTGTACCAAATTACATGTATATTAGTTGAGGCGTTGAACAGTGAAAAGGAAACAAACACATCAAAATTATACTAAATACTTTACTCCATACTAATATTATAAGTGCCAAAGTGTGCCTGTCTGTTTGTCTATCTTTCTGTCTGTTATCTCTTCACGCTTAAACCGCTGATTCGATTTAGATGAAATTTTGGTATAGATATATTATGATTCACGGGGAAGGAGAAAGGATAGTTTTTATCCCGGAAAATTGTATCGGTCCCGAGGGAGCAGCGATAAATAACTTCTAAAGGAGAGAGGGGGTAAAAGCTAGTGCTTAATATTATAAATGTGAAAATAACACTGTTACACTTTCACAGCAACGATTTCGGTAAAATTTGGTATGGAGATAGCTTAAACCCCCAGAAAACACCAAGGGTACTTTTTACTGGCGATAAATGACCTATACGCGGGCAGACTAGCTAGTTATAAAACAGAAGATCATTAGAGATTCTTATCTCAACATCAACAATCACACTAAACCGATCCTAATCTGTCTTCTCAATCAAGGGTAAACTCGATCGGTGCTCAGAACTTGGCATTCATTAACAGAGATCCTAGAGACGAATGAGTTCCGGAGTTTAATCTTACAACTCATCAAAGAGTGCTTTGAGTTACTACAATTTTGGTGAATGGAGTCAGTGGACGAGACACTATTCTGAAAAGGAGTTTAGCAATAATTTCGATATTTAAAAAAACACTCACTGTTTCTGCCCGGCGTCGTCTCTCTTTCCTTCTTTATAATTGAGAATAAAGAATAAACTTCAAAATTATTTTTAAGAAATACGCCATAATTTCGGACGGATTGATGATTGATTTATTTCGAACAAACCAAATATTTACAAAAAATATTTAAATATTTACAAGTATTTCATGAAACTATATACTTATACTTAACCATAGAATAAAATTAAATGTAAAGTTATTTAAATGAAATCTAAAAAGGTGCCTGTGGCCTAAATGTTAGCAGCATTACTTCGCTGACTAGCAATGATAATACGTTAAGCGAGGAAACTGCCAGCTTTAAGAATAACAATAATAATAATAATAATAAGAATAAGATTTTTGATAAACCGTCTCATTCTCAAACTTTTTCGATTTTAGATTAATCATGCCTAAAAAATAAAAGGACGGGTTGCACTCCGGGAGTGCCGGCAAAAGTGAAAACTTAAATATTAACGTTGTGCATTTACAAACGTTGCCCTGCGCCGCCTTGACCGGGGTTCGATTCCCCGCCGGAGAGCCATTTCTAGCGGTATAGTAGAAGTATCCTGTCCCGTCTCGATATTGAAGATAATAAATTAGACACTTTTTAAGAAATGAAGATGTTTAATATGATCAAAAATTTTAAAAATACAGAAAAATAAGCAGGAGGGCACCAGACACGAGATCTCGTGTCTGGTGCCTATCGAAATTATTAGTGAACTGAACTAATGGATCGAAAATTACAAAAAAATCAATAATTTTGAATTTGGAAAGATTTAGATGGTAAAGAAAAAGTGGCCAGGAACGTAAAAAAGGAGGTTTGTAACAACCTCGTTACAAACAAAACAGCAGGCGCAGGCATACATTTTCGCCGCGCCGTAGAAAGAGAGGGGGATACTTCCTACCCCGCGCCGGCTGTCTACTCT
This sequence comes from Acleris holmiana, assembly GCA_949316455.1. Lineage (NCBI taxonomy): Eukaryota > Metazoa > Arthropoda > Insecta > Lepidoptera > Tortricidae > Acleris > Acleris holmiana. The sequence goes on along the minus strand of OX438769.1, from coordinate 2,905,382 downwards.
CCATCCGTCTTACGAATTTTCGGTCAGGTCACGTGTCCTGACGCAAGTTTAACATTTTTTACCCATTACAAAAAAGTGTACAACGCCGCTAAATAAGTTTTCACTTCATTTTTTTTTGTATAATAAGCCTTATTTTTAATAAGCATGCCTGAATAAGACGAACAATAATCCGACACTATACGAACAAAACGAATATTTTTATACTACAAGTATACGACAACAAATTTGTAGAGAAATGGAAGAGATTTTAGGGTCAAGATATCGATCTGTCAAGTTAGATTCGGGAAAATTCCGGTTTCAACCCGGACGACACTTGACTTTTAGGTCTGGGTTTGACGCGACGGTGGCCTAGTCGGCAGTGAAGCCAGCGGTCCTGGGTTCAAATCTCGGTAAAGGCAGATATTTGTGTGATGAGCGCGAATATTTGTTCCTGAGTCTTGGATGTTTTCTATGTATTTAAGTATTTATTTCTCTGTACGTTTATCGTTGTCTAGTACCCATAGTACAAGCCTAGAGCTTAGTTTGGGACTAGGTCAATTTGTGTCAGATTGTCCCCTGATATTTATTTATTTATTTTTATTTTAGGTATTTCATGTTAAACAATATCTATAATTCTACCAACCATTTTTACCCGACTACCCGAAGCAGGGTTGGCTCGCTCTGTAGCTTAAACGGTTTGACACAATTCAACGTATGTGGTATAATATGATTCGTCTTTACTAACAAAGTGACATAGCATATATATATATAAAAAAAAAAAAACGTTCTCAAAAAAATATAGTATGGAGGGATTACTTTTTTAATTTTATTATAACAGGGTGTCAAAATGAAAGTAAAAATAACACTTAGATGCTACCATTTTGACAGGCAAGGCTAGTTTATCACTTTTCAGTTGATAATTTTACTGCAGTCAGCTTTTTTTTTTCAAGCAATTTTTTTTGTTTATTAAAAAGAAACAAGCTTCGAGCTACCTCAGAATAAGGCTCTATAACACTCCAACAAGGCTCCGTAAAGTTCCAACTCGTTCGTAGATAAAGACAAGTTCCATTTCACTCAGCACTTTAAAGGAATTTGAGGACTCAGCACTTGGGCTGCTTTGTCATGGTTCATATTTAAATACATAAATATTAAAATTAGGAGCCAGATCATGCAACAAAAGTAACTTTATCAGATAAGCCCTAAGGTTTGTATTCCTTATTTCGTAGAGTAATACCACCTTCAATCATTCTGCAATTATCTGATATTTTACAAACATACATAAATAATAAATAAACAAATAAATAAATCATAGGACATTGTCACACTAATTGACCTAGTCCCAAACTAAGCTCTAGGCTTGTAATATGGGTACTAGACAACGATAAACTTACTTATATATAGAAATATATACTTAAATACATAGAAAACATCCAAGACTCAGGAACAAATACTCGTGCTCATCACACAAATATCTGCCCTTACCGGGATTTGAACCCGGGACCCCTAGCTTCGAAGGCAGGGTCACTACCAACTAGGCTAGCGTGTCGTCACATAACATCACGCCTTCATTCATAACATCACATACATAACATCACGCCTTCATTCCCAGAACCCGGGCCTGCCAGCTTCGAAGGTAGGGTCACTACCAATTGTGTCGTCAATCAATCAATCTTAAACATAAAAAAATCAAGAACAGAAATATTTGCTCTTACCGGGAGTAGAACGCAGTATCACTTGCTTCGTAAGCAAGGCCACTATGATTCCCATTCGGTCACACTTCGTAACTTACAACATCATCACATCACGCCTTCATTCCCAGAGGGTAGGCAGACCTACAGAAATACCAATAACTCTAAAAATACTTGTTGATAATTCTGTAATCACATTTTGCACAAGTAAGCTTATAAATTTTAAACTAAAATTCAACTCATCGAATGTACCATTTCATCGAATTTTATTTCATCGAAATTTTCAGTTTAAACATCTAACCTAACCTAATCTACGTAATTAATGTTTAGATACTCTGAAAACATTATGGTTTCATCAGAAAATAGCATTCGATGAAATGATACACTCGATGACAGCTGTTTCGATAAAATGATAGTCACCCGGAGATAGCTTGCACCCTGGATTAACACGTAGCCCACGTTTATCCCGGAAAATAAAAAAAGCCTAGGGAATAACGATCCCCCGCAACATGGGATGATCTAATAACTAATTCTACGCAGAAGTACTTTGTACAGTACCGCTAAACTCTGCATGAAATTTGGTAAACATAGATTATGGTCTTAAATAGTACATAATATCGTCACTAGTTTGCAAAAACCGCGTATCTCATATTTCGTGATGTACGATTTTAATCTTATTACGAAGTGTAACAAGTTTAAAATTGTACAGTCAAGGTTATAAATATGTATACACTTTAGTACCTTGTCTATTTAACGTCATGTTTAAACTGCCATATGAAATTGTCACAGCGATTAAAGTGACAAGGTACTAAAGTGTTATACATATTTATGACCTTGACTGTACATCATGAAATATGAGACACGAGGTTATTAAAAAGTAGTGACGATATGCTACTTTAGAACCCGAAATATTTGACCGTCCCTGTGGAAATAGCGATAAACGACTTTTACGAGGACGGAGCCGCGGGGAACAGCTAGTAAATAATGTTTAATATTATAAAATATGACCCTATGTCCTCTTCTGGGACTCAAATCCCATACCAAGTTTCATGTAAATCGGTTCAGCAGTTTATCCGTGAAAGCTTAACAAATAGACCAACAGACAGTAACTTTAACATGTGTAGTATTAGTATGGATACTATAGTATATTTTAGTATCCCTTCGGGCGGCAATCGCCGGATACCTGGCAGGGGCCCGACGGGAGGTCATCGCGAATTCGGCGCATGTTAGAAAAAAAATCATTATTCAATAAACATTGTGGATGTTATATTATAATTTTATATCTTTGGATTCAACATAAAACGGCCTATCTAATTATATAATAATGAAGGCCATTCCATTTATATGAATTTTGTTAGACTTGATCAAATCTCAGATGGACAATTTTTTCATATCAAAATAGTATGTAAAAACATGACAAAACTACAATAAAACGATTGAAAACTGTTCATTACTTAGCTTTTCATGATTCTTCTTAATGTTTTAGAAGATTTACTAAACCAACCTAACACACTAAACAGAGAAACAGATGTTTTCTCAGCCGCGGCTGTTACTGAATGAGGGAATTTCTGACGAAATTTATTTGAAAGTGTTGTCGCGACCCTTATTGTATGCCACCCTCTATTCACGAACGCATCTTGCAAATAAGAGCAAAACAGATGTAGATTAAGCGGGTTTTTTTAAATGTAGATACGAATCTATGCCATCGTTGAGTCTCCGGCGCTTGTCGCTCAACGGTCCTTGGAAAGCGCCGGGGACCCGGCGATCGCCACATATACGTATTGTATAGTATACATAGTATGGATAGATAAATGTGCGTTTTACTAGTCTGGTGTTTGTATTGTAAGTTTTGATATCTGTTCTTTCAGACCATGCCGCCTTTCTCTGTTACTATACTGGTGCTCTTCATCTTGGCTTCCCTCACCGTCTTTGGGATGATCCTCGACGCGTCTCCAAAGGCGCCACTCTTGGAGACCGTCAGGTGTTTCGCCACAGTCATCATCACAAGATGGCTGTTCAGCATCAACCCTATGATCCAGGCTTTGTACATAATTTCTGGACTGTTCTGGTTTGTGTTTGTATGTAACACAACTGAGATCAAAGCGACCAAATATTGTGATTGAGGCATATTTATAATTGAGAGAAATACATAATGGTTGTAATATGTAATGGTTTTTTTCTCAAACCGTACACTTTTCAGGATTATTACACTCTCACCTAGACTAACTGATAAGGTCTATGTAATGGCCTTGTAAAAAAACCTGCAAATGTTAAGGTTATAATTATGACCATTAAATATTTTGAACTTTTTGTTACTACTATTGAGTTATGATCCCGTGAATAAGATTGTTAATATTCTATTAAGGTAATAAAGGTCGTTATGAAATTTGCGTTTGATTTATGCATGCTGCATTTGTTTGCTGTCAAATGCTGTCAAACATATTTTATCCCACTACCAACCCTGTTCCGGTATGAGGAAGACAACCAGGGCTGGTATTCTACACGGTACTGTAACGATACCGTCTTTGACGTGTTTCCGTATTGTCAACGTTTTGATAACTCTTATGTCATTACAATAATGGCGACTGTGACATAAGCGATTCTAAAACACGTCGAACGCGATATCATTATAACGCAGTAGAATAGAGGCCCAGGTAAACTATAAGCTTAGAGGCATTCCACATTAGGCCTCAGGGTTGGCAACGCATTTGGCGTCTTAGATTTGCAGTCTTGTGATTGAAGTTTTAAGAATACAAATGGGTCTCAGATCGCACTTACCATCAGTTGGCCTGTGTACGCGTCTGTCAACTCTTTACAGTAAAAAAAAACTATAATCAGTGACAAATTTGGAGGAAATTTCGCCATGAAATATCAGGTAGGTTAATAAAGATAAATAAATTTAATATGCAGTTACAGTGTACGCGAAAATATTAAAACACTAGACGGGTTTTAAAACCTTTGTTTTTAGTCAACTAGATGTTGCACAGCTAATTAAGAGGCCGTATGCTCAGTGTCGGGTTCCGAAGCCGTTTTAAGTACTACAAACATCAAAATCAACAAGTAATAACTAATTTTCTATATAAAGTCAATTGGCGCCGTCTTAGATGACTTTATCTCAAGAACCAATGATGTCTACTTAGTCGTGATAGTTTTCCTTAAAAATTCGTTATAGGTATGTTCTTTCATTTAAGTTTTTTTCAGAATTTTAGCTTTTGTAGTTTTGGCTGTAGTGTCGCCCCCTACTTGAATCTAACAAAAATTAGAGCTTTAAAGCTTAATATTTCTTAATTTGTTTCGCAAACCCGTTATATTTTTGAAAGAACTATCCAACGACACCCCACATATAAGGTAGACGAGAAAACAAATATACATCCCCAACCTGCATTAACTGTGTTTTTTGGTAAATAAATATATTTTGTTTTTTTTTTTGTTTTTTAAGTTACGCGTAGGGGAGGTACCTACCCTAAAAAAAATGTTTATTTACATTTTACTGTACCACTTTGTTTGCGTGACTAATATGCATATTCATGCCAAATTACAACTTTCTAGTACTAAGTCTCTGCGCTAGGCTGCGGACGGACGGACGGACGGACATGGCGAAACTATAAGGGTTCCTAGTTTAACTACGGAACCCTAAAAAGGGATGGCTTTATGTGCTTCCACGTGGAGAACGTAAGACGGATATAGTTTGCGCGTGCGTTGATTACAGCGACAAAATCAATCAATTGCTGTTACTACTAAAAAACAACAACTTTAAAAAAAAAAAAAGTGTAGGACATCAACGCCAAACTTTTATTCCCAGATTGGGGTAGGCAGATCTACAGAATACAAACAACTCTAGTTATAATACTCATAATAAATCATATATCATCATTAAAGGTCGTAAAACATGCAAAAGACGAGTCATCTTGGTAACATAAAATTGTCGGGGAGTTTGTTTCTAATCATGTTTTCACGTTTAACAAACTCAAAGAAATATGATCAAGTTTAATATAATGTATTATGACTATCGAGATCCAGATCGCGGAACACTATAGACTTTATCATATCCTCTTGAGACCTACCATACAAACGGAGATTTTTGTGAGTGGTAATTTGAATCTAACTATAAGGAAATAAAGTTCAATTACTTTTGCTCTTAAATGCCTTTTTCAGCTAAGATACAAATAAAAATGAACTTTATTTCCATTGAAATATAGTTTAAACTAAATTGTTCTTATTACTCTGTTGTATTTTTAGAATTAAAATAGTGTCCGATTGACATACGAGTAACATAAATGATGCAATAAACTGGATTGTTGCTTCCTCAATATGAATAAATATAAAAGCTTGATAAGAATAATTATAAAAATAGCTAATATTTCTTGTTCAGGGTCCGTGTTGCAATTAGTAAAGCGATATTCTTATACATTCGTCATGTTTTCTGTTACTTTTTGTCAGGCATTTTACGCAATGATTAAACATTTGATGTAGGTGTCTTTTTTCTTTCAATGGTATAAAAACAAAGTCACTTTCCGCCGTGTGTCCGTCTGTAAATCCACTAACTGCTCGTAAACCAAGCAAAGGATTTTAATGTGGTTTTCACATTCAGTTACATAATTTTTCATTGAAGATTTTTTTAATGTTAAGGAGAACGCACATGAGCGCTTAGGCCACCTGATGGTAAGTGGAATCTGCGACCATAGACATTTAAATTCTCAAGACTATAACCCTAAGACCTGAAATGCGTTGCCAACTCTGCAAACAGCCCTGATGCGCTACAGAAGCGAGGCAGCCCCATTAGCACCTGGAAGGCGTTATTATATTGGATCTGGAGGGCTCCGTAGGTCCGTTGCATATACCGTATCCACAAGCTGCTGGTGTAAAAAGAAGTGCAGTAGGATCTACACAGCGTAAGTCTAACTTTTCTCGCACAGTATGCAAAGTTGTGGGCAATCATGCCCCTTATTGACCAAGCCCTCCGTTCCCGCTCGATGTCTGCTTCGTCTTTTACGTCGGTAGCTACCACATGACCTAGACACCACCACACTCGACCATGACATAAGAAGCCATTATAATGATAAATTCGGTAGTCTACCGTGATCTGAACTTCAATACCAATAACGCCCATGTCTGTTCTTTGGATTTATCAAACTTACTCTTATTTTTTTTGCATGTTTTTGGTTCAATATTCGAAGCCCTTATAGTTTCGCCATGTCCGCCCGTCCGTCCGTCCGCAACTTTTAGTACTAGAAAGCTGCAATTTGGCATGAATCTGCATTTTAGTCACGCCAACAAAGTAGACTCCCCCTCTACAGCCAAAACGACACATACTAAAAATCAGAAAAGAATCTTAACTGAAAGAAAATATAACGAATTTTACAGGAAATTTATCATGGCTAAGTAAAAATCATTGATTCTTGAGATACAGGCGATTAAAGTGTTTACACGTACTAAAATCATCTAAGTCGGCACCAATTGACTTTAAATGGAAAAAATATTATTACTTGGTGATTTTTGTTTGCAGTACTAAACGGCTTCGGAACCCTACACTGAGCATGGTCCGACATGCTCGCCTGGTTTTAATTCAATAGTTGAGTACTTGACTTTATTATTTAGCAAGAGCCTTTAATTGATTTTCAATATGTTTGTACGTCACAAAATTAATCGCGATTAAATCAACCGATGGACTATACGAATAACGATTGTACACAATCGTCATTTTAATCGACTAAATTTCAAGATTAAATCACGATTAAAAATTGGAACACGGACGGTACAATAATTCAATATGTTGTAAATCACGTTATACAGATGTAAACTGTTTAGCTGTAGCAATCTGTCAACGTAACTCGAAACTTAGACTTACAAAAGAAACTTATCAGTTCCTAATATTAATCGAGAGAAAATTAATCTAATTAATTAATCGATTGACAATTTAATTGCTCGTAACTAATCGGTGATTAATTTAATCGTAACTAAATTAATCGAAACTTTTACGACTAAGATTAATCAATCGCCATTTTTAATCGTTAATGGTTAGTCGATTATATTTTGCCCATCACGTATAACTATGATTCAAACTTTTTACATCACTAAACAGGTAATTATTAAAGATAAAAACGATTATAACACACTTAATCTGTAACGTAAGTACGATTGCAATAACTATGCAAATTTAAATGTCAATCAACTTCTCCATTTCCATTCTCTTTACTTTAAAATGAATAGACAATGTCGACTTGAAATTGATATTTTTTCGACTTCGCTTGCTTTTAATTTATATTTATTTATCTTATCGAGATGGGTTCTCTACACCGTAGTCTTAAATTACCTCAGTTATCTGAACGTACAGGATCCCTCATCATGTTCATTAGAGCATCAGGTACCACAGAAGACACTTGGTACTTTGATTATCTTATCGAACAAATCGGCCGTTTCGGATACACGTTGACCCTCCAGATTCCTACGTGCAATACCCCACTTACATTCTTAGCTGGGTTTTCTCACGTTGATTTCCTTAAGGTCCAGCGGAACTATAACGACTGAGGGGTGAACGTGTCTTTTGTTAAGTGATTACTAACTTGTAACAAAACAACTCGACAGCGCCACCAGCGTCAGACAGCGCAACTAAATCTGACAGTGCGCTACATCGCGCTAACGAAGTTTCTTCAGTCGGTTGACTTATATACCACTTCCAACTTCATCCAAATGGACTTCGGTCCCCAGGCATAACACCCGCCTGGAGAGAGGTCTCTCTATTATTCTCTCCTCCTACATTGGTGACCCCGACGTGATCCTCTCTTCCTACAATACTATTAAAACTGTTTATGCGCCCTTGTAAAATAGTAAAATTTCTAAAAACAAGAGCAAACATACCTAGTTTAATACAGGTCCTTTAAAAAAAAATACCCCTCATTCGAAGTGATACTGCATGGTAATAGTATAGCATTTCAAATTTAATGTTGTTACCAATAGAGTACAGAATGCTTCGACTTCTACGCCACGTCTCGTTCTTTGGTGATTTGGCAGCTGAGCACTGGGGTACCTAACAATCACGAAGCCTAAGCCACTAGGCCATAGACTCTCCAATTTGAGACCACGACTCGACTCCGCAGGCCCACACACTCTGCCCTCCTAAGCCAATAAGTCGCATCTCAAATTCAATAGCCAAAGCAGATTCAATCCTATACTATTAGTAATAAAGTTGCATTTGCTATTGGAGTTTTGTGTGAGATACTGCCATTTGTTAGCAGGGCGGAACTGTTGCCGCTAGGTTCAATACGTTACAGACTTTAATTGTTCAGTCACAATTTTACCCTGAACAGTGACGACGTGAAGTTCCTCTTTTTTATATCAGACATAAAATTAGTATAAAACACTGGAATTATAACAAAAAAAAAATACAAAGGCTAAGGGTCTCCCCGAACGACGCGGAATCGGCTAGCTGATCAAAAAACTCTTAATATCTACGCAATAAGAGCGAAAAGACGTCGAATCGGCTCGGCTGACGTCGGTCGTCGACGGCGGAGCCGAACGACTAACTAAATTAAATGTCAAACTAGTAATTATAATAAAAACAAAAACAATTAACTCTTACTAGCCGCTTATACTCGTAAAGGGTGTTAAAACGACCTAACAATAGGGAATATGAATAATTTTATTTCTTACGCTATCTGGACGGTGCTATGAAAGAGAAGGATAAATGTATACGCGAAACAATTGCCGTGTTATTTTTAACCGACTTCAAAAATGGGGAGGTTATCAATTCGATGTATGCTTTTTATTTTTGTGAGTTTGTTACGCGATTATTCCGTTTGTAGATAGATTTTGAAAATTATTGTTTTGTTTCAAAGGGTGTACTCTCGAGGTGGTCCCATTGCCACCAAGTTGGTATCGGACGAGAGGATCCGTGAGGAGTTGAGAAAACTCCTCAAATGTTATAGGAATAAATATACGTGGATGACATAACTGTATTATTACGATGATCACTAAAACGTATGAAATAAAAAATGATTTAAAAAACTAAAAACTGTCTTCTAAGAGCAAGAAATAACTTCTTTCAAAATGATAGAGTCCAACTGAAGTCAGCATCTCGCTATATTTTAACCAAATTCCGAATTCATGAAAATCATTTTAAAATTACTTTTCGGAGACGGTTTTTAGTTTTTTTAAAACATTTCTTATGAAGTTTCAAAAAGTCATAGACCCCGTGCAAAAACACTACAAAAAAATCGACGATAGCATGCGTCACAGCTTTATTCCATGTTTAAAATATACGGACCTCATAAATATTTTTTTATTTATTTTAGAAATGACTATGTTTAAGACTATGACGATAGAAAACATCCAAGACTCAAGACCAAATAATCGTGCCCATCACACAAATCTCTGACCTTACCGGGATTTGAACCCAGCTTTGAAGGCAGGGTCACTACCAACTAGGCCAACGTGTCGTCAAAAAACATTAAAAAGTTATTTAATTATTATACAAACTTGTGCTTCTCGAAATAATAGTTTAAGGTTCAATAAAATTAAGGTATAATTTATGCGCAGTACGTGTAAATACGCCATTAGGAGCTAAACCGGTTTGGATACTATTATGAAAGTGTACTTCTTCTTGCATCATAACCCACTTGATTACCATTAGGTTGTCGGACCGCATATTAATATTTATACCACGGACAACATTGAGATGTATGGGCATGATCACTTTATCGAATACATTGTAAACTATAGAAAAAGACAAGTCATAACTTAGTTAATTTATGCTTGAACTAGGATAATTTAATGTTAAGTTACTTAGTTGTAAAGACAGTGAATGTCGTTTCAAGTGCAATGTAATATTGACGATATTTCAAATGATATGAGAATCGTGATCTTGGCGATCCTAAGCTTTTTTCTAACGCATTTTTTTGTTTTTATGTTATTAACTAAGCGACTCAGTTTAGGTATTTGGAATTGTATACATAAAAACAACACGGAATCAGTTCGTTCGTTTAATTTTTACTATTATTATATCTGAAAAGCAAAACTCCCGATGTACTTTTTAAACTGGTTCTCTTTCTTTGAATTATTTAAACGAAACTAGAGGTTACTTGTAAACAAACTCCGCACCAGTATAACAAGCTAATTGAATAAAACTTCAAACGTATTACATTCAGCAACTTTTTTTAAATATATTTTTTTTACGTTAATAGCCCATTTTGATGCATGTGCGGAAAGTATGTCATTTTACACGAGTCCCAAGACTCGGGACGGGGAGTTCCGCACGTGTATCCAACGACGTTTTTTAATACATTAAAAAAAAAAACAATAAAAACAAAAATAAACCAGTAAATAAAACTATTACAAGAGACAATTTTACTTTTAATTGACACAGACTTTATAAAATGGCAACGGTTGTGACCATTCAGCCTAATAAAAAAAAATACATGGTAATTTAATTACCTTTATTTAAAAATCGAAAAGTATAATCCTCTATTAACCAGCGCTAATGCATAAAGGTGAATTCACAGTACAGTTACATTATATTACCTATGTAAAGTTTCAATGCTAAATGACTTAATCACAAAGTGGTTGAACATGCAAACTCTTTGGTTAGATGCACGGCTTGGAAGTTGAAACATAGTAATTTTTAAAAAAATTGGAAAAGTAAAACGCACTAGTGCGAAATATCCAACTTTCCGCACGATATGCAGCTACGAAAAGTACCACTTTTTGAGCAACTGTGTTAAAAAAATCTTTATCCTGTAACTGTCTTCTACGAAAGACAAGCTTCGTGTTTGGTGACAATTTCCTTTATTTATTAGTAAGGGTAATAACGGTTTACATGTTACTTATAAATAGATTATAATATTTCACACCAATATTTTTATTTTCCAGCATTAAAACTTGAAAACTTAAGCCGCTATAAAAAAACGAAGTGTCAGTAAATAAAATGCTAAAAAGGTTTTTTAGTGGCCTGGGCATCAAATCGACTCAATGTCACAAAAAGCTCGGACCACACATTGTCAAACGAGACCGAATAAAAAAATACTGGACAAAAATAACGAGTCTTGACATGATACCAATTTCAACGAAAATAGACTCGAGGGATCCAAGAGGCTCGTTTTTGATAGAAAGTAAATAAAGCGGGACATTTTGAGCCCCCAATTTACGACGCTGGTGTGATTCTTTAACGTGATACCGAGAGTTCGACGTCGATTTTAACAACATTATCTAGCTAATATGAATCAATCTTGGCTCCCTTTTTACGGTTTGGTACGCATGTAGAAAAACAAGCATCCTGTATAAATGCTTGTCGATTGGTATTGTTGCCTAGCAACCCGCACACGTTCCGTGTTTTGTTATGCATTACATACTTGTGAGAAAATATACTTTGACCTTTGTTTTTCAATAGTAGCTAAGTAGTAAGAAACCAAGGAGTCATGTCATTGTTTAGGTTATACTTTAGATAGGACTGACAACTTAATTGAACAGTTTTAGCAAACTACGAGCTTAACAAACGATTATTGTATAGCTGCCATACCTTGTACTATCAAAAATTATTCGTATATAGAAATACGAGTAAATAAACTATCAGTTTCTGGAGAATTTACTTTGTATAATTGGTTTGATGAATTTGATCTTTTTTATTTAGAAATGCTAAATATATGTATATTCACTTGGTCAAAACATAAACCCATATTGTTTCTATATTAATTTAAAAGTTATTGCTAAAGTTATAGCTATTATTAAACGCTTCAAAAAGAGCTAAAGTTAAAATATGAGAACGATGTTTTGGTGAAAATTTGGGTACCTAGTCTTTTGCATTTTTTTTTTTACTTAATTTGATCTTATTTATTTTTTAAGCATGAGTATTTGTCTGCGCCCACCGAAAAAAAAATACGGCTAAACCGGCTTGGTCCATACTGTTGAGTTTCCTTGTGGGGGCATACGGTGTGTACGATCGAGGCACGCACACATGCAAGCCGCGATATATTTTTTGATGACAAACTACTGTTTAACCTGTGCCTGTGTGCTCAGTTGCCTGTTACTTTTGCCTGAAAAACAGGATAACTCTAGTTCCGGCACATGTGTAATAACATTAGTTCTATGTAAACATGAGCGATATGTAAACAATATCATTAAGTTTTATGATTCAATCTTATCTTATTTTACTTGCCTTAATAACATTTTAAACTAAATGATAACTTCTTTTAATAACACTGTGACCTCATTCATGGTACGAGTATCTTATATCCTCGTGCAGCCCACTGGAACTTGAATCTAACAACAAGGAAATAAAGTTCAGTTACCTTTGCTCTGAAATGCCCATTTCAAATTTGAAACAAACAAAAATGAACTTTATGATTCTTCAAATATACCTAGTTTTAACTAAATTGCCTTGATTATGTACCTCCTTGGCACACCGTGTCACACGACACGGCCCATGCTCAGTGTAGGGTTAGGAAGCCGTTAAGTACTACTAACACAAAAATCAACAAGTAATAACTAATATTCTATTGAAAGTCAATTGGCGCCGACTTAGATAATTTTAGTAGGTATAAACACTTTGATCGCCTGTATCTCAAGAATCAATGACGTCTACTTAGTCGTGATCGTTTTGCGTTTAAAATTCGTTAGACGTTCTTTTATTTAGGGTTATTTTCAGATTTATTGTATGTGTAGTTTTGGCTGTAGGGTTGGGGCACTTGAGTCTAGCAAAAATTAGCGAAATTACAGCTTTCTAGTATTAAGAGTCTCTGCGCTAGGCTGCGGACGGACGGACAGACATGGCGAAACTATAAGGGTTTAACTACGGAACCCTAAAAATGCGGTATCGCCCACTTGAAGTCGATTTTATCGATGAGAATATGAAAACACATTTAAGAATAACCAGGTTATAATGTAAAAAACTAAAAGATATCAATTGGGAATCGTTCCTATTATGATATGACACGTATCTATGGATGCTCTGTGACATGTTTCAGTCGTAGATACTGTAACGAAAACATAATACTTACTTGTAATAACAATTTGGGACGAGGTAGGAAAAGTAATTAAAATCTAGCATGTTTATTTAGAAAAAATATCTTCTTTTAAGCAAAAATAGGTGTTTAAAAAGGTGTCCCCTTGTTTTACAGACAGAAAATTTACAGAATTTTGTTTCACAGAAAATGTTTCATATACTATTCGGTTCTAGTATTTTTGTTTCGAATATATTTTTTTTAAAACTATTTATTTGAAAGAAACAAATTCCACAGAAAATCAATTCAATGAATTTTATAATTTAATTTTTTCATTGAACAAACCTATCAAACAATATAATTATTTTTTAACGATACCTTCTTTTACAGAATATTTTTTCATAGACCGTATCACTTCGTAGAATTTTCATTTTTTTTTAGAAATTAGATTTCTAAGTAATGAAAATTCTGCGAAGTAATACGTTCTATGAAATAATGTTCTGTAAAAGAAGAGGACACTAACGACAACAGTATACAAAGTCGTGGGAAACTCAATATTCTGTGAATATTTTTTGTGAAACACTATTTAATTCTACGAAATTACTATTTGGAGAGTAAGGGTACACCAATAATAACAAAATCAATTACAACATAATACAAATTATCTTTAAGTATAAGGGTTATAAGCTAAATACTACAGTATGATATAAATATGAGTGAGCGACCATGACCTCTCTGGGCAGAACCGACTTGAATAGGTTAGGTTAGAAGGCTAAGGCGGGAGCGAAGCGAAGCAAGCTCCCGCCTTGCCTTCGAGGTTATTTTTTTTTACATCTCTTGAATAAACTATGCGAAAAAAATTGCAATGAAAATACGAGAAAAAAATTACATGACATGAAATTCTAAACAACTTCTGTCTGTAAAATAACGTACACTGTAAAATGATTTTATAGTTCTTAAGTTATATATTAACTAAATAACATGAGAACAAAGAATATGTAATTTGCTATTATATGATATGAAAAAAGAAACATTGAAATTTATTTGAAATAAAAATTGATGATTTAAATGTCTTCAAAGTAATTATTCTATAAATTGACTATTCTATGAAATGATAATACGAGAAAAAATGTACAAGAAATGAAATTCTAAACAACTTCTGTCTGTAAAATAACGTACAACCGTTTAAAAAACGTCATTGGGTAACGAGCTGACACTTAAAATGTATTATATACAGGGTGATTATTGGTTAGTTAAGAAAAAGTGGGTTATGTTTACCATTTTAAATTTAACGTATATATTATATAGATGTAAGTATGAGTCAACAGAAAGATGCGTTGTTTGAGTTTAGTGGTAAATTCTAAATAAGATAATTTCAGTAAAAAAAATGCTTTTTTGTATTATAACAAAAAAGTAATCAATAAATTGTTTCCCTTGGCTGTCGCACCATAACAAAGCTAGATTTGACAAGTATGTAAATAATTTCACAAAATCATTTGTACATACTTATCAATGAGCATTTCTCAATATTTTTGCCACATTGAGGTGACATCTACAGATAAAAAAGCAGGTAGGTAGAGAACATCAAACTATGGAATAACTAAAAAATATTCTAATGTGTCACAAAAAAAATGTATGAGAAATTCCTTTTGCGTTACCAAAAACATGTGAATATCGGTAACACAAAAGGAACTTTCCATACAAGTATTTTGGGACACATTAGAATATTATTTAATTGTTGCATAGTTTGATGTTCTCTACCTAGCTGCCATATTTTTTTTAATATGGAGATGTCACTCAAGGTGGCAATAAAAAATGTGCAGCGACCATTGTGCCTTTGTCCTGCCAGGTTATGCTTATCGATGTGTATAAAGTGCATAAAACGTTACAGCTGCCGCTTTCTGACCAGTACGTTAGTGCGAGAGAGACGGATGCATTTATCCAACGTGACAATGGCGACCATAATACGGGGCCCAATCTTAAGACAGGTTAAAAAGTTTGATAAAAGCCATATTGGCGGGAGAAATACTTTTATTTAAGGGAAGAGGTAACATTTGTACACCGTCATTTAGTTTATTGTAGGTTAATAAAATATTAAAATACATACTTTATTTCAGATAGTATAAAAGTGTAGTTAAAATAAGTCGTTCTACGTTAATTAGTATGAACAGTGACCAATTTCCTTTGCTCTTAATAATGAATAATAATAAATATCAGGAGATAATCTCTACGACAAGGCTCTGAAAAAAAATCAGTATAAAGACAATATTAAAAGCATTTCACATGTTTAATAAACAAAGCAAAATATTTAAAAAAGTATTTAAATATTTTTGTCTTATTATAAATAATATCAAAAATGTCTACGACGGCATACTTCCTTGAATATTATCATAATTATTTTTGTTTGACGTAAAATAAGATCCTGTTACCTAAATAGAAAACACATTATGCTTAAAATAACGTACTAAATCAGTATTTTACTCAGAACTTCAACATCAACATTTAAATTATGACGTATGGCGTTGGAAAAAATATGGTAAATAAGCAATAATACAACTTATAATGAATTCACTCAATTGAAAACAATTTGAACCTTATTAACTCCACACGAGTTGCGTACACGCATTGATGTCAATAACCTAATATTAGCATTGATTTCAAGTACATAGTGTCACAACTGGTTCTCGATTATTCTATTGATGTTTAGCTTGGATCAAAATATTTATGTAGATATTTTTTTACCTCCATCAAAACTCTGAGCGCTGTTTATTCCACAAAATCCAGTATATATATATATATATATATACACACACACACACACACATATATATATATATATATATATATATATACACCGTGTTTTTTTTGATTTACGATAACTTTAAGGGCACGTTCTTCAAGTCAAATTAAGCTAATTTCCCGAAGACAGACATATGATAACTCGTACGGTTATAAAGATATTCAATTATTAAAATTAATCAGTTAATCACGTTAAACTAATGTAAAAGGCTCTTAATTGATACCTAACAATTTTCTTTTAATTACCTATTATGAGTAAAGAGTTTTCAATTGTTAAGTCGTGCACCTGTCAAGTGTTATCTTTACTTGTGTGTGTGTATGTCACGCTGACTTGACGTATTTGACACTAACTATGAGTTAACTCTAAAGACCCTTTTAGAATGATTGAAGACACAAAATTTAATTACTTTGTTCTAAACAATTTTTTTTTTTTTTTTTTGCAAAATTTTAAAATCTAATGTACCACGTAGTTTCTATACGTGTACCTAACAATATGCCGAAGTTATCGTAAATCAAAAAAAACACGGTGTATATATATGTGTGTGTGTGTTAAGACCAGTAATTGTAGGGAGCCTGCCGTTTGGCCAAAATAATTTTGGTCAAATGAATCATTTTCCAAATGTATCATTTGCCAAAACAGTGTTATATAATTTTTTCAGAATTTATTTTAGTACCATATCGTGTAGGTTAGGTTAGCTTTTATCAAATCCTAAAATATTTACTGTTACAGAAAACAAAGCAGGTTAGCAAATAAAAATTTGGGAAATGGAACACTAGGCCTAACGAAATAGACCCCTAATTGTACCACCCTGTATTGTACCATCAATAAAACAAATAATACGGCTTCTCGTTTAGCGCCTCAAGGCAAAAGAAGAGAAATGTAAGCATACTCAGACCCTGACATTATACAGCATGCGTGACAATACACGTGACTTTAAAATTAGAACTACACTAGTACGTGTTGAGTTAGCACCTTATTTAGGGTTACGTACCCAAAAGTAATTAAAACCGGGCAAGAGCACGTCAGACTATGCTCAGTGTAGGGTTCCGAAGCCGTTCAGTACTTGAAAAATGAAAAACAAAAAGTAATAAGTAATTTTCAATTTCATTTGGTGCCATTTTAGATAATTTGAGATGGTGTACTTTAGCCGTGATAGTTTTTTTTTTTAATTCGACATTCGTTTTCATTTAAGTTTTTTTTTCTGATTTTTTCGTATCTATTTGTAGTTTTGGCTCTGTTTATAATGTATGTACAACTTCTCCAAAAGGAGAGTAGGTAGTGTTCGAAAATCTGTACTTATATTACATATAAAGAGGTAAAGTTTGTGAGTCTGTGAAGTTGTAGGGGGTAATCTCTGGATCAACTGAACCGATTTTGATAATTTCATTCTTTTACCAATAGAAAGCTAAGTTATTTGTTTTATTTTTAGACACGGACAGAGTCTCGGGCAACAACTAGTTCTTAACATGGAAAAAAAGTAAAGTAGGTAATGAAATGTTTAGTTTTTTTAACGAAGATATCTTCTAAATTCCTGGTGCCAAAAATCCTACGCGTCTTTTAAATATAAAATTATACAAGTTCCACAGTTGTTCATATAATTATTCATAAGGTAAAGAATAGTTTTATACTTACTTGTTCTATTAGGAACCGCGTATTATCTAAATGTAAACATTGGCTTTGCGTGTGGCATTATGCCACTGTCATAGTAGGTGGTATTAATATCATTTAACCCTTGTGCTGCTGAGGCGAAATGTAAAGTATCATAAATTTTAATTTCACACGGTAAAATTTTGTGTAAAAAAGAAATACATTTATTCTGGTACTGATTCGTCCTGCAAATCGTTTCAATATCGCGTATTCGGCTATTATTGTTTGTAAACGCGCCTAATTATAATATTTTTATTTTTTCAAATTTGTGCTATTACGTATTCATTTAATAGTGCTTTATTATTATTACAACAATACGTATTATAATTTTATTATGAAGCGAATATTATTAATTATATTATTTCATAGCCAGGTTAGTATTTCAAACAAATAAAAGCGTTTTATTCAAAAATACATTTAGGTAATGTTTTGCTATAATATAACAAGGCATTATGCAGAGAATATGTAATAGTACAATAAGTATAGAAGTTGCATTTCCATGCAAAAACGCTGTTAGGCATAAGAAACATGCATACTTTAATGCCTCTCTAACTATCGTATAACTAGTATTCATTCGCACGCGGCGCGTGTAGTGCTAGGGTTGTCACACGCCTCAAATACATCAATGAGGGCAAAAAATGATTTACCTCGTCAGATGTCGCTCGCTCACTTGCGACGACGACTTACTAACGACGTATTTTTAACCGACTTCAAAAAAAGGAGGTTAACAATTCGTCGGATTTCTTTATGTATGTTCCCCGAGTACTCAAACACGACTAGACCAATTTGAAACAATCTTTTTACATTTTAGAGAGTACACTTTCCAGTTTTTCCCATTGTCAAAATGTACCTATTGATCTGATATTGAGATCCTATAATAATCGATAGAACTTTTCGAATATAAGCACACTCTTAGTGATTTTGGTATTTTCAGTAAGAAGTCCAGCATTTGCATTCAGAAAGTATAATTTGGTGAAGTAAAACTGATGATAAAGACGATAAATGGCCATCGGAACTCCACAATGATACCTATTTCTAAAGTGGTGATGAAAATGACTTTTGCGCAGCGCTGCTTGTGATGACCTTGAAATATACTATAGTTTCCAACTAATTTAGAAATGGGACTCGGCATATTATGAATGATTTTACGTCTTTTTGTTTATTCAAACAGCCATTTACACAACAGTAAGTTTAAACGCTTTTCGGAGTACGTTTAACCGTGTATTTTACTATAAATCAACACAACATAACAAGTAAATAATAAAAAGTTCAAGGTTATTCACAAAATTATTACACTTGGTAATTGCGGCATGCTCCGAGATCGATCGTTCAAGACGGCGGCACACGCGCACTCGCTCGCTCGGTGCCGGCCCCGCACTGATATCCATATTATCCATTCTCGGAATGTACGGGCGGGAAGGTTACTAAGGCAGCGCGACACGCCCAGTGCAATCCCTCTGACGTATGTAATTATGTGAATAGTATATAGTTTTTTATGTTAAGGAGAATGCACTGGAGCCCTCAGGCCACCTGATAGTTAGTGGAATTTGAGACCCATAGAAATTTGAATTCTTAAGACTATAATCCTAAGACCTCAAATGCATTGCCAACCCTAAGGACTAAGATGGAATGCCTCTATGCTAGTAATTTCACCGGTTGTCTTATCCCCACACCGGAACACAACAATGCGAACACTGTTGCTTGACGGGTGGTTATTGTACTAAAAACAAAAACAAAAAAAACAATTTGACGACACAATCACGACGACACGCCTAGTTGGTAGTGACCCTGCCTTCGAAGTTAGCGGCGGTTCAAATCGGGATTTGAACCCAATATCTGCCCTTACCGGGGTAAGGGCAGATATTGTGATGAACACGAGTATTTGTTCCTGAGTCTTGGATGTTTTCCATGTATTTAAGTATATATTTCACTATATAAGTAAGTTTATCGTTGTCTAGTACCCAGTCTATTTGTTGCCTAGAGCTAAGTGCGGGACTAGGTCAATTTGTGCGACATAGTCCTGTTTTTTTTTGTTAAATGAAATATTGATATCCAATGGCGAGAGATATAATTACTAATGGGCGACTTAGAAAAAATAAAGATGATAACCATCGAATTAAAAAGGTATTGGTAAAAAATTACTGCATGTAAATATTAATCATCAAATTACATTTACGTTATCTGACTGTCATTAGAACAGGAAATCCTTATCAATGACGAACTGTCAGTAAAAAAATACAATTACTTTTATTTATTAAATTGCTTTATCAGTGCGGAAAGTAACATTTAAAAAGGCAACCCATGAGCACGTGAACTGTTAACACTTGACGCCGCTATTTATACAAATACGACCGAGTCGCCGCGCCGTATGCATTCATTTGTTTGACACCGCGCGCGACCGAACAGTGAACAATTTATTTTGTATTTAATTTTAATACGATTTTTTTACCGACGCGTTATAAGGGTTAGAGACTTTTTTACGTTATAATGTAAAGTGTGGAAGTGAAGTGAATTGACAGTTTGTGTTAAAGTTTTAGTTTGGTAAGTAGATCGCTAATTAATTTATAATAAAAACCGTTTTTCGTTTAATATTAATATATTAACTACCGGGGCTATTTTACTAGGAAAACCATATTGCTTTTGATATTTTGTGGTATTTTATAGTTAAAGACAATATGAAAGTAATATTGTTCTTCCGAGTAGAATAGAGCCCCAGGAGATATAAATAGTTAAGAGCAATTAAAACGGGGAAAGTGACCCGTTTTCATTTAAGAGTGTTAGTTCAATGGTGATTCATTACATTTCACGTAAAAATACTTTTTAGCTCACTGTTTATTTTTTCACCATATTAAATAGTCGTTATTTTCAAACTTAGATGCGTTCTGCAAAGCAATAACAAAAAACTTGTATTTTACTAGCAAAATCATGAAGATTTATGAATTCATGCATCTTTTTAATTGAATTACTCATATATTACATTGAACTTTTTAGCACTTTGTTGCTGTCGTTAATTTTTTTTTTATATTTAATATGTTAAAATTCCAAAATGAAGAACTAAAACAAAAAAATAGATTAAAAAATCTTCAAAGAAGTGTGTATTGTGAATTCCTTTCATGTGTTTTGATAGCATTATCTATTTATCTCCGTCCAAATAATCTAATCTCCATCGATCATCTATTTGTAAAGAAAAACGCAGAATTTTCTCTTAAATATACACACTTTATTAATCTGGTTATAATGAATAGTAGTACAAAATAAATGTAACGAAGATATTTAGTAAAATTAGGCTCTCGTTTTTTTTATGAAAGTATATTATTGATTGCCCCGTGTGGTTGCCGGGTTAGAATAGTGCCACTCCATGTCTTCCCGTGGATGTCGTGAGAGACGACCAAGGGAATAAAGGCTTGTAGTACTGTTAGGCGATGGGCTTGCAACCTATCACTAATACACTAGTAAACATCTTAGCCTGACTATGCAAAATGTGGTTACAAAATTATCAACAAGTTTAGAGTTGTTGGTATTCTGTAGCTCTGCCTACCCCACTCTAGGAATGAAGGCGTGACGTTATGTATGTATGTATGTATATTATTCAAGTTTTATGGGTTTTTTTTTTCAAATCAAAAAAAAATTCAATAATATCCGCCAGTCATTTCGTTAATTAACTAGTGATCACATAAAATAATTATGAAACTATATCATTTAATTGCTAAAGGCGTGTACAGTTATCTGAAGTGCTGTTATAGGTCAAGGATTTAATAATCAGTATGAAAGTTGTAAATTATTTGCGATACGGTTACATTACAATTTACAAGTAATAAAGCAATTACGACTGTAACGATGGCAATACATTAAACTTGTCTATCATACATTATTTCACTATTTCTACTATATAACTCCATGTTATAAACACGTGTTACTCCATGTGCGTGTGTGTTCATGACTTTTTTTTCCTTAATTTTCCAAAGGTTAGGTTCCTATTCCTACTTTATTTGAATTTCTGTCTTTTGTAAAACAACGTGTTCACATACACACAAAGTGTATTTGTTTGGT
Organism: Acleris holmiana; assembly: GCA_949316455.1. Classification (NCBI taxonomy): domain Eukaryota; kingdom Metazoa; phylum Arthropoda; class Insecta; order Lepidoptera; family Tortricidae; genus Acleris; species Acleris holmiana. The sequence continues at coordinate 2,883,288 of OX438769.1, read as the reverse complement.
TATTGTTCTGAAAAAAGGAAAATTTAGTACTAGTTTCAGTTATATCCTAAAAACGAACATGTAATTTATCCCGGGAAAATCGAACACTTGAGTAGAGACGCGGGGAAAAGCTACTAATATTATAAATTAACAGCGTCGGTGGCCTAGTTATTGGCCTAGGGAGTCGTGATTGTAAGGTACACAGTTCGAACTCCTACGGTCACCGTGTACAGTCAAGGTCATAAATATGTATGCACTTTAGTACCTTGTCATTTTAATCGCTGTGACAATTTCATATGGCAGTTTAAACATGACGTTAATTAGACAAGGTACTAAAGTGTATACATATTTATAACCTTGACTGTACCAATGAGTATCTCTAGGGATCCTAGCATTTCAAAACCAATGTTTCTCAAATGATTCATTTCACAAACATTTTTACAACCCGCGATTTTCCCCGAAACTGTAAATAATTCTGGATTTATTACAAGACCAAATATTTTCCTAGAACTGTTGTTAAGAATATGGATATTAAGAAACCAAAATAAATTAAAAGTATAATTAGAAAAACATAATAGTATTAAGGAATAAAATATCTAAAATAAGCGGTGGATTAGTTAATCCTAAAATATTAGAGACTAGCTTTTGCCCGCGACTTCGTCCGCGTCCATTTTGATTATCGTTATTCCCTCGACAAATTTTAAATTTTCCGCGATGAAATGTAGCCTATGTGTTAATCCAGGGTATAAGCTATCTCCATTCCAAATTTCATCCAAACCCATTCAATAGTTTTTGCGTGGAAGAGTAACAAACATCCTTACATACAAAGTCCATATGTAAGTAAGGATTGTAACAAGAAACGCTGTTTTAGTTCAGTTAATATGACTTGATTCCTGCGACAGCTCATATGAACACGTGTTTACCTAGTTTCTTTGAGTTTTTTAAGGTCAAAGTCAAAGCCAAAGTTATTTATTAGTATTCATTGGTAAAACTGGTTACAGTGGTAGAGAGACAAAGGTATCACAACTTTTGGCCAGGTACAATCGAGTTTATAAATGACGTGTTAAACTGCCATAAAATAATTGTCACAGCGATAAAATGACTAAGTACTAAAGTGTACACATATTTATGAACTCGACTGTACAAATAGGTAATTTAAATGATAATTTTTAGTATAGTCTTGCTTTCGAGTAATTTTGATATTTTGATCTACGCCGTCATAGGAATCACTGAGTTATAGTTAAAATATTAAATAATTCGTTGTCATTTTTAGTTTGCGCAAGGCTTAGGCTGTAATTTAATATCCCTGTCATCAAAATAAACTATTTACCTGAGTTTGCTGGCGCCATGGTTAAAGAATGTTTCTGTAAGTAAGCACTTTGATTGCACATAATATAGTAATACATACTTAATATAGGTGACACGGCATATTTATTTTAAATTGGGTACGTGTTATATCAATTGTATTACTGTATAATATAAAACCTTCGTATTTTTTTTCAATACTCCGTTTTATCCAAGTGATACCCTGGTGGGCTGATAGAAGGAACATAATTCAGGCAATTTAGTTTAATCTATATTTTAATGAATGATTTTAAAAACTTAACTTCCTTGATAATTAAACTCAAATTCCCAATAAAAAAATCCCCCTATTTTATTGACAGACAAAAATATAAAATTGTATAGGCTCAAAAAATAATATACGGGTATTTAATGTCCATTTTTTGTGTAGTGTACCTATTTAATAAAGTGCATTAACATTACAGTGAGAAAATAAGGTAGAATCAAAGACATTTTAACTAAATGCATTTATTTTAAATCATACAATACATTTAAAGTAGCATTTATTACTAAAAGCAATCCCTTCCAGATTACTTAATGAAGTTAGCCTTAACCGAGTTACCAATACGCCGGAAGTACAATAAACAGTTCAATTTTAGAACCGGAAACTGGAGAGTACGAATATTTTCCTTACTGAAATGTTAAAATGAGATCATTTAAAAATTAACGGTTTAACTTTTCCGCTGATAACACTAATATTAACTAGGCTGAGATGTATTTTAGATAGCTGAAAGTAGGGCACTTTTACAGGCGTCAATGTATTTTAATGATAACAGGCTTACCAGATTACTTCGTTTGTATACATATAATTAAAAAGTTTATTTAATGTATATGTTAACACTACATTGTACTAAAAAAAGTACATCACTTAATTTTTTTATTAACCCAAAAAATGTAGTACAGAGACATTGAATTAGTGTCACTTTTATCTCTGGAAAGTTTAGTCCAATACTATAATTATTACGCCAATTTAGAACATAAACTATTTTCTGTGGCGAATTACCTACATCGAAATCGATTAACCCGTTTATGCGTAATTGAATAACTCATCTACACATCCAATAATCCTTATACAAACTTTCAAACTCATACATACATACATACATACATACATACATCACGCCTGTTTCCCAGAGGGGTAGGCAGAGACCACTTCTTTCCACCTGCTACGATCCTGACAAAGCTCTTTCGCTTCTTCCACATTCATACATCGAGTCATGCATGCACGTCGGTTTCGGGTACTTAAGATTCTTAAGATTTCAAACTCATAACATTAATATATTTATTTAGATAGGTTCTCTCCCTTTTTGCCGACAAATCTTTGACAAATGCATCGTTTCGCAACCTATTCATTTGCCAACCCGCTTTTTTTTCTGTAAATATTACTATTTCAGGATTTTTATAAAATAGTCTTGAAATAAATCCAGAATTATTTACGAAAAATTTAAAAATTGCTTATGAAATTATAGGATCCCATTTAGATATAATAAGAAAGACGGATACTGCAAATTTTTTAACTGTAAAAACTAGAACAAAAACAGATTTTCCAAAAAAAAACCGGGCAAGAGCATGTCGGACCATGCTCAGTGTAGGTTTTCGAAGCCGTTAAGTACTACACACATAAAAATCAACAAATAATAACTAATTTTCTATTTAAAGTCAATTGGTGCCGTCTTAGATGACTTAGTAGGTATAAACACTTTAATCGCCTATATCTCAAGAACCAATGACGTCTACTTAGTCGTGATAGATTTCCTTTAAAATTCGTTATATGTTCTTTCCTTTAAGATTTTTTGTATTTGTAGTTTGGGCTACAGCCCCCCCACTACAGGGGGGAGGGGGTACACTTGAGGTTTAACAAAAAAAAAACAATTTTATTGTACCTCTTCGTTGGTGTGACTAATATGCATATTCATGCCAAATTACAGCTTTCTAGTACTAAGAGTCTCTGCGCTAGGCTGCGGACGGACGGACGGACCGACATGGCGAAACTATAAGGGTTCCTAGTTTGACTACGAAACCCTAAAAAAAACACATTAAATTAAGTCCGGTTCATACGCTTTAGGAAATTACGCGTAATAAATAACTAAAAGGTACTAACAACCAATTTAATAACTTAAACTGAGAAGAGTACTCTGGAAAGTTCAAAATAACATCACCTGAACAAAATGCCGGCTCAAAAGTAGTTAATAAGCAAGGCCAAGGTTTGTAAACAAGTCGATTGCCTCAGGTCAATTCGATTTATGTCGACGCGTTCTCGTCCTTGTCTGTTCCAATCAACTAACAGAGACAACACTATAAGGGTACTTAGTGAGATTGGCCTTAGTTATAACTTCAAAGACGCCCTTGCGTTCTCTGATGATCATATTTTAGACTTACCTACTCATATATCGCAAGTCATTCTGAGTTTATTAGGCGTTACGTATAAAAAGTACAGTAACATTACTGTAAGTTTACCACTGACAGAGAGTTTGCCTTCATTTTTTTTTCGAATTAAATTTCGTACACGTAAAACAATTTTCAGAATACTGTTACCAACGTCTACCGATTTATTAATAACTATTTCATTTGTATGAGAATAAAGCTGCAAATAAAATGAAGGCAATGTATCTGTCAGTGGTAAACTCAAAATAATTATACTGAAGTTCAAATGAATAATTGACATAATTTCACATTCAGTTTGATGTAAAAAACGTACGAAGTTACGTGTAGTTAACGTATCATTATTTTTGTGAGAAATCACAGAAACCTATCTCCAAGAAGAAACGCAGATTTGCTTATTAAACACACATTTTTGGTATCAATAAGATTTGTCAATTAAGAATAATTGTGGCCCAGGGCCTCTATTCTACTGCGTTAAAACGATACTGCGTTTGACGTGTTTTAGTATCGTTTTTAACTCTGCCGCCATTACTGTCAAGTACATAAGGGTTATCAAAACGTTGACAATACGGAAACACGTCAAAGGCGATGTCATTTATACTGTGTAGATTTTTTTATGTTAAAGAGAAGGCACACCAGCACTCAGACCACCTGATGGTAAGTGGAATCTGAGACCCATTCACATTTGAATTCTCAAGACTATAATCCTAAGACCTCAAATGCGTTGCCAACCCTAAGGACTAAGTTGGAATGCCTCTATGCTAGTAATTTCACCGGTCGTCTTATCCCTACACCGAAACACAACAATGTGAACACTGTTGGCGGGACCCTGCACAGGGTCCTACCACCACTACATCTCAGCCCAAGCTTGTCGTTTATGGAAAAATGTTTTGATAATTTCGCTATTATTTCATCTCGAAATTAAAATGTGACCAAGTGATATAAAACCAAATGGCTAAGTAGGCCTAGCCAAGATGCAAATACTGCCAACGTTTCTGTTTTCTATCGACTCGAAATGTAATATGGAGTTGACATAAGCGGCGAAGCGATCTGTCATTAGTACGCTTAGCACAAGTTGTAATTTCTCGCTTGTCGCTCAGTGCGTCTCTATCGTTACAGACTAGATAGAAAGGGCGATCCGAGCGACAAACAAGTCGCGGACCACTTGTGCTAGGCCTAGTCAATCCTATACAATACAATACAAATACTTTTTATTGACCACCAAAAATTAAAAAAATTAAACTGAACACGAACAGTACATTTAAATCATAGGTGCACAACAGGCGGTCTTACCGCGGCGGCTATACGAGTATATTCTATCGATCATTGAAAATCGCTAACTTAGCGTAAAGGAGCGCCCTCACTGAGAGCAATCGCGTGTCATATTCGAGTGGTGTGGACTTTGACTTGTACTGTGGTCTACATCATAAATATTCGACGCTGAATGCTCATTACACGCAAATGCTCTGAGTGAGGACGCTCCTTCATACGATTGTAATGAAAATGGCAATCGACTCTATTAAGCCTTGCATTTGCGGATGTGCCTGTATATATGTGTTAACTGAGCAGTGCGTATGACACCGTATAGGCATGTTATAATAAGCACATAAATAATGGGGATCCCCTTGGATCGCATAATGTGTTTTAGACTAATATTTTTTCGCATAATTTTATTATTTTCGTATAATTTGTATTGGCATAATTGTATTGTCACATAATAATACTTTAGCATACTCCTTTTTTAGCATATTAGGCTATTAGAATAATTTTAGTTGGACTAATTTGTATTTGACTAATACACATTATGCATATTATTGTTTGGGCTAATAATTATTAGATACTTAAGGTTTAATTAGGTCACGTTAGGTACTTCATATACTAATGTACATTAGGTTAGGTTAGTATGATATCCATTTTGTAATGATGCCAATTAATTATTATGACTTTTTTCAATTATGCTATTTGACGTTAGTCTTGATGACAATTATGCTTACTGTATTTATGCTTTTTATTATTTCGGTTAAAAGCAATTATGCGTAACACTATTATTACAAATAATTTTATGCCATCCGATAGAGAACCAAATAATGTGGGTACACCGAAATGTATGAAGATATCGTATAACTATACGAGTATGTTAACCGTCATCATTAAAGCACACATTTTGTACCTGACTAGAAACTTTGGAAATACTGTCTAGTTTTATGTTCAATGTGTGTCCCAACGGTGCATTGACGTTTCGCACAAAAACGTTTCCCAATCTGATTCATTTGCCAAACTGATCCAACATTTATAATAATAATAATAATAATAAATTACAGGACAATGTCATACAAATTGAACTAGTCCCAAACTAAGCTCTAGGCTTGTACTATGGGTACTAGACAACGATAAACTTACTTACATAGAGAAATATATACTTAAATACATAGAAAACATCAAAGACTCAGGAACAAATACTCGTGCTCATCACACAAATATTTGCCCTTACAGGATTTGAACCCAGGACCCCTAGCTTCGAAGGCAGAGTCACTACCAACTAGGCTAGCGTGTCGTCAGTTATTACATTATTTGGGCAAACGCTATTTTTCCGGAACTAATAATATTTCAGGATTTAATTTAGGACCATCGTGAAGAACCCTATAGGTTAGGTTAGGTTAGTTTTATAACAATTCTAAAAAAAATACAGTTTTGGTAAAGTAAGCGTTTGCCCAAATGATATGTTTGGGAAATGACTCAGTTTGGGCAACATTCTTTGCCCGAACATTAGTAAACCGTCCCAACAGATACAGTGTTAATTTGACCAAATAACTGCACTTTCAATTAAACACAATTTCCCGTGAAATCAAAACGTCACTATGGTCTACACTTTAAATTGATATTCATCTTATACAGCCAACGAGAAATATTTATATGTTGAATAAGTAACTATTGTCATTGGAAGATTGTAATCTTGAAATTGTCATCGTAATATTGCAGATGTCTATGGGCTTCAGTACGCTTAGCACATGTTATATTTTCTCGCTTGTCGCTCCGTGCGTCTCTATTGTTACAGACTACATAAAAAAAGAAATCCGAGCGACATAAAAGTCGCGGACCACTTTTGCTAGACCTACAGAGTCTACTAAACGTGGCCTGTGCCGTTTCCCTTTAAAAAAAAAATAAAACAACACCATTTAAAAATCATTTATTAAGAGGACTATGAAGCAAAACGTATCCATACAAAATATGATGATAATGTATTTCTCCCCTTAAATGTTGTCCGATTTTTAAATATGTTGTAAATATTATGAAAAACCAAGTCTGAGTGTGTGATTTAAAAAAAAAAAAAAATGTAAAAAAAACAAAAGCGAAAACGTACAGACCTAGTTTTTCATAATATCTAAAACATTCAAAAATCGTGTAAATCTGATTAGATTTAGGGGGTGAGAAACGTTATCGCCTGGAGCTAAATAGGATTAATTTTGATAGACACGCGCTTTAAGCATCGATTTACAATCGTCTTAACTAAACACGCGCATTGAATGCACATAAAATCCTTTGTAAAGTCGGGCGAATGCACAATCTAAAGCTATATATAAATCGGAGGTCAGCATCCACAGAATTTATGAATGAAATAAACAACATTCATTCGAGTCATTCATAACCGATCACGGAAGTCAACCGCTATTGCAATACCACCAAGCATACACTGCTTGTTTTGTTTCTTATTTATAGGTCACTTGAGTATCAAGCACGCAGCGTATTTAATAAAATAAAATTCCAAAGTCATGTCAATAGTGATAGGTATTAAAGGAAAAAAACTGACGGATTCAACAGTTTTTGGGTATTTATTTATTTATTTAATCTTTATTGCACAAAAATCAGTACAAATGGCGGACCTAATGCCTAATGGCATTCTCTACCAGTCGACCAAATAACCAATGAGAAATTTACATTATTCAGTGGGTGCACAGAAAAAGAAGACAGATAAAACTAGAAACTTAACATAATTATCCTATCCATTGCTCATACTTAAATATTACAATACATATATACGTCACATACTTGTACATATAATACTCATATCGTATATCGGGTATAGTTTTTAGGATTCCGCACCTCGAAGGGAAAAAGCGCTTAAATAGAAATACACTTAAATTGACAAATTATACCTTTAGGAACACCATATTATAGTAATTTGATATGTGACTTTAAGCTTTCATTAAATACTTACATACATATATACATACATAATATCACGGTTTCATTCTCAGACTGGGACTGTTATCTATATGCCTATGCCGGGCGTGACTTTTCTCCGAGCAAGATGTCCGAGACGTGACAGACAGGACATTAACAATCGTAGACAGAGCTACAGAACAGACATTACAGCTTGGCTTCATCGAAATTGATAATTATAGCTTAACGATAGATAATTAGATATGTACTTCTAAGTTTTAAGTTTTAAGATAAAGGTTGCAATTCAGGTTTATCTGACCCATAAAAAATAAAAAATGTAAACATATTTGAATATAACGTCAGTTACAGATAAGCACAGCAAAGTTTTGGTCACAATAAAAAGTTGATTGTTATACGTTGAATATAGGAAACTATAGGTCTATAATTAAGTTTTTTTAGGCTATGAAGCTAATGTACCGTTTTGTTATGTAAGACTGTTTTTAAACATTAAATAAATAATAATAATAAATATCAGAAGACAATTTCACACAAATTGACCTAGTCCCAAACTAAGCTCTAGGCTTTTACTATGGGTACTAGACAACGATAAACATACTCACGTATATAGAGAAATACATAGAAAACATCCAAAACTCAGGAACAAATATTCGCGCTCATCACACAAATCGATGGCCCCTACGTAAACTATCGAATATATCTGCCCTTACCGGCATTAGAACCCAGGACCGCTGGCTTTGGATTCATATTTAAATCATGAGACTAGATCGAATTAACTTATTTAATGACTACCAAATTTTTCTACCGTACCTCATCAATGATTAAATAATATCATGATTTGTGACATACATTTAATATTAATTAATTATTTGTTATTCATATTTTAATTGGTTAAGGTTAATTAAAAATTTGCACATCGATTGTCCTCAGAATTCATGTGTAACAACTATTTTTAAGACCTTATGTAACGCATTTTAGCAAATAAATTGATTGATTGAGAAATACTAACTACATTTTGCACATATTCAGGCTAAGATGTTTACCAGTCTATTAGTGACAGTTGAAAGCCCATAGCCTAACATAACCTAATTAAATACTATCTAAAATTATTTCACATTGCTTATAATAGCATATCTATCGGTTTCCCACAACCTTAGCCGCGTCGTGGGTCCGCCTTGTTAGACGTCTAATCATCATGTATTTTCCAGTACGCGGATACCACTCGAAAACTCTTCCACCCCATTGGACATCGATTCTGCGACCGGTATTTATGGTTAACCTTGTTGTAGCACTACACTTGGCCATGTTTGCCAAATATTGATCTTGCTTCTCATACATTTGACATACCGAATGAAAGAGATGCAACGAAAAAAATTGACAATCAAAAATGAATATCATAAAGATATTTTTTTGCGAATTTGACGGTGGTTTTTTGTTTTTTTTTATCATATTTAATTTTTTTATACTTTTTAGTGATTACAATATTACTAAGATGTTGTTTAGTACCTCTTCTCATTATTAAGAAACTATATCAAGTTACGCCGCGGGAAAGTAATAGTGTATAATTTCAACCATTTAAAATGTGCTTCGTCAAGTCGCTCAACTATCTTAATCAAGGTATCTTATCGCCACCATTGAATTAGGTACCGTTGAGGAGTTCCAGTGGCCCTTTGTTGTCTTAAACATCGGTAACATTTCATCAAACGATGTTTTCTGTATGCAAGTGCAGACTACTGGACATGTTACTGAAAATACCAAAATCGTTGTATATGCCTGGTCATGAACCTTCTCCAAGCAAGATCTCCGAGACGTGACAGACAGGACATTAACTTTCGCTTGTGGCCCCGTACATTCTGATAGAAGAAGGAACCATCGACATGAGAAAAAGTAAGATTTAAAAGTTGACAACTGGGGGGGTCTTTCTGCTAACCTTGAGGCTTATTATCTATTTAGTAAAGTAAATTATCCAAATCCAGTTATAAACAATCATTAAATAGCGACCTTTTGAAACTACTTATGTGATTAAATAACAAATGGATTTAAACCTGTTGCTGGCGGGATTTTCCCACGAGTGGATTCGCTGCCTTATAAAAGTGCTTCTGCAGCTAAGGGCAAGGACAAGATATGATATAATCACTAGCTTTTTCTCGCAACTCTACTGTGAGTAGTAGGCTTTAATCGCTTTTCCCTATTATGGTACTGTCCAATTTTCCGGGGTAAATACGATTTATTATATGTCCGTCCCTGGGCTGCAAACTATATTTTGGCCAAATGCCACGTCGATTGGTTAATGAGTTAACCAGTGAAGAAGTAGTAATGTACCAGTAAATACCAGTGAAAGTCCATGTATTTAATTCTGTAATCGTGATTAAACTTGGCCGCCTGGACTTGTATTGAATGTTTTGCTGTAGCAGTCTATTTTCTTCTAACCCTCGCGTGTAAATTGCCCTAAAGGAAATTGGCACTATTGAGTAAATGCTTAGGGCTAGGGTGATCGAACCAGTAATGGACAAGGTCCAATGATGGACACTTGACTCTTATTTTACAGACAATAAAGTTTATTAATTGGTTTTTCAACAATCAATTTATAACCTTATGATCTTTGAATTAAGAGTAAAGTGTCCATTATTGGTGCCTGACAGCTTAAAGTGTCCAACACTGGTGCGATCACCCTACCCTAGGCCAACGAGTCTTTTTGATTCTCCTCCGAAATGACTTACACTTTACATTTGCAAATTTATACTACAAATCCAGCAATTTATCCTTTATAAAACTGATGGACTTCTTTCAAATTGTGTTCCGTTTAAAAGATATTATTATGGAAAATGACAGATAATCGCGCGTCAAGTCCGTTGGCCCAGAGTAGCCCCTTAAATGCTTCATTTGAACTAACTCTTTGCTCCAATTAAAAAGATTGTAAGGATTAGAAATAGACACAATACATTTTTACATCTGAGTTACTGTTTATATTTCCATAGCCGTCGAATTCAAAGCTTAAAAAATGTTCTGGTTGTTTTTGGCAAGCATTTGATTTGAAGTTAAATTTATGGCCGCCCAACTCGTGCATATTTATGCCCGTTGAAAGTTTAAAATCTTCCGCGTTCTTGCTTCCGAACTTTATCTCAAATCTTCCGCTGAGTTGCATTCTTTGGGTGAGGCTGTTAGATTTGAAATGATTTATGTCCAATTTTATCTTTTTCCAATTTGAATTTTGATATCCCTAAACAAGGTTGGAAATCAAAGTTAAGTACAGCTAAGTAATTGTGCCACATTTTCGTCATTTTCGTCATGTTGAAATCATAAAACATTTCGTGGACGGTGGTATTTCATACTTTGTGAATGTAATTTTTTACTTCCAACACAAAACGATCAAAATTATTATCTGTTATTATTATTAAATATAAGAACGTTTGCCATAATTTCATGCTTTTGTGAGACTCAGTTCGTTTTTATTTTACGATTGCTTGGTAAATTATTTATAAACTAGCCAGAACCGTAGGAACTTTATTGGTACTCGCTACAAGTTTTTTCTCGTCTAGAAGTTTCGGTAGCTCTCGGTCAATGCCCTGCTCTTCTACCTTGGAAGATTTTCTTTCAGAATTCATGAAGACTTCGGGGCTTTCATTTACAAGCCTGTATTCTCTTATGTTATTTTTGCTGGCGATGTTTTTTTGTGGAAATTCTTACGAAAAAACTTTAACCAAGGTTAAAGTTGACGACAGGCATGTTTTCTTTTACAACTAACCATCATGTTTTGTAATCTGTTTATGTTTCCTTATAATGAAAAAATATCGTGAAAATATGTAAATATAGCTTCCTAAGGACCAACGTAAAATTCAGCATGTAGTCACTACGGCCCGTAGTCCTACTAGTAGTACTATTGTTTTATACTCATTCAGACCCCAAGTACTTAAAAAAACTTTTTTTTTAAGTTATTGTGCTTGTGTAATTGGGTGAATCAACTTTTAAGGTAATCCCCAATTTTCGACGTGTCTCACTATGTCACCTTAATTTGGTAGAATGCATTTTTTTTTTGATGTGGTCAATATATTGAATAAATCAGACAATTAAACTTACTTTCTAGCTGACAATTTTAAAAATTCTTCTATGATTTACATAAATATATCAGGTAACGCAGGGGACGACGTTGTCCCCGGGTTTTGTATGAAAAACGTGCATTTTCCACTGCGTTACCATGTTTTTACAAAATTATAGAATTGGTTTATGATTATGAATAGTGTAATCCGAAAATCTGATTGTCTAATTGTAACATGTGTAAACCATTATCAATCTCACATATTCTAGTAAGTTTTTATTAGCGTGTAGAAAAGGAGGACTTTAAAAGTTGATTCACCCAATTATAGCGTACCACTGTGTTACCAGTAGAATTAATAGTAAGTCCTACTAGTAGGGCCGTGGTACGCTATGACTACACAACTGTCGAAGGAGCTGGGTCCGAATGACAAAGTTAATAAGTACTATGGGTGGGGAAAAATATAATAATAAAATTTTAAAACTTCTTTTATTTTAGTTTTTTTTTCGGCATCCTCATTTAATTTACGTAATATTTTAATCCAATGATATTGGCTTAAACAAAGTCATTTCTGAAAGAAATGCAAATTTCTTTATAAGTTACGTATGGTTTAAACATGGAACAACAGCTGTGACGTCATTCCTGTCATCGATTTTGCATATTGTGTTTTTACTTTCACTAATTACTAGTGTTAAAATTATTACTTTTTAAAGCTTTATATCTTACTAGCGACCCGCCAGCGGCTTCGCTTGCTTCATTTTTTTTTTCTTAACAATTTCATTTTTTATTTTTTGTAAAAAAAAACTTTTTAATAAAAAGTATCCTATGTTACTTCTAGTACCTCCCAGAATATGTGTACAAAGTTTCATGATAATTCGTCAATTTGTTTTTGCCTGAAAGCGTAACAAACATCCACGCTTTCACATTTATAATATTAGTAAGGATGATAATTATCCTTCTCTTTCATAGCACTTTCTAGAGCGAGTAAGAAAAAAAAATGCATGTTGGTTTTTGTATTTTTCTAGTAATTTAATGTGACATCAGAATGATAGCGTTCTTTAGTCAATCAATCAATACCCTTGATGGAACTTCATGATTTGATGTTGAAGTTTAAGAGCCTGTAGAACAACTCAAGGCTTCATAACTCGTTGAACATAATGTTATCCTGGAAAATGCACGACTTTTTTCTTATCACCTAAAAATACAACCAAAAAACTGAAGCACTAATTAGTAATTGATGCATTTTCTCTAAACTATCTCATATAAAGGGTGATTACCCTTCAAGTATGCTTGGGATTAATTACAAGGGGTAGAGGAGCCATTGCGATGAAGAAGCTAAATAACTTATACAGGATGGTTAACCTACTAATTAACTTCACTTGGTTCAGTGATTTCTTTGCTTGATTATAGTAGTCGAGCGTACAATGGCCTGCAGTATCTATGTCCTCTACGTACTAAAAAATGATGTATCCATTCATTTTTCACAATTTAATTTGCACTAAAACAATTTGTCATAATTGTCCCTCGCTATAACCTTCATTTTCCCTAATTGAACATACTATAATTTAATTTGCCAAAAGTTTTTTTTTATCGTAAACCTGTCAGGTAATTTTTACTGTTATCGTTTACAGCCCAATAGGTTTGGTTAGGTTAGGTTACAATTCTGAATGGTTCATGGCAGAAAAAAATCCTTTATGACAAATAAAATATATTATGGCACATGATCGTAATGGCATGTCAAACTATGTCATATGAAATTTAGAAGAAGTTATTTATATTGGAAACCAAGTTCTTTCCAAGCTCCTTAGATCACAGTCTGTTCTTGTCGTGTTTAACGTTCAAATGTTTAACTATTTATGTTATTTTGCTACCTAATAGAGAGACTTAGCGGTAAAAATACCCACCAACTATTATAATTTATATAGATTTTAGCCAATGACATACTAAACTACATAGTACTCAAAATATTATAATAATATTTTGAGTACTATGTAGTTTAGTATGTCATTGGCTAAAATCGAATCACATAATCGAATTAAGGGTGACGAATTTAAGGAATTGATAATTTAACGAAGGAACTAGTTAACTTTACGTTAAGATCAATTTGAAAAAGAGAACACTTGCCAAATCGAGCTATTAAGTAACAGATAACATAACAAATCATTAGAACAATTGAAGGTTAAGCATGCCAGAAACAATGGTCTAAGGCGCTTTGAAACAACTTGGTTTCCAGTTAGGTCCCACGACTTTTCTTTTGGAAGTCAACTTTAACTACTTTTAACTGACTTTAAGTTTACCATACTTATGCAATTCCAATGATAATAGTACCATCGAGCTGGTTTCATGATGGAGACGGAAGAGTGGGCAGACGAATGGCCCTTAGTTGTAACGAGGTTGTTACAAAACGTTGCACTATACACTATACTACCGTGTTGTCTGATCTTGATGTTGTAAGCTGTTTTTGCTGTTCGCTGAGGTCGTTGCTAGAGTTACTGCCGTTGGTGCTGCTATTCGCTGCTGTCGCTGGTAGTTGTTGCTGCTGGTAACGGTGTTTCTGTTGTTGCTGCTGCTGGTATTGTTGTTGCTGTTGCTGCTGGTATTACTGTTTCTGTTGTTGCTGTTGCTGCTGCTGGTATTGTTGTTGTTGATGGTTGGTTGGAGGTGGTAGTTGGTAGATATGGTATACGCTGGTTCGATTGTTCGATTGTTACCGGAGAGCCATTTCTAGCGGTATAGTAGAAGTATCCTGTCCCGTCTCGATATTGAAGATAATAAATTAGACACTTTTTAAGAAATGAAGATGTATAATATGATCAAAAATTTTAAAAATACAGAAAAATAAGCAGGAGGGCACCAGACACGAGATCTCGTGTCTGGTGCCTATCGAAATTATTAGCGAACTAAACTAATGGATCGGAAATTACAAAAAAAATCAATAATTTTGAATTTGGAAAGATTTAGATGGTAAAGAAAAAGTAGCCAGGAACGTAAAAAAAAGGAGGTTTGTAACAACCTCGATACATAGTGAAGCCTATTTGACTCGTCTTATAACAGGTAGGTTAGGCTAGTTGGCTTTTGTTGTGAAAGAGAATAAAACGCAGGAAAAAACGTTTGGGCTTGGTGTTTGTTATTTACAATAAAAATCAGTCTTGATCATTTTAAATTAGGTCAAAGAAAACCCGGCCTTCTATTTAACTGGGTAAGAACATGTTGCCTTCAACATTTTATCTATAGCTCTTATTTACGTGACAGTAATGGCGGCCGAGTTCAAAACAATAATAGAGGCCTTGTTTGTATGTAAACACTATAGACAGAAAATAAAAGTCAAAAATAAACTTTGTAGGACATCACATACTTATGTCTTATTTACCTCTCTAATAAACATGGCATGAAATTAACATCTGTTTATATAAACGGTTTGTAATTACGTCTGTTTGTTGTTTTATTTTTAGAAAACAAATATTGTGAAGGTAATTTATTGTTAAAACCGTAGTAATTATAATGGCCCTTCTGCTACGAACGTTTTACCTTGAAGGGTCGTTTAATGAAATTTGATTGGGAGCCCGTTGTTTCTCATATTTTTTGTCATAATATCATTTGTTGTCATAATAATTGATAGTTACATTTTTTTTATATGGGTGAAACCGTTAACTTTTCAGAATTTCTAAAAACATTGTTACTTACGATGACTATGACTGCAAAACATTATGACTAAAAATATTTATGGCAGACAATAAAGACCCAAATGAATTCCTACAAAATCAGTCAAACGGCCACAAACAATCAGTTAATGACGGTTAAGTCGTTTCGTAGACGATTTTTAACACACAAGTTTGAAAAGGAACAAGGTAAGTAATTAACAATAGGAAACTTCTATAAACATAATGGCGACCCCCTTCAGAGATTATCAAAAAATATATAAAAAAATAAACCATCCGCGTGGTTGCCGGGTTAGAATAGTGCCACTCCATGTCTTTCCGTGGATATCATAAGAGACGACTAAGGTAATAAGGGCTTGTAGTACTGTTAGGCCATGGGCTTGCAACCTGTCACTAATACACTGGTAAGCATCTTAGCCTAATTGTGCAAATGTGGTTACAGAATTATCAACAAGTCTTTTTTAGAGTTGTTGGTATTTCTGTAGCTCTTCCTACCTACGGAATGAAGGCGTGACGTTATGTATGTATGTATGAAAAATATAATGACATTTTTGTATTTAAAAATAGATGCACCATTTTTAATAAGGAATAATAAATTATAGTTATATAATTACACAGGAATAAAAAATATAATAATCTTAACTACGTAATAATCTAAAATAAAATAATATAATTAAATAACTAATCTAAATACAAATCAATTAAAACTAAATAAAAAACTGGAAAAATGAGGGCCCCCGTGGCAAAGTACATACCACAGATGCTGGCAGCATTTCCTCGTTGTATAGCAATGCTAATACGCTGTCCGAGGAAGCTGCCAGCTCTGTGGTCACCGGTTGTTTCAATTAGCCTTTTTGTCATGTCTTTAAAAAGGCTAATGGCACCGGGTCCCCACGGACCAAGGGTCTCGACGCCAAAAGGAACAAAGTTATATTCTGTGCCGAGACCCTTGTACTTATTATTTTTCATTGTTTCGGCCGCCTCAGCCGCCGCGCCTGGTTTATTTACTGTTCCGCGGAGGTGTGACGAGGCTAGGGTGTCTACACAAGTACCGTCCCACACCAGCACTCGCCCCATACTCCACGGAATTAAAGACATACCGTCAGGCCTCTTGCCGTCGTCCCTAGCGATACCGGTTGGCTCCAGTAAAGCGGGAACGTTGACGGATGCAAGAGACCGGCGGATAATGTCATTGAGCGCGGCGTGTCTAGAGAAGCGGCCTGCGCTTTTTTGGCATGAAAGTCCGTGGTGACCCAGAAAATCAACTTCATTGCCACAGGGGCATATGTGTGGAGTGCAGACCCGGACACCAAGACGTAAACAAACAGAAATTCGGAGAGTTTCAGGATCTAAGAAAGTACCAGTATTTGGCGATGGGTGTGCATGGAGCCAGTAACCAGCCTCTTTGGTTCCCACCGCCAAAAGCCTGGCTCGCTCAGATCCTGAGTTGCTACTTACAAGGTTGTTAAAAGTTATATTACAGCTTATTTCATCCCAACTCCTCTGAGACTTTAAACTTTCTGGATAATTACTGCTTGGGTAGGCAAGATTCCAGGCATTTTTGGCTTCCTCCAAGTCGACAGTCTTGTAGTTTGATGGCAAAGCGCAAAGGATTTTACCTACTAGACTAGCCGAGCTATGAACGGAAGACAAAAAAGCTGGAAAAGAAACACAAGAAATTTTGCGGATCCCTAGTCCACCAAAGCGGATGGGGAGGGAGGCCTGAGTCCAGGATTGCTCGCTTAGCTGAATGTTCAAAATGGATTCCAAATTTAATTTAATAATGTCATCAATTTGCGTAAGGAGATTTCGAAATTTCCAAAAAGGGCAGCAGCGAAGCAGGTACATAAATTTAGGTACAAAAAGACAGAATTTAAGAACCGAAAGAGCATAATGTGGACTTATTTCGAAAAATATAATTATATAAAAATTTAAAATTTCAAAGTTCGGCTGAAAAAACAGGTTCCGAGGTAGTCTATTTGACATTATAATTATAGACAAATTGTGAGATAGTGTCGACTATTATTTATTTGCCGAATGAATGTACGCTATGTGCGCTATATTTATATGTTTGTCAATTCTTTATTGCACAAAATCACAAAATTAAAACGAAACATAAACAAAAAAGGTATCTATGTACAAAGGCAAACTTAACGCTTTATATTAATGATTTACGAATACTATCTTACACGTGTTTGCCAAATCAGTAGATTTTTTTTATAAATTCTTGCTCAACTTTTATTTCATATCGTCATGTATATAACATGTCTTCAAAGGTCAGTGAAGGTTATCGAATTATACAACGGGGTCGGTCATTTTTTTATTGAGAATTCAAACAAAAGTTTCCATTGACTGCCAAAAACAAAGATGTCTTGAAAATGTGTTCTTAATTTAATTTGGGCACGTCTTTGTTCGAGAAATTTCGAGATAATAGTATAGTGTTAATTCTAAATAATTATTAAAACTTGAATTTGTTTAGCTTTACGTGATAAGAACACGAATTTTCTTCATTTAGATGAGCACCTGTTTCTAGCGTATTTAAGATTTTAAACCGACTTCAAAAAAGGTGGAGGTTACCAATTCGATTGTATGTTGTTTTTTGTGTGTTTGTTACGTGATAACTCCGTCAATTGTGGATCGATTTTGAAATTTTATATTTTGTTTGATAGGGTGTACCCCCGTTAGTTACTGATGAGGGGTTTCGTGAGGAATAGACAACGTTTTCATAGTGGTACCAATAGAAACTTGGGGATGAGGTCTACGGCCACTTGCAGAAATTAGTAAAATCTATATTTTTGGCTAAGGATCAGTTTATTTGTATCCAAATGTAAGGAAATGTTAGTTTTAGATGTAAATTTTGGACTTAAGCTAGATTTAATATTCTCTTGCAAGTAGTTTTCAAAGGTGGAATAGTTTTTATCATATTGTTACGTGTATTCAAGTGAAATAAAACTTTATGTTTGAGTTTAGAGGCCAGAGGTAGTTAAACATTTTGAATGTTGAAAAGATATTTTACCGGCTAAAGTAATTTTTTGTAGTGTTTTTGCACACTGCGGATCGCCAAATACAGTGTAGCCCTTGATGATATTTGCAAGGTGGCTGGCAAGAAGCCAAGAGCTAGATGAGAATGGACGCGGAACGTGATCTGTGGCGAATAATGGGGGAGGCTTATGTCCAGCAATGGACTAGTTGAAGCTGATGATTATTAACCACTTACAAAGTTAAACAAAAACCGTACTAATATTGAAAATGCAAAAAATGTGGCTGTCTTTGTGTATGTTATTTCTTTACGCTTAAACTGCCAAACGGATTTAGATGAAATTATGTATTGAGAAAGTTTAGCTCTTAGAGAACGACGTAGGGTACTTTTATGCTGAAAAATTGGACTGTTCTGATGGAGTCACGGGTAATAATACGAGTATACGCGCCTGGATCCACGCAAGGATACTTTTGCAGAGTCACCGAATAATTATTTATCTTTACTGACCTTATTATCTCATACGGTTATTATAAACAAATGATGATTAAATTAAAATGAACAAACATTAACGTTAGCAACTATGAACGCGTTATCAGCCAGATAACCAACTTTCTTAGTCTAAGAGTAAGATATAAGAGTACATTCCTCTTCAGTTAACAGATTTTTCTAATTTAAGTTTGTATCGTTTTTATTTGTAACATATTTGTGAGTGGCTTTATTAACTGATTTTTCTTTGTCATTGATAAGGTATCTCTGATAAATAACCTGTTGGATTTTTTGAGTTGCTTTAATTTTGGACAAATTTCGTTACTTCAGGCTAACTGGTTTTAATAGTGGTAGGACCCTGGGTCCGTCCGGATCGCTGCCACCATCTTATCCATTAACCATCCGCCAAGCAACAGTGTTCGCATTGTTGTGTTTCAGTGTGGGGATAAGACAACCGGTGAAATTACTAGCATGGAGGCATTCCAAATGTGGTTGCAGAATTGCCAACAACTCTTGTTGTAGTTGTTGGTATTTCTGCAGCTCTGCCTACCCCACTCTGGGAATGAAGGCGTGATAATATGTATGTATGTAGAGGAATTCCATCTTACTCCTCAGGGTTGGCAACGCATTTGAGGTCTTAGGATTATAGTCATGAGAATTCGAATGTCAATTTGTCTCAGATTCCACTTACCATGAGGTAGCCTGAGTGCTCGTGTGCCTTCTCCTTTAACATAAAAAAAAATTATACTATCGTAAATTACGCCAAAATTGACAATTTGGCACCTCATTCATCCTCTTTCATCAACGCTGACCCTCATCAACATTTATGTCACTTTTTGTAAATCACTTGAAGAATGTCTGTAGAAATAGTGGACACAAAAATGAGTCGGGACAAATTTGATGTTTACCTACCACGTCGTAGTGTTTTGGCCCCTGGATAAGATTTATTACGAGAATTTTATCGCTATCTTAACTAAATAGGATAAACGTAAACTGCCGGACAGTCACGTCGAGCGGTTAGCGTTAACGTTAGCATTAAGCAACAGTGGGCTAGTGGCTAGAGTTGCATTCGATATCGATATCATTACCGTTTATGTTTCGATAGACAAACGTATAGAATTGTCGTAAGCACGTGGTACATCGGTCATAATTTCACTTGTTCTAACAATGAGTCGGTTACGATTGCGTTTGTATTCGATTGCAACTTTTGTAGCCCCCTAGTCTAGGGTCAATGTGTATTATTTAGAGTGTTTAAAATTGATCTTGATGGAGATGTTTGCCTCAAGGAGAATTTCACTTCATCAATTATATCGAAAGTGTTTCTGCTGATCATTGATGATGATATTTTCCGGTACCTATATATTAAACATTAGTTACGTAGGTTAGGTTATACCTTTGTGACTACCAAAAACTACTCATGCAGCGAGAAATTAATGCCTTTTGATGAAATTAAAATTCTGCATAAACGTTCGCTGAAAGGTATATTGGTTTGTTCAATATTTAAATGCTGCATTAGATGATACATTTTTAAGTTTCATTGATATGATGAAGATAATATACTTAAGTTTAACGGTCGTTAGCTCTTAGTCTAGTGATTATAAAATTACAACCAGTAATTTAAACTTTGGGCATAGCTGATAATATTTTGATAAAGTCGAACAAATATTCGTGCGTACGAGTTTCCCAACAAAACACTATTTAATTCACGTAAAATTTTACAACATTCAGTTTATCGTTCTTTCATGATAATAATTTTGATTTACTATAAATGTTACGCTACTTCATTTTATTATAATTTTATAGCAAAATAAAACACTCTTCACAGTCTTTAAAAACCTAATTAATTATAAAGATTTCACGTTTAATATTGATACTAAATTCATGGTTAATTATATCATGCTTATCATTTACTAGCAACCCGCCCCGGATTCGCACGGATGAATTTAAATTGGTTGAAAAATATTGTTTTTCTACACAATTACAAATACTGAATTAAATAAAAACTTAATTTGGTTTTATAATGATATTATTAATTGGACATCAGAACAGAACCCACGACCCACCATTGGGCAGCTTATGTGCTGAACTTACCACGCGATCATGTATCTGTGTATTTGTTTACGGCATCTTAGCTCCCAAAGGGATAGACTGATTGTAACGGTTCTTTTTAAAATATAAAGCTAATTTTATCGACGAGGTTTTTAGCTAAGTTTAATACAACTTGTTTAAGAAAATATCAACTCTGAAGGTAGGGGCCGCAATTATATGTCGAGGGGGTTTATCTATTTATCACTGAACCATAATTTTATGGCACCGGATGATCAGCGGGTTCTAGTCCATAGACATTTGTAATATCATATCATGATTGATATCAGTGGGCCAAGCACGCTGCCACGGGGCTTAGTGTCAAAATGACTTCAAACGGGAACTAGTGTCAAATATGATTATGAAACTATTAATATGACAGTCACCCGGGGATTAAGTTGCTTAGTAAGAAAAGGACTCAAATCACACGAAACACACTTTTATTTTAAACCTTAGTTCTTTATACTTACGTTGGAATATGGAATAGACGAATTATACCCTGTCAAAAATTTACCCGTGGCAGCGTGCTCGGCCCACAGATGTTTTCACACCGATCAAAGACTTGTACCGTTAAATAAATCACACTAAAAGAGGTCATAAAAAGTCTTTCGGATTCGGGCAAAATCGGTTAGCGTCTAGCAGCGTATGAGAGCCTGCCTTTTGTACCACGTCGCTTTAGCGCCTTTGGCTGATCATTATAGCAGTTCAAACATAACGTTAAAGTTACAGAGCACTAAAATGTGCGGTTAATTAGGTATACGGCAGACTTCACGCTGGAAAAATGCTTTTACTCTTACTACCTGGGCCCGGTGGACGGATGGAAGACTCCTCAATGGAGAATGGCCGGAATACCCACTAAAAATCAACAATTCTCCCTCCACAGTGTTTTTGGAGAAGCTCGCAGGTTCTGCTTGCGCACTTAACTATGATCCCCATCAGACACCATATTATACCTTCTTCTTCAGCCAATAGTCAACCATCTGTAATATAATATCATTTTTCAGATAGCAAGACCTTACCATGGAGTTCTCCTACGCTAACGCCACTGTTGAGGACAGTGCCATGGCGGCACATCT
This sequence comes from Acleris holmiana, assembly GCA_949316455.1. NCBI lineage: Eukaryota > Metazoa > Arthropoda > Insecta > Lepidoptera > Tortricidae > Acleris > Acleris holmiana. The sequence continues at coordinate 2,861,088 of OX438769.1, read as the reverse complement.
GAAAGGAGTCGGGAGACTCTTTTACATCATGTCTCCTCACGACAACATGTTTGAGAAGAAAGAAGACGTGCCTAACTTCTTTAAACAGGTAATAAATCAACTATAATTTTAGTGGTGATTAGGACCTTGTACAGGATCTGTATCGATACCACAATCTTATCATTTAACCTACCAGCAGTATTCGCATTGTTATGTTCTTGTGGGTATAAGACAACCGGTGAAATTACTTGACGATACGTTGGCCTAGTTGGGAGTGAGCCTGCCTCCAAAGCCAGCGGTCCTGGGTTCAAATCCCGGTATAGGCAGATATTTGTGTGATGAGCGCGAATATTCGCTCCCGAGTCTTTGTATTTAAGTATGCATTTCTCTATATAAGTATGTTAAACGTCGTTTAGTGCTTAGTAGTGCAAGGCTAGAGCTTAGTTTTGGGACTTGGTCAATTTGAGTGATATTGTCCCCTGATATTTATTTTATTTATTTACTAGTGCAGATTTCCATCTCAATCCTAAAGGTGGTAAACGATTTGGTAGTCTTAAGATTGTGGTCTTGAGAACACAAATTCCTTTGGGTCTCAGATTTCACTTACCATCAGGTGATCTGTGTGTTCATTTGTCTTCTTTATGACATTAAACTTTACGTTTATCATAGGGTCAAATTGACCATAATTACACGAGTGGTTAGCCACCCGAGTGAACAAGGGTTCGAGTGTCAATATGACATTTAAGTGTAGAGTTAAACACTATTTTTTACCTCCATTGCAAGAAAATAAATATAAAATTCAAATAATAATTTGAAGACAGACATTTTTTTTTTTTCCCCACCCAATTGTATCATTTTAGTCAATCCATACATGTGTTTTTTTGGTTTTATGGGTTATTTTAGAGCATGAGAGGTGAAAAAAGATTGTTAGGTAACGGCACCAGGAGTATTATTACGAGCTAGCAATGCAGTTAATTTTACGGTGAGCGTAAAGGACAGATCCATGGCAGTTATATAACTATCATTTTCTCTGAGCGTAAACTGAACTGCATAGTTATGTCATAATAACCCCCCAGTAGTCGACAAAGGACCAATGTTTGACACTGAATCTTATTTGAAGAAGATAAGAGTTATTCATTTGTATTGTAACAATCAATTTTATTTATAGCCCTATGATCTTTGAATTAAAAGTTTCTGTCGATTTTTGGTGCATGTCAGCTAAAAAGTGTTGAACACGGGTCCCTTATCTTAATAGCATAACTTAAAATATTTGAAAAATTGTGACCTTTTCTAACAAAGAACTTTATTAAAAATAACCTAAACATGGTTAATTATTTTATAAAATATAAGAAATTACTAACTCAAATTACGAAACTTTAATTCTTCATGAAATTCCTAATCCATTCCAACTTTATTAATCTTCAAAATGCCTGCGGGTTTCCGGTCAGCATTCCGGAATATTCCAATGTATTAATTAAATCGCATAACCTAGAATTTTTTGCCAACATGGCGGCTCGCAGATAGCAAAAGGCTTATATTGCATATTTCGAAAGAGTATTACGAAATTTCAGCAACTAAATGGATTAATGTCTCAATTAGTGAAAATAGTTCGTTATTGTTTTAAGGCTGCAATAATCTGGGCTTAGCTATTTTTAGTAAGTAGAGGTTTAATTTTTATTTTAACTGAGTATTTACTTTTAATTTTCAAAGTGATAAATTGTACAAAGATTAACTATTTTTATAAAGAAGAAATCCTAGAAATATAGAATACTAGCGACCCGCCAGCGGCTTCGCCCGCTGCAATTTTTTTTCTTGAATTTTTTTTTTTTTTTTTGTAAGAATTTTTTTTTTTAATAACAAGTATCCTGTGTTACTTCTAGTATCTCCCAGAATATGTGTACAAAGTTTCATGATGATTCGTCAAGTAGTTTTTGCGAGAAACCGTAACAAACATCCACGCTTTCACATTTATAATATTAAGTAAGGATTAAACCATTTAAAAATAATAAATAATTTAAGTAATAAAACGTATTGTTTCTATGTTATTAAGTTACCAACATTTTGAACATGTAAGATGTAAGTGTCCGTTCCATTAAATTTTAGACAATACTTTCAAGGTTATGTTTCTTCATACATTTTTAAATCAGGTCATGTAGTTACACTTTCAAATAATTTGGTCAACTGGTAATAGTTAAATTTACGCATGGTTGAATGCTGTGTTGCAATAAATAAATAAATGTATATCAGAGAGTAATCTCACATTGACCTAGTCCCAAACTAAGATCTAGGCCGAAATCTTAAGGTAGAGTTCGTAACCCTCGAGTCACCGTGTACCACTGAGTTTGCCTAACTTAAGTAAAATCATCGAGAGGAAACGTTCACATCGAACATTTTATTTTGGTTGTTCTAAGGGTAATTGCACAATAGGATGAAGTGTCCCTGAAAGTACCTAACTGTAAGATTAGATAAGATAAAATAATACCTAGGCTTGTTCAACAATTGAACTTATAGTGATGGGTCTTTTGTTTTAGTTCAAGCCATTTTAAAAAGTGTTTGTGCCCAATGTCCTTTAAGTGTTTCCAGTGCAAATCATAACCCCACCCACAACTTACCCCCGTACAACTTTAATTTAGCAACTAGTTTTTCATGGCCATCGTTGGGAATACAGTCAGACGGGCCGACCTAGTGGGAAGTGGTCACCACCGCCTTCAGACATTTGATATGCCAGAGGCGTCACCAATGCGTTGCCGGTCTCGAAGAAGTCAAATGGCACCCTTTTTAAAAAGCCAAAGGTTGTAACGCATTGGGAAAATCTCAGAAGAACAAACGGACAAACGTTAGTCAGTAATAAATTATGCTGAAATGATAGATGTCAATGTTGACGTCTTATCTTGTCACTCGTTTATTGACAAACACGTGTTAATAAAACATAAACACACTTAAACGCAGTTAAGTTTAAAAAAATATGCTACGGCCTTATCTTTCATAGTGATATATGAATTGATGCAGAAAGTGTACACTTTAAATAAAGTAGGTTTATTATGTTTGTCAAAGTAAACTGTCCTGAATAGTAAATAAAGTAAACCCTTAAAATTCAACTATTTAACTGTAAGGTTTTATCTATGTTTCTAGAGTCATTATGTCACAACTTTTTAAGACTTCATTAAGTAAGAACGTGTGCTTTATAGCAAGTCTTCAACTTCATTGACCTTTACTTCTTTTTGCTATTATTAACTTACATCACGTCTATAATCCAGTTTTATTTAATTAAAAATTGCAGTACATACATTGACGTTATAATGTTGTCGCTTAAATAGATCGTCTTTATCACGCATCAGTGTAATTAAACAATCCTAAAAATTTCAAAATGTTGACGAATCGATCCCTTAGTAATACAGTCGCATTTTCTTAATCAACAAACATTGGACAATTGCCCTAATTACTCAAATAATAAGGCCTTACAAAGATGCACTAGAACAGTAGAAGGACTCTTATAGCTATGACACTTTTGTTATTTATTTAATAACTGACTTTATCATTGAAAACCTAAGAATGACGACAAGTGCATATAATAAGGCGTGGATAGAATTACGGCGGTTTCTCAATGTTCTTGCTACGTGCGTGAAATACTATCCGTTGACACTTGGCACTATTTTGCGGCAAATGCTGGTTCGAATTACGTCGTCAGCAAGTCGTTTATCTGGTTTAAATAGACTAAAAACTTCAGGAATATTCTTGCTGAACCACATTTTTGGCATGTTAGTATTTTAGTGATTAATGATTGGTTTTCAATATCAACGCATCCAAAATGTATGAAGTATAAAAACAAGACCTGTTACTGAGGTAATTCTAACCCGTGTTTATCATTGATCCTTTTACTGATAGTAATGATGATAATTTCATTTTCTAGCAAAGCTTGGCTAACTCTTACGTCTTTTTTTCAGTCATGGCCATACTTCTTCATATTCATGATACTAGAGCATATCGTGCTGCGGCTGGAGGGCAAACCCGGGATCAGACTGAACGACGGGATCACCAGTATTTCCCACGGGATACTGCAAGAATGTGGCAGGTATCCAAACATTTCTAGTCACTTGAACATAACTAACAAACGATACCTGGGTCATACACAGATTTAGTTTACCGTCTTTCCTGTGGACACCGTAAGTTAACGTTTTTAAGACCTAATTTTCTGGCTAAGCCCATTCCCGCTAAAACACTGTCAAGACTGCTTTAGACCTATCGTATAAAAACATAAATTATATGCACACAAGCTTTTAAGTATTGACCACAGGAGAGACAAGACACCTATCAGTTTATTTAATTTTTTGTTGGATCAGAGAGCTTCTAATGAAGTGACAATTCTTGCCATATTTCAGGCAGCGAACCGGACGATATATGTTAGTACTCGTACTATATTGTGGTCTCCTTTAATTTCTAGAACTCCAGCTTAGGTTAGGTTAGGTGATAGTTATGTATTACATGTGTTCTATAATATACATGTACAGTTTGTTGTTGAATCACAATAATAAAATCAATTCATCGTATTTGATAAACTCATAATTGGATGGTGGTAAGACCTTTTGATGGGTCCACCGGATGCCACCATCTTACCAATGATCCTGCCACAAAGCAGCAGTTTTTGCATTGTTCTATTCCGTTGCGATAATAAGACAGTCGAAAGAATAGGTAGCATAGAGGGATTTCATCTTAGTCCTCAGGGCTTTCAACGCATTTGCAGTCTTCAAAATAAAATCTTGAGATTTGAAAGGTCCATAGGCCTCAGCACCCACAATTTACCATCAGGTGGCATCTGTGCCCGTTTATCTACTCCAAATATATGTTGTTTTTTTTTCCCTTTATCAGAATATTATGGCGTGGCGCAGAGTCCTACCTCTATACCTGGATATACACCAACTTCAGAATAGTGGAGCTGCCGTGGGACAGCGTGGTGACCTGGTATGCCGCAGCACTAGGGGTCGACTTCTGCTACTATTGGATGCATAGAGCATGTCATGGTAAGCAGATACATACATATAGCTTGGCAACAAAGATTATGACTTGGTGACCACTAGAACCTGAAATTGGGCCTAGTGTACTCCCTTGTGGTATACCAAATATAGTACAAGTGGTGCCTGATTTTAAATCACCTATTGTATGAGTTTTTGATCCAAGACTGCATTATGTTTTTTCTATAGATAGGATTAAACCAGTTAATTATAATCCCTTTCATATCATAAAAGTTTAAAAAGAAATGTATTACATCGTGATCACCGTGGTCCAAGGCATTGCATAGATCTAAAAAAACAACAATAATATTTTTTTGTTGATTAAGCGCCTCAAAAATATATTTGTAGTAACTTGCCTACATTTTTAAGTTGCGAACAGTTTTTGGTGTTAGTGGAGAAGGGACAAAGCCTCCTGGGCTCCCCTTTAAAGCCACCTTCACTGAAAACCATCGTGACGAATCGTTTCCCAACTTTTTATCGCATTATCTGAGAGAAGACCATTTTGATAGGCTTTTGTAATCTTAGTTTTCCTTTAAATATAAATTTTCTAAATATGTACTCTAGTTCAAAATGCCAGAAGGTCAATTTGTGTGAGATTGTCTCTAGATATTTACTTAATTATTTTTGTTCCAGAGGTCCATATCTTGTGGGCTCAGCATCAAGTGCATCATACTTCTGAAGACTTCAACATCGGAGTCGGCATCAGACAGTCTATGCTACAAGGATGGTGTGGATTTGTAAGTATCATCAGATCACTACAGTGTTTATTTCTAAGCGACCTTACGTACGATAACGTTATTGCATTATTATTTTTGTAACTGATAAAACCATGTGTACCAAGTTGACTTTAACCAATAAGGTTTTAATTCGTTAAGACGAAACAAAAACATTTTCGGCTTTAAAATTCCCCGTAAAAGCAAATATTTGCGTGACGTACGCGAGTATCTGTCCCGGTGTTTTGGATGTTTTCTTTTTACATATTTTAATCATGTATTTTCCTGTACTATATTTAAGCATTTTATCACAGTTACTCATTGTTCAAGCCTATAGCTTCGTTTGGGACTATCTAGGTCAATTTAATTTTATGAGATTGTTCCCTGATATTGATATTTCTATACGTGTATAATGTAGCAAAATCATTATTATCCTTTTTCCACAGTCAGTTTAAAAACCTTTTGGTTCTTTTTCCGCAACATCAATCAGTTCAATCGAGTTCAGTTCCAATCCAAAATGGCTTCCGGATTTGTACGAATGCTCTCGGCATTTTTCTCAACTCTCCGGTAGATTTCACGTCGATTTAAACCTTTCTACACAGCTAGTTCAAATGGTTGTTTCTTGACTGGGCTGTAGTTTAGTTCAGAATCTTTGTATCTTCTTTTAAAATTACAAACACTTACGTGGTTTCCTACACTTACGTGGTCATGTTTTATTTGACTGTATGCTGGGACTAATTAACTAAAACAAATTTAAGACGTAACTCTGCTCGTTGACACTATGGGGGCTGATATATTCCACAACAACTACCTGGATTTTACGAGGTAGTTTACTATTGGATAGTTAGATGAAGAGATATAAGTAGAAAAATTGTAAAATTCCACCTATGGTATTATTAATATTCAAACATTTAACCCTTGTAACTGTTATCTCACTGTTTTCGCACTTTAGTCATAACTTCATAGCGTAATATAATTATGTTGTTATGTCTTTTTTTCTTAACATTTTTTATATATTTCGTTTTTACTTTGTCAACAAATTTTTGATGCGTGTTGCAGTTCAATTTGTAGATTTACTGACGTACGATGTGGTTTTCTATAATTGGGATAGAATTTATCTACATGTTAAAATAGATATAATCTTAAGTCAAATTATTATCTGTTGGAAATTTTCAATAAATTAAATAACGCTTAGTAAAATAAAGACTTAAATTCTCAAATTAAGGCTTGTGTAATAAAAATTTAATATTCAATTTTTGAAGCATATCAGATCCATTGTTGGTGAGTCAAGCAGGTTCTCGGTTTCCTACATCGAGTGTAAAATAGTGACAAAGAGTCCTTTAAGATTAAATATAGTTAACCTTTTTCGACGTATTTATTAAGGACCTAATTTATTTCAATGTCGTTTATACCAATAACACTAATGCTTTAGTCTAGACGTAGACTATTCTATTATTGAAATAGGTTCATGCGGTAGACCAGCCAATTATTATTAAGAAAACACTTTACCTCGTCTGTTTTCGATCAATATCGTCTGAAATAAGAATGTGTTTTAACGGATATTAATTGTTTCAAAATATTTATTTAAGTGTAATCTTATCCTAATTTTAACTTAATCGAAATGTAACAAAAATACGTGTTTTCACATAATAACAAAACTATTGTTTTTTTCTGCATACACCTATGGGGTACCGTGCTACCTACTTATATTTCGAATAAACCATAAAGGCGTTTTAAAACGAAAAGCTTCTTCACATATGGGATTCAAACCTGTTCATACGAAACTAGTTTCGTAAAACCAAGGATATATTTAATGCCCTAGGCTTACGAAGTAATATACATTGTTTATTCAAAATAGTTACAATAATTTCACTGCTTAAAGCATCTGAAAATTCTTTGATATTTCGATCAAAAACTGCTGTAAAACTTACTGATCTTTATTATTAAATACTACAAGAGTCATATAAAAGTTTATTAGTTTTACCTTTTTCCATCAGATCTTCTACCTACCACTGGCGCTGGTGATTCCTCCGGCCCAGTTCGTGATGCATCATCAGTTCAGTTATCTGTACATGTTCTGGATCCACACTGAGGCTATCAAGAGTCTGGGACCTCTGGAGTACATCCTCAACACACCAAGTCATCACAGGGTGCATCATGGTAAGACACTAATGGTGAAATTCTGCTGTCATCCTTCCGTTGATATTGTTAAAATGAAAGATGTGAGTTGTAAGTTAACAAGCGAGTTTGACCACGTTTGGCCATTACTGACATATTTATCTCTTTAACTGACTTTAATAAAGTCCTCAGTTCATCAGAATCTTTTTTAAACATGTCATTGCTTTCTCCGATTACTAAGACTTGAAGACGGCTTTTGTTGAAAATGTATGTTCAACGATATATTTACGAATGTGCCGGTATTTTAGCCAATTTATCCATAGTTATTTTGAAAGGTATTTCCGAGTTGTCATCTAACATAACATCTTATTCTACTGTATTAAGGTTTCCCTCAATGTTCGCTACAATGACCAGTCCATTCAGAGAATTAAAACTACATTTGACAATTAGAACTAGTTACCTGTACATAATGTCTATAAGCATCATGCTGCTCTATGGTATCCTCTCTATTCTTACTACTTCCCTATTTTTTTGTTTTGGAAATATTAAATAATAGAAAAGTGCCACTCTATGTATTTCCGTGGATGTTGTAAGAGGCCACTAAGGGAGTAAGGCCTTGTAGTACTGTTAGGCGATGGGCTTGTAACTTGTCACTGATACACTAGTAAACACCTTTGTTGCATGCAAACTGTGGTTACAGAATTATAAACAAGTTTTTTTAGACTTGTTGGTATTTCTGTAGCTCTGCCTACCCTACTCTGGTAATGAAGGCGTAATCGTGTATGTATGTATGTATGTTACAATATTATTACTTTCACAGGCAGCAACAAGTACTGTTTAGATGTCAACTACGGTGGAGTGCTCATCATCTGGGACCGAATCTTTGGGACCTTCAGGCCTGAGACCGACAAGGTCCAAATTATCTACGGCCTCATCTATAACCAACCGTCTTTCAACCCTATATATTTGCAGGTAAGCAAACCTACTGATTTTTAAATCATAAAGGTGTTTGTAGTATTTTCCGCCAGTTCACCCGTCTATCCAAAAGTTTAAACAGTTTTTTAAATGGTTTGGATTTTCGGAAATCTTGAAGAGTTATCAACTCTGAAATAGGTTTTCAACTTCAGATCGAGGATAATATTTTTTACATAATAATAACAGTTCTATAAATGGTTAGCTGTTAAAAAAACTATAATCAATCGTTTTTATTTTAGCATTACCCGCAAACCAAAAACACTCGAAATGTTATTCCCGTGAAAGGTCCCACTTAATGTGAATCTAAGTGCTACGGAAAAGAAAATACAAGTGTATCGCCAAGAAAATTATTAATATAGTATATACAAAATCAACATTTATGTGACGTGTTATTTTTGATTAATATCATACTAGTATCCCTTGCTTAAACATGATGCAATTCCCAATTTTTCTAAAAATATTTTTATTTCATAGCTGTCATAAAAAAAATCTGTCATCGGCTGTGATTTTACATATTATTATTAAGCTATAAAATGAAAGGTAGCTAATACTTCGTGACAGGTGATAATTCAATGTATGGAATTGACGTAAGCCACCGAGATAGTCACGTGGTACTATCAAGATAAAAACGCTACTAACGTTTCTATTTTCTATCGGCTCGAAATATACGGATTTGACATAGCGGTTGAGCGATCTGTCATTAGCTCAGCTTACGTCAATCCTTTACGTTTTGATGATTTTCAAAAATCGCTAACATAGCGAGCGGTATGCCTCTTTTGACTAGACCCCTTGACATTTTCAAGTTACTCAAATATAGTATTGGTCCTAATTCAGGAAATACTTTTAGACTCGACTATCGAGGAAGCTCGCGACTTCGTTCGCGTAGAAAGTTTTTGACTTCTATTTCCCTCTATTTCTTGCCGATAGTCGATTTGTTAAAAATACCCGTCTTATTGCACCCAGGTAGGTACACAAGAAATATTCCGTCCAAATTTCAAGTCTCTAGGTTCCGTGATAGGGCTGTGCGTTGCCTCTGATTCAGTAAGTCATGGAAGAGTTTTAATGATTGTATAGAGTACTGTACCAATATTAAACAAGACACCAAATCATTGATTGTACTATACCTCTCCGCAGATGTTCTACTCCCGCTACGTTGTTGAAAAATTCCGCCGGTTGGAGTCCCGAGGCGATAAATTGAGGGCGATATTCTTTGGACCCAGCTGGGAGCCAGGACAGTCTCGACTTGGAGACGAGGAACTGAAACTTGAGGTATAAGCCCCTTAACGCATAGCATATTGAAAGTGAAACGCTGTCTTTAAAGTACATTTCCAAATCAAAATTTTGACAAAGCTACGAATCTTAAGTGCATAAATTATAAGTTTGAAATTTACTTAAAATGTACCTTTGAAAATGAACTTTAAAGACATTGCATTTATTTTCTTATTTTATATTTTTAGTTCAAATCATCAAAGGGACCCATTTAAAAATATAAAACATGCATGCAGTGCTGTGGGTCACGTTGTAGCCTATAGTCAACTTTGGTGATACCTATTGCAATCGATTTTTTTACGGCCCGATCGCCTTTACTGTAAAATAATACGTGATCATGACGTCAACAGTACGACAGTAGGTAATAAGGGTATAGATATTGTGAAATAGAGGCTCTGTGAGATTACAGATGAGGGATGCGACTCTGTCCTATCTTACTTAATTCAACTCTCTTCCTTCTGAATCGTAATCATATTGTTGAAATTATGATATCTGTTATTCGTTTGATGTTATAAGTTGCTATTACGTCAAAAATATGTTTGTTGAAGAAGATGGCCAAAGATAAGAACGAAGCCGGTTGCTTCTATCGTATATCCGTCATTCTCGTACTTACAGACAAAGAGACCGATGTTTTATCTACATTGACAAACGTGACCACACTAATAGGTCCGGTGGTGTCCATATAAGAATGATTTTAATCAGATAAATTTGAATTTATTTTGCTATTTTTTTTGGCGCACCGATTGCTGAGAAAACGAAGTAAATTCGAAGTTATCACGATATATTGTTTCCTACATTTGTTAATGGGTTGTTAAAAATAATAATAATAAGCAGAATTATTTTAACTATCAGAATTTATTAATTGTTTTCGTGACTTGTATTTTAATTTGTCTATACATATAAAATATATTGCATGTTTTGTTCATTAAAATCCAAAAATGTCTGGTAGATTATTTACCGTTGCTCACTGCGGCGAGATGTAATTATTTTCGCTGGATTTGCCGCAGTTAGGTAAAGAAGTAGTTTCGTGGTTCACAGCTAGTTGGGGACACGTTATGGGACAAATTCTGGGGATCGAGCGTGGACTTAGGCCAAGTGAGGCTAGAAGACCTGCAACCAGAGGTAACGATGCTGAAGAATATTTGTTACCAGAAATGTAATATCTATTACCATTTGTCCCCTTCTCCCCCCAGTGGGAACAAGTGGGAAAAAACCCATAAGTTACCACTGACGACAACTGGGATGAAATAATTCCCATTTGTCGTTAGAAAAAAGGTCAGGACAAATGGGGATAAACCACCAAAAAGAGTAACTGTATAGGTAGGTACTACATACATAAAGAAACTGAACTCATGCATATTTTCTTGATTCAAAAAGAAAGAGACAAACCACATGTGTTAAAGTCCTTAGTGTTCCGCGATCTGGATCTTAAGAACCACAACGTCTAGGTATGTTTCTGTTCTTTAGGCATATATATTTTTTAATTTTATTGCACATAGAAAAAAAAATATACAAAAAATTCATCCACGACAAGCTTCGTCAAATATATACCAAGATTCATAAGCAACATGATTCGTCAAGAGAGCATATTATTATATTATATACATAGTATAATATGGTCATATTTTCTTTGAGACTGTTAAACATGAAAATAGCATTACAAACAAAAAGCTCGATAGTTTTAATTTTCAAGCATCATACCTTTTTCGAATGATTTTGGTTGAATCTTCAAAATCCTTTAACGATATTTTTTGAATACTTACATAGTTGTGTATTTATGACTTTTTAATCCTGTTAAACAATTTTTAATAAAAATAGTGATTTTAAAGTAAACAGCGTTTCAGGCGCGCGCAAACTATCTCCATCTCAGGTTTTTCTCGCGGAAGCACATAAGCCATCCCTTTTTATTCTTGTATGGGCGTGGCATCAAATGTGGCCTCTTATTTAATTCGAGTTTATTTACTACTGGGAGCAACTTTTTACCGCGCATGACAGTTTTATGGAACCAGCGATATTTCCGAACTGCTACAACTTAAGGACGTTCAAGAAATGGTAATTTCGCTCTTATTTCAACGGCCGGCAACACATATAGGATTTCTCTTATCGTTAGGCAGGTGTCCATGGGCGATGGTGATCACTTTACATCAAGTGACCCAATGGTTCGTTTGCCTCCTTTACGTGATGGTGACCAGTTGGTAACCAGTTTACACGAATTGACAACACCTTGATGTGTACGGCTAGTTTTAGCGAGAACTGGATGGACTCTTTATTCTTTCCGTTTTTAACTTATTGAATAATCATATTGAGACAGGTATAGATCTGACGCTTTCGTTTTAAGGCTCCTTCTATGCCTTTAGTTCTTATTAAATGGTTAAATCTCACGAAAACGCATAGGCCATACATGTGGGTATAGATAAACGTCTTTGAGTGCGTAAGCCGTCGACGTCAAGCGTCGCCGGTCGGGTTAGTAGTGTGCGTGAGTATTCGCATTACAAGTACAAGTCTTGCTCACCCGCCTTTGTGAGATAAAACAACTTGTACACACATACATAAACTTATAATACCTGTTTCCGTAGGAGGTTTAAAATCAATTATTTATTAAGCCCTAAAAGCGAATCTTAAAATGTCTTGGGATAATTGATTGTTATTTATGCTCGTGAGGGCTTCTATTCTAGTGCGTTATAACGATAACGTTTGACGTGTTTCTGTACTGTCAACGTTTTGATAACTCTTATGTCCTTTACAGCAATGGCGACTGTGACAGAAACGATTCTAAAACACGGCAAACGCGATATCTTTATAACGCAGTAGAATAGAGGCCCAGGATGATTTTTGTGAGCTGGAAATTGATACTACCAAAATATGCCTTTTTTAGCTTTGAAACAAATTAAATTCGACTTTATGTATGTTAAAATACAGTTAAAACTAAATTGCCTTGTTAACAGTAGCGAAGCGTCTATACAACCCGATTCCCAGCGGCTTCCCTTAAAATTCCTATGCATGCGTAATGTATACAAACAAAACGTAAAACAGAAAGTAACCCGGTATAATATAGCTTTACCTACCTGTTTCCATCTATCATCCAATACGTTGCATAAACAAAACGCACTAACACCGCAACTCACATTTGATTTAAGAAGCCGAAATCTTTAGCAGGACTACTCATAATTGTTAATGTACCGTCTATGGAACACCGGGTCTCACGAGGTTATTAATTCCCCACAAAGGAAAGGGTTTTCTATTCTACTTGGCAAAATGATATTGCTTTTGACGTTTTATCGAATTGTCAACGTTTTGATAGCTCTTAATTAATTGACAGTAATGATAATTATCATTATGTCAAAAGCATTATCATTTTACCTAATAGATCAGAGCCCAAAGACAACAGTAAAATTAACTTGCTAATTGAAAATACCTTTGATCACCTCATTAGAAACAAAGGGTCACGGATAATGTTACACAAATGAGCCAACACACGAAGACATTGTTAACTGAACACCCATAGACTTTAACACGATGTGATAAGGTTTATGTTCGATTGTAAATGTACAGTTAACAGTGTCTTCGACTGTATAATGTTGGTCACTTTAAGAGGGGAACAAATTTTGACGAAGTTTCTCCTTTTAAGATTCAATATACCTACCTATTTTAATAAAATTCAAATTACAACCTTGTTGACTTAATAATAGGGTGCCTTTTACATTGGGCATTATGTTCTCAAGCGCAAACCTGGGGAGCCAGGTAGTTAAGGTACGGTAAGGGTCGAGTTGTTTAGGAGCAAAGCAAAGCATCTTATTTCAGAATGTAGCCAAATGTTATAAATGGTTGCTTGCTTTTGTACCTTTTTAATTTTATTCGTTCAACTATTTAATATTGTTGGTGACATGGCAATTCCACGTAAGTCACAAATAAAATTTGGTGTAAAATACACCTTAGTAAGTAAATCACTTAGGTACATTTTGCAACTTATTGAAGTTGTTAGTTACGCGGTTTTGCAGTATCACCAACGATATAGCCGTTTCGGGTCGCTGTATTTTAACATTTTGAGTTGTTATAACTTGCCAAGTTCCACCCAGTCAGAACTAATAGGAGTTAAATTTATATCCCTTTCACTGTGCTTGTAATTTGTCAGGTTTTAACAGGTTCCGGTTATGAACGAACAAAAATAACGTTTATTACATGTATTAATTAGCCTAACATAGTGTCCCACTGCTGGGCAAAGGCCTCCTCCCTTGATTTCCACTAAAATAGATTACAATTAAAAATAGATAGTAAAAATACTTCAAAACATAAAACTCATTTTCTTCTCCAAAACAAGCTTCAAATAATAAAGTACCGCAAAAAAATAAAAATAAATATTTCGAATTAATAAATAATGTGTGTACATTAATTAAGGCGTAATTTATATTGCGTAGGGAAACAACTTACAAAAAGTGTCATAAAGAACGATTGCGCATGAGCAAACCGGCAGTGCGTTGCAACTTGTCATTGACAACTAATACATGTTTTTTATGTCACAACCTTTTAGGGTTCTTTACAAAATTTTAAAACGATATTCACGGTCTTCGCATTTTTATTAGTTGACCTTTGGTATTAAAAAATAAAAACAACTAATACCTACTGATAAAAAAAATTAAAGGAATAGTTGATTAGCAGTTTGTTTTTAAAAGAATTCTGAACTAAAATAAACTACTATACTAAAACATGAAAACATAAAAACTTTTTAGCACAATAATTGGAACTAATATTGGCTGTGCCCCTAGTATTGCTGGTGTTTATGGGCAACGGTAACTGCTTACCATCAGCCCCCTATTTGACCATCCTGACAGTGACAGGTGACATATGACATTTTAGTATATAAAAATCCCAGTGTAGCCAAAAGATGTCATCTTTGCAATGTTTACCGAATTGTCACCTGTCACCTGTCGTTGTCAGAATGGTGAAAAGGGGTCCGTCTGCTCGTTAACCTTGCCTTTTGGGGCTATAAAAAAAACTTAACTTTTGCAACGTTATGATAGCTCTCATTTACTTGACAGTAATGGTGGCTGAAATAAAAAACAATACTACAAAAGAACGTGAAGTGACAAAATAGAATGAGGCCCGAGATACAGTATCGTATTGAACACATACGGCACCCGTTCTCTGCCAAGCGACTCACGACCTTTTTTTGTCCGTTTAGCATAATTAACGACTTTGTTTTTGTTTAGATCGAGCAGCGCGAGAAGTACGACGTAGCGTTACCGGTGTGGTGCAACCTTTACCTCGTCTTACACTATGCCGTGGTTTTCTACGGGTTCTTTGAACTGGCTTCTAAATACATGGTAAGAACTTGTTTAATAGTTCTGCCCTGCTAACACAAAAGGCAGTACTCGTATCTCAAACAAAAGTCCTGCAGCAAATGCAATCTAATTTCCAACAGAATAGGATAATCTGCTCCGGCTATTGAATTTGAGATAGTGCTTATTGACTAAGGAGGGTAGAGCTGTTTTTAATGTAAACATAACTAGTGATAAGTTTAAAAACCGGTTAAGTGCGAATCGGACTCGCGCACCGAGGGTTCCGTACCAATGCCTAATAGGTATAATTATATTCCCGTTTTGAAGTACTGGGGGGGTTACCATGACTTGCCTAAGTAATTCAGTATAGAATATGTGTCAAGGGCAGAGCTATAGCAGTTATATATAGCTCCATCTTCTTCTCTCAGTACAAACTGAATTGCATAATATGGACGACACTTGGCCAAGTTGGGAGTGACCCTGCCTCTGAAACCAGCGGTCCTGGGGTCAAATCCCGGTATGTAAGGGCAGATATTTGTGTGACGAGCGCGAATATTTGTTCCAGAGTCATGTTTTTTTTTATATATTTAAGTATGTATCTCTAATATATAAAATTCTCGTGTCACGGTGTACGTTATTGAACTCCTCCGAAACGGCTGGACCGATTGTAATAAAATTTTGTGTGTATATCGGGTAGGTCTGAGAATCGGCCAACATCTATTTTTCATACCCCTAAGTGATGTAAAAAAAAAAATGCAGCGGGCGAAGCCGCTGGCGGGTCGCTAGTTTCTCTATATACATAAGTATGTTTATCGTTGTCTAGTACCCATAATACAAGCTTAGAGCTTAGTTTGGGACTAGATCAATTTGTGTGAGATTACCCCCTGTTATATAAAAACCAATCATTCTGGGGTTTTCTCTTTTTAATAAGGAATATAACTGCTCTTGTTGAGTTTTCCAGCGTCATTTGTATTGCGTTGAATAGATAGATAGATCAAACGTTTATGTGATGTCTCAATCACACACATACAATTGTCATAAGTGGAAAAGAAACAATAATAACAAACGCACTTACGAACTAGGCTAATAAATGGACCTCGGCTATAAGGACCAAACATTGCCTATTTTTGTTTAGGCAAATAAAACGTTTTTACAGAGCTAGTCAAATTAAACAGGTGTGCAAAATTGTTCGTGTTATTGTAATAACTTTATTTTCAACATCGCCTACGGGATTTTGCCTCGAAAAGTATTTTGGAATAGTGTCATTTTATTTTATCGAGATGGAATTATTTCCAGCACGGTTGATATAAACCCACGCCCAATAAATGATTTTAAATATTTTCTTACGATACAAATTTTCAGAGATTATATTTGTAAAATTTATTGGTTTATTCTACTAACTAAATGCGTGTTTATGTATTCGTTTGTTACTCATTCATGCTGCAACTGTTGGACGGATTTAGAGTGGAGATCTTCGATCAACAATTGATCGAAGGTGGAGATGCCATATACGCTGGCTACTTTTAATTCTGGAAATTTTTAAAGTTCTCGAGTGAGAAACGACAACCGAAATCTAAGGTAACAACACCAATGTTCGACACTTTTAGCTGACATGCACCAATAATCGACAGAAGCTTTTAATTCTAATATCATAGGGTTATAAATTGATTGCTTCTTACTCATATTATATTATATTCTTTTATCTACATCCATGGTATAACTTCCCTATAATATGTTCAGAAACGATAAGCAAATGACATACATTACTAAACATGTATCTGTGGTTGCATCATAATGTTTAAATTAAAGTGCAGGTAGCCGAAACTTTAATCACGTTCAAATTTCGAACATCTTCTTAGAACAATAAAGCAAACCTGCAGCACCTGCGCGCCCGCCCCCCACCTGCACCGCACCGCACTCATTTGTTTCGAACTCTCGAATAGTGCGTAGACCAGAAAATAAAGTTACTTGAAAATGTTTGCCGGATTGTACATATTGTAGAAAATTTACGATATGTATGTAGATAAAGTTATGTATGCGACTGTACGCATAATTAGGCATTAAAACACTCGTGTGATCTTATTATGAAACTCGCCTTCGGCTCGTTTCATAAAACCACACTCGTGCTTTAATGCCTCTCATTATGCACCAGCCACATAAATAACTATTAAAGTCTAGTTAGTAAGAGCTCCATTGTTTTTGTGTACTATTTTGTGTGTGGCAATAAATGTTTTCTTATTCTTATTGTTGCAAAACAAATGAATAACTCTTATCTTCTTTGAGTAAGAATCAGTGTCGAACATTGGTCCTTTGTCGGGTACTGGTGTTTTTACTTACGCCGACGAAATCGCAGGCGCTAGTACCAAATAAAGTTTATCTTTTTAGGGTTCCGGAGCCGAATGGCAAAAACGGAACCCTTATAATTTCGTCATGTCCGTCTGTCCGTCTGTCCGTCAGTCTGTATGTCACAGCCATTTTACTCAGAGCCTATTGGCACTATATAAATGAAATTTGGAGGATAGATGTATTCTATGAACCGCTATACAATGATGTAGTAAAATTGAAAAAAAATATATAAAAAATGTATATTTAGGGGTGGCATTCCATACATGGGGACGAAAAATTTTTTTTTGAGTTACATCAGCGTGTGGGGTATTTTTAGATAGGGCTTCCAAAATGATACCAAGGTTTTTAAGTGATTTTTTTACGTAAGTGAACAGTTGGCGAGATATACGCTTCTAAAGTCGTAAAAATTCTGTCCGGGTGGGTAGCTTTTGAACTGTTAAATAAAACATTCTAATAAAAAGTACAGTAGTAGAACATTCGAAATACTTCCAACCAAAATTATTTTGAACACGATACGCTGTTTAGTTTTTGAGATTTTAATAAAAAGAATTTCAACCATGAACGTTCATCCCAGCTACGGAACCCTTCACTGTGCGTGGTCCGACATGCACTTGGCCGTTTTTTAAGCAATGTCCCCGCCCCGCCAAAAACTTGATGTGTTGGTTGGTTGGATAGTTTATGGTTTTCGCTGAGTACTTAATATTTAATTCTATCGTCGTGCACAAACTTGTATTTCAGACTTTAGTTATACTAATTCTACATTAGCTTATACATAGGGCCTTTATTCTACTTTGGAAAAGCCTATCTTGCTTCGATTTCGTAATCACACTGTTAACAGCTCTTACTGTTAAGGAATAAGAGCTGTCATAACGTCAGCAATATGATTACGATATCCAAGCAAGTAGGGCTAAACCAAATTAGAATAGTCCAGTGCAACAGCCTTTTCAGCACAAAATATCTAATTTGGATGCTGATCGAACTTGGTACGAAAACGACATTACTCAACGTGAATGTGTTTTAGCATTTAAAAGGTCATGGATCTTGATACTGGTATAGTTTTATGAAGGCCGGCGAACCCATAAACAGAATCAACTTATTCGTTTTATATTTTCTAATAAGTACCATAAAACGTTTACGACTTCTAGAAAATCGGTTATTGACTGCGGACTCAATGTGCGTTTGTGACCAAGAGAATAGGAGCAAATAAAATATTAAGTATCATGGACTATGATATTCCTATCGATAAAACGAAGACGTGTGTACGACAATTTTGGAAATTCTAAATAAACTTTCTATAAACCCAATTTTCTATGAATACCTAACTAGATAAGATGAACACTAGGACGTTTTACCGAAGTTCATTTTGGGTTTAAAAACGTACAAAAAAGAAACTAAAATATATTTTTTCTAAATCAAACAAGTGTTTTCAATTCGTCTACAACTGTTCAAAAAAGAATTTAAATTATCATTTTGATTTTAGAAAAAGAAAGTTTTTTCAATGGTTATACTTTTACGTATTCATAGAACGCTTTAGAACGTAAAAATGAAATACATAATGCACGATAAACTGTAATTCTATGGAACTTGCTAACTATGTAAACAAACAATATATTGAAATTGACATCTAATGTCAATTTTAGTATGGCGGCTTGTTTACATAGTTAGCAAGTTCCATAGAATGACACTTTACATTAAAAAGCAATGCCGTTGGATGCGGTTCAAACCAAACTAGCTAGAATAACTTCAATTCTCTTGTGGAATTTACATGAAAAACTCGAACATGTATTTGTTTCGCTGTTTTCAAACGTTTACGTTGATCTCTATTTATCTGCAAATAAATACCTCGTGCAACATTTTTACATACATAATTTAAAAATTACTCTATAGCTAAAACTATAAAAGGGTTTTTTGTTAGGGTTCCGTAGTCAAACTAGGAAGTCTTATAGTTTCGCCATGTCCGTCCGTCCGTCCGTCCGCAGCCTAGCACAGAGATTCTTAGTACTAGACAGCTGTAACTTGGCATGAATATGCATATTAGTCACGACAACAAAGTGGTAATGTATAATGTAAAAAACTGTTTTTTAGGGTACCTCCTCTACATGTAACGTGGGGATGTATTTTTTTTTCTCGTCTACCCTATAGTGTAGGGTATCGTTGGATAGGTCTTTCAAAAAGTATAACGGGTTTGTGAAAACATTTTTTCGATTAAGTAATCCGTTTATGAAATAATAAACATTAAATGCAATTTTTTTTTACACTCAAGTGTCTCTTGTCTGAAAATCTTGATTGAAAGCACATATAACAAATTTTAAAGGAAATCTATAACGACTAACGGCCGAACCCTATATTTTAACCGTGGATAGATAAGGCTTACTTCTGGTTGAAATTTGACATTTGCCCTTACAAAATGTGTCAAATTTTAATCCGAAGTAAGGCTATCTGTCCGCGGTTAGAATATAGGGTTCGGCCGCAAGTACACATCATTGGTTCTTGAGATACAGGCGATTAAAGTGGTTCTACCTACTACTATCATAAAATCACCTAAGACGGCACCAATTGACTTTAAATAGATAATTAGGTATTACTTGTTGATTTTTATGTTTGAAGTAGGTACTTAACGGCTTCGGAACCCCACACTGAGCATGGCCCGACATGCTCTTGCCCGGTTTTTTAGGTTGTTGTAGCCATTTAATAATCCATATCAAGTCTTACGCGAAAGTGAGTTTGTTTGTTTTGCTATTACGTTAACACGGCTTAACAGATCTTACACAACGGATCTATTACATGGAGACAGACAGGATACCTGTTTTGCATTTATACATTGTTTTTTTTCGAATAATTTACAAGAAATCTATTTCCCATGTCACATATTCTATAGCAGCTCAAGTTCGCCTTTGTACATATCCTAACAACGTCATGGTTTTAGAACAAAATGACGTTCGATGAAATGATACAATCGATGAAGTAAAATTCGATAAAATTATGGGTTACCAATGTATGTAACATTTCATCGAACTTTATTTTCGTCTAAAACCATGACGGTTTTAGGATATCTTATAGATAAATTACGTAGGTTAGGTAAGTTTGGACTTGTGACTACCTAAATAATTAACTCATGCGAGAGAAATGCCTTTCGATGGAATGAAATTTCAGCGCGAAAAGCGTATTCATGTAAATATACACACATAACATCACGCCTTCATTCCCAGAGTGGGGTAGGCAGAACCACAGAATTACCAACAACTCTAAAAAGCCTACTCTCTACTAACCTAACCTAACCTAACCTAACCTAACCCGGCAACCACACGGTTCATCACTTTCTTATAATTATGTAATTTTTCGAGTAACCTACCATTCAGCACTTTCTCGAAAAGCGTTTCTACTAAATTTGACTAAACTACTCACTTCACTCCTTTCCGAACAATTGAGATCACAGTCACGTACGTTTAACGGCAATGGAACCCTAAAACTCACGTCATAAAAAAATGACGATATCGTTCAAAAGATCCAGTTTTATGGCGACAATAATATGCTGACGTTCGCGGAAAAGAAAAAAGGGGGAATGAATTACATAATACGTTATGTGCCTCTTGTTTCATACTATTATTACGCTTTTTCCAACTCGTCTCATTTGCATCCTATTAAAGAAGAAGAAAATCGTCTATTTAGTAATAATAATAATAACATTTACTTGTCCAAAAATTTTTTACAAGATTGAGTTTTCGATGGAACCCAAACTAGGCAGAGCCTGTATTTTGGGACCTTGTGAGACGGCTTGTATAAATTGTTTGCACTTAGTTTTGTAATTATTATAACTTTTTATATGTATATACATATAACATCACGCGGATCACGCCTTCATTCCCAGAATGGGGTAGGCAGAGTTACAGAAATACGAACAACCCTAAAAAGACATGTTAATAATTCTGTAACCACATTTTGCACGAGTAGGTTGAGATATTTACTAGTGTATTGGTGACAGGTTGCAAGCCCATTGCCTAACAATACTACAAGCCTTTATTCCCTTAGTCGCCTCTTACGACATCCACGGGAAAACATAGAGTTGCACTATTCTAACCCGGAAACCACACGGGGCTAATACTTTTTATATCTAAAGACACTAAATATGTGACCAGGTCAGCATAAATGCTGCAGCATGTAGCCACAGCTTATTTACCGGTGGACCCATCGATACGACATAATATTCATAATTTTAAAAGCTAGTGATTATTTCAGTCTTAATAAACACGATTGAAATTTTAAATAATAGTGCATTTCCTGGAAAAGCCACTACTAGTCGACGACGAGAGTCATTTGAATGTGAATAATTTTATAGTTAAACTTTGAAACTCGACTGGCTATCTCTAATGGGTATATAATGTATGTACAGCCTAAGACACGCTTCTAACGATGACACAAATATAAGGGAAATACATTTATGTATACATACACTAACAGTTAAACTTATTCCCTCCCTACCTTCCTTTTAGCTTCACGTAAGACAAAAGAAGACTTACCTCTGCACTTAAATAACTAAAGAATGCAATGGCATATCAATCAGTACCGTGCATTCTTCTCCGCACAATCCACTGCGGACTTTTCCTCTTACATTGTTCTGTAAATCCAAACCGCAAAATCGAAACATACATAAAAAGCGACGTTAGGGATATTTTTTTTCTACTGAAAAATGATAAATTCGTTGGAAAACTAAGTTTGATGATACATTATATCCATCCCACTCTCCAGATTTATTCACGAATGGCGAGTAATAGGGAAGATCCATCTGAAGTTTCGCAGTGCTTCACAGTAACCAATACACGGCTTTAAAACTTCAATAGCAAGGGACACGATAAACATTTATAGCTTCCGGATAAAATCCTAATGTTCCTCGAAAGTGCCCGTTTTGCTCTCGAAGACTTTGTTTTCTTCCTTATTTTCTTATTTTTATGGAAATTGGTGAAGATAAGCACTGGTATAAGGAGGGAAAAAAACATTTTGTAATGGAAGCGTTTTTTAACCTTTAAAGTTATTTTACCTTGAACAAGCGAGGTCTCTTTAGGATAACAGTTACTGTTGAACATTAATACGTTACCATAATATTTCGTTATGTTTTTTTTTACATCCTTGTGATATTTTATAAACAAGATCCATTTTATTTATTATTAACCGTTATCTGTCTAATAGCACACAGACTACTTTTTCCCTAAAAAATTAGACAGTTTCCGAGGGATAGCGATAAACGACTTCGACATGAACGGATTTGCACACAAAAACATAGTCTATTTATAAGCACACAACAAAAATCTTGCTTACAATGGATTATTCTCATCTCTTGGTCAACAGTCATCATATTATGTATCTTTCGATCAGCAGCAGCTGTCCTCTTTGAAACTCGAGAGCGTTAATTAAATAGTTTTTATTAACATTGTCTTTTTCTCTTTCCAGGGCATGTCTCCCATCTCTGTCCTCATCTCCGTTATCTACATTATGTCTTCGCTCACTGTCATCGGTATGCTCTTCGACAGCTCCAAATACGCTCCTCTCATGGAGGTGCTCCGCTGTTCTGCTCTAGCTTTCTTCACAAGGACCCTCTCCATCAGCCCAGGGTACGGGACAACTCTTCAGATAGTGTACGTTGTGTCAGCTATGTTTTGGTGTCTGTACACTTTGAAGTTGCTTGAGATCAAGAAAACTCAGAAGGTTGAGTAAGACGAACATTCGTGGCGCTACTATAAATATGGTCTTTCACGAATCAAGAACGAAAAATATTATCATACCAAGTTCTGATATACCAACTAGGTAACAATAGAAGGCTAAATAAGCGTACAGTTGTTATGGGTCACGAAAGCGGGTTGGCCTTACTTGCGTGGGTAGATGTACATACACGTTGTCTCTGAGTGCGTAAGCTGTCGTCGCTAAGCGTCGCCCTTTGGTTTACTAGTGTGCGTGTCTATACGCATTATAACTACAAATTGACCCCACCCGCTGTCGTGAAATAATACAACTAATGATTTCTGATTTGTAATGTAATATAAAGATTCAGGACTTACGGCTCAGAATCGTCCTGCTGGTTTCCTAAATTGTCTGCATATCAAAATGGCCTACGTACTCTTACAACAAACGTCTCTTTCTTATGTTTGCTATTTCCAAATATGGCTTTTTTTTTAAAAGTACGCTTCTAATTCCCACAATGTATGTATCCTATAATGTCCACTATTTGTGTTCTATAATTGTTTCCTTTAATTTCTGCTTTTCAAAATGACCTGTTTTTAGTCTGTTCAAAGTGGTTATAACTTTTGAGGTGGAGCAGATAATATGTGAAAATTGTTGGAATTCGATCCCTGGGGAGCATAATACGAGTATATGAGAAGCAGACATTATAGAAAGCAGTGATATTATAAAACTGTCAACACGAGAAGCAGACGTCTTACGGCCGAACCCTATATTCAAACCGCGGATAGATAAGGCTTACTTCGGGTTGAAATTTGACATTTGCCCATACAAAATGTGTCAAATTTAAATCCGACGTAAGGCTATCTGTCCGCGGTTTGAATATAGGGTTCAGCCGTAAGGAAACTGAAAAATATGATAGCAGACTACAAGAAACGGACAACGTAAGAAGTGGACATCATAAAGAACGGACAATGTGGGAAAAAGGCCTGATTAAAAAGCAGAAACAGAACGAGCCTGAGCCGGACTTATGATACTTTATACACTTGATGATACCGTGCTGAAAGTTTAGCTTTCTCCGCAAAAAACATCTATTTTATTCACATTAAGTTGATGTTTAACAGCCGCACTCGATCAGTTAATGATGATCAAGTCATTTTTAGTGACGATTTTTTCAGAGACAAGTTTGAAAATAGAACCAGTTAATGGTTTCTAAAATGTCTCTGATTGCGGTGGTAAGACTATATTTAGCGTCATGTCATTATGTAGCAGTATAATATACCTTATAATAGTACCAAAGCCTGCCATTATCATGAGCGTTAAGTTTATTAAGTTAGCAGCGAGCTATATTAGCTTGCAAGCCATCATTATTAAGATGTCCATTCTAAGATATTTATAAAACAAGTCGGTACAGTGGAACAATTCTAGAATTTATTAATTGAATTTTTGGTGTTTAGGGTTTTGATGTATGGAAAGAGTTTGTTACATGGTTAAATGTTGTTACGTATTGTAAAGTTGTCGTCACATATTTAATTTGTATGGACGTATCCTATTAGATGCATGGTCTGATTATGCTTGCAACTTTGTTTAAAATAGTTTAATTCAGTGTTTTAGGTAAATCGTAAGATTTTTTAAGAAATGCATTATTTATTCTGCTTTCCTATAATAAAATATTATTGAATGACATTTTGTCTTCTTTTTTCCTACCCATTCCCAATATGTACCTAAACAAATATTTTCCTCCAAAGTGATACGAAGAACATAATATAGGAAGAACGCCAAATGAATTCAAATTTATTTCCTTATGATTTATGAACGTCTGTGTATCTTGCAGGTTTAACGGAGACACGACTAGTTTACTTTGTGATCAGTGTGATAAGTACACAAATAAAATACATGTTTTTAAGCTATTGCATAGCTTCTATCGCGGGCCTTGAGCGCGGGGACCGAATCCAGAAATTCCGTAACGAAAAAACCTCACGCTCCCCACTCCGACGGGCAAGGAGGTGTGGCTTGAAGGCCGTGCATCGTCTAACGTCGTTTCAGTTCGGCAGTCTTCGACACGGCGTTGTGTGCGATTAGACGTATTGTACGACTCTACGAAACTCGCACGAATCGAGACGAGCTGCTCCGAAATCGGACGAATACATAAGCAGCTGTTTATGAGAAAGTATATAGGTGTATCGGTATTTATGTACAACAGTGAATAGCTGTACTTGTAAAATTTGTGTATAAACTTTTTTATTTATTTAATAATAGAAAAAATTGTTTTCTTATCGGTCACCACGCTCAAAAAGTGTAACTTGAATTAATATCAAAGAAAAAGAAATACTGCATGAATAAAATAAATAAATAAAATTATAATTGCATAAGTTGATACAAAATGCTATGCAATAGCTTTACCGCGGCAGTCCCCGAGTGCCACACGTCTTTTTTTTTATTAAGGGCACGCCGCACGCCTGGGTCATTCTTCTTTTTTACCGACAATTGCCTGTCCTCGTCTTACCATACGTTATCAGTTAGAGTATTGTTTATTAATGTAATGATTGTTATGTTGTTATTGGTGTTTGAATATATACGTCCAAACATTTATTCATCTATTAGTACTAAATAATCTTTCACTTTCTCTATCCAGTGTTTTTTTTTTATAAGTTTGTTTTTCATAGAATCGCGTGACAGAGTGGTAATATAAAATTTAGTCTCCTCTGAAAACGGCCACTCTGTCACAGCATATTCTGAAAAACCACCGTTAAGAAAAAAACATTATCGCTCCCGAAATAATAATTAATCAGTCCAAATAAAAATTCACACAACGTATTTTAAAATCAAAAACTAAAACCATAATTATCAATAGTTGAAAAACGCTAAATATAGAAAAATGACGATGTATTGTCGGTAAAAAAGTAGAACGACCCGCCTACCCTTTTTGACTAAGGGCACGCCTACTCATTAATTGCTATAAGGGTTCCTTACCCAAAGGATAAAAGCGGGACCCCATTACTAAGACTCCGCTGTCTGTCTGTTTGTCTGTCTGTCTATAACGAGGCTGTATCTCATGAACTCTGATAGCTAGACAGTTGAAATTATCATAGATGATGTATTTCTGTTGTCGCTGTAATAAAAAATACTATAAACAGAATAAAATAAATATTTAAATGGGGCTCCCATACAACAAACGTCATTTTTTTAAAAAGGTTATAATTTATAGTCTCTATCTTGTATAGATAATGGTACGGAACCCTTCATGGTCGAGTCAGGCTCGCAGTAGTCCGGTTTTTTTTAAATACCATGAAGAACCAGTTCGCTTATTTATTTTCTCAAAAATGCTCAGATATAACGTTTTCCGATTGAAACACAAGGATGGAAAGTGCCTCATTTGTGCTAGGAGTAAAAAAATCATATTAAACACTTTCCGTCCATGTCCACATTTTATTTAAAAATGATCTCTATTGCTTGTTAAATCAAATTGACCACGAAAAAAAACCCATACACCCAATTTAATAAAAGGTGGCGGCGCTGGGGCGGCGCGCGGTGCGGCAGCGGGCGGCGAGTCATTGTGAAGTCTCAATACTGTCTTGTAGTTTTCAAAAGGAAATTCGCTCTCAATTCGTCATTTTTTTTTTACTAATACGTCTTATTATGCATTTGTATCAATTCCTCGCATTTTGTAACCACCTCGTCAGGCAATCCCTTGCTTACCGCGCCTAGGCAATAATGTACTATTATCAGTAGACCCCGGATCTTTGTGGCTTTGCCGTCTCAATAGGGTAATATGGGGAGTTAATGGGACGGTGCTAATTAATACGGCAACTTAGTCTATTGATGTTTTATCGAATTAAAATTTAATTATTAGACAAATGATGAAATATTATACGTACATACATACATACATACATAACATCACGCCTTAATTCCCAGAGTGGGGTAGGCAGAGCTGCAGAAATACCAACAACTACAGCAAGAGTTGTTGGCAATTCTGTAACTACATTTTGCACAAAAAGGCCAGTATATTAGTGACAGGTTGCAAGCCCATCGCCTAACAGTACTAGAAGCCATAGTCGCCTCTTACGACATCCACGGGAAGACATGGAGTGGCACTATTCTAACCCGGCAACCACACTTCACTTTGATTTATGTGAGCTTTCTGTCACATCCGTACATAAACCAGAATTTAATACATATACAATCCTTCCGCGAAAAAATATCTAACTGATGATGAAGACCGCATAAAAATCTGTTGCGTTGTTTAGGAGTTAGCAGATATACAGGCAGACCGACGCGGAAAGGGAATTTCATTTATATTATATTACTAGCAAACCGCCAGCGGCTTCACCCGCTGCAATTTTTTTTTCATGTCACTTGGGGGTTTGAAAAATAGATGTTGGCCGATTCTCAGACCTACTCAATACGCTCACAAAATTTCATGAGAATCGGTCAAGCCGTTTCGGAGGAATATGGGAACAAAAACTGTGACACGAGAATTTTATATATAAGATTATAAAGACATTGTTGGCTCTAAAACGGCCTAACCGATTCTGCCTATTTGCTAGGGAACCTGCCTACGAAGCGGTTCTGGGTTCGATTCCCGGTGCGGTCAAATATTTAGCACGAGTATTTGTTTCTGAATTTTGGATGTTTTCTATGTATAAAAGTATTTATTTCGCTATGTAAGTATGCTTATCGCTGTCTAGTACCCATAGTAAGGAGATGGCACACGAGCACTCAGGCCACCTGATCGTAAGTGGAATCTGAGATCCATAGACCCTTGGATTCTCAAGACTATCATCCTAAGACCTCAAATGCGTTGCCAACCCTGAGGACTAAGATGGAATGCCTCTATGCTAGTAATTTCACCAGATGTCTTATCCCTACACCGGAACACAACAATGCGATGGTGGTAGCGATCTGGACGGACCCTGCATAGGGTACTACCACCACTAGCTTAGTTGAGGACTAGCTCAGTCTACGTGAAATAGTCCCCTCACAATATTTTATTTGCCTATCAAGGGTGTCACACGACCCTATTACTAGACCTCTTCTCAGCAGTATCTCAAATAACACTCCTGTAGCGTAATCACAACCTTATTATACCTAACCTTATACTAAGAGGAGAGGATTGAATGTACCGTGGCAATTAAATATTACATACCTACTGTTTATTGGTCGTGTGGTTGCCGGGTTAGAATAGTGCCACTCCATGTCTTCCCGTGGATGTCGTAAGAGGCGACTAAGGGAATGAGGGCTTCTAGTACTGTTAGGCGACGGGCTTGCAACCTGTCACTAATACACTGGTAAACATCTTAGCCTGTTTGTGCAAAAAGTGGTTACAGAATTACCAACAAGTCTTTTTGTAGTTGTTGGTATTTCTGTAGCTCTGCCTACTCCACTCTGGGAATGAAGGCGTGATAGTATGTATGTATGTATGTTTATTGGCTTAGGACGCTGAACCGTAATACATGTTTTTTTATGTGTAAGACTATATTCGCTAAAACAACAATTAATATTAAAATAGAAAAGTTATAAAAAAAACCTATAAAAGAGACGTGTTTTTTTGGCGTGTCTGACATATAACACTTCTATTTTTAACAGCAAACAGACCCATCAAGCTTTGTTACGGAATGAGTTAATCTTCCTTTACGTGCCGTGATTAATTATTTAAAACCAACGTATTATACAAAGGGAATTAAGGCGCAACAGAGAGTAGGTAAATAATTTTAGGGCTGTCTTTTTTGCAAGAGAGGCCGTATTACAAGAATGAACTATCAAAGCGAGCCTAGTTCTAAGTAGAGAAAGGGATAAAGCGAGAATAGAATGAGAGAGTCTTAGAACAAGGCTGCTTTTCCACCAATTGGGAAAAATCCACCAATTGGATACCTAGCCTCGCTCAGGGCAGCTCTCCTATTGGTGGATTTTTCCTCGGGCACCTCTACGCTACCTCGGACAGCTCTGGTGGAAACGTAGGCTTAAACGGGCTTTGACAGTTAATAATACGACTTTAGGTGACTTTATTAGATCATTTTCTTTTTGGACGTTTGTGTGACGATACCCAAAACATTTTTTTTTTTTTACAGATTATGAAATCACACAGGAATTTGCTGGTATTGTATTTTTTGTGATGTTGTAAAATTATAATACAACCTGAACTTAATCTAGACGAGGGATTTTTTTTGAAAAGTTAGGCCCGATTCGACCAAACTTTTATACCGGGGTAAACAAAAAATGACAGTTTTCTATGGCATTTTGACATTACTAATCTCAGAGTAAGCTTTACCCCCGTGTAAAAAGTTTGGTCGAATCGGGGCTTAATGTTCTTATTTACTCAGCTAAAAAAATTGATAAATAATAATTCAGACAAACGATAAGGTAGGAAATACAAGTATTGGGGATTCCGAGAGACACTCAAAATTTTACGATGTTTTATTATAATTTTTTAAACAGTTGCTCAAAAAGTGGTACTTTTCGTAGCTGTATATCGTGCGGAAAGTTGGATATTACGCACTAGTGCGTTATAGTTTTCCATTTTTTTATAATATATTTTTTTTTACTTCCAAGCCGTGCATCCAATCAAAGAGTTTGCATGTTCAACCACTTTTTGATTACGTCATTTAGCATTGAGACTATACATAGGTATTAATTTAAAATATTAAAATTAAATACATACATACATACATAAAATGTATCTAGGGAATATTAAAAAAAACAGCTCTCATCAAGATGGCTGAATCTGAATTAGTATTACGAATGATTAGATAGTTGCGTATTAAGGTGAATTCACATTACACCATGCCGATACCGGGCCCAGCCCAGTACGGCGTAATGTGAATCCACCTTTATGCATTACCGCTGGTTAATAGAGAATTAAACTTTTTGATTTTTAAATATAGGTAATTAATTTACTGTGACTTTTATTTTTGGCTGAATGTTCATAACCGTTGAAATATATATATTTTATGAAAACATTTCCCCTGTAGACTTACTAATCGGCTCAGAGGCGCAAATGTTAACATTTTAACGTTGTATAAGCTTGCTAAGAGAAATGGCATTATCTCAGACAAAACCCTTGTAGCAAGGACAACCTTATTACCAAAAAGAGAGGATTGAATCTGCTTTGGCTACTGGATTTAAGATATTGCCTATGCTTATGATGGCAGTTGCAAGCTTATAAGTGTTATAATGCGATCATTAACGAACCGGCTGCACACGCGTAGAAACAGCTGCCAGACTCATGTCATTCTGTGAAGAAACAAAGGTAAGTTTTGTCTCATTTAAAATTGTTCTTTTAAAACAGTAACAATGCTGATAAATAATAAAAGCCGGTCAAGTGGGAGTTGTACTCGCGCACCGAGGGTTCCGTGCAAAGTAACAAGAATTTAAAATTGTGTTAAGGGACGAACTTCACTTTTCCGTTGAAAAGTTGTTGTTTCCATACATCGACATACTTATGCTGTACATTTCTTGCCAAATTTCAGGATTCTAGGTCTATGGGAAATACCGTTTTCATTTCGATTTTCTTGAGAGTATAGAAATATCTGTTTTTTGCGACACAAAAGGCCGTTCTTTTTTTTTACTTAAATGTATGAGTTTTTACATTTTCGAGGGACTGTTGACTTGAGTAAGTATTAAGATTCAAATTCAACTCGATACCGAGATAAAGGGTCTTGAGAGACAGGCAGACGGACGGATAACAACGTAACCCTATAAGGATTCCGTTTTTTCTTTTTGAGGTACGGAACCCTAATAAAAATGGGCTGGAGCGAGTCGGACTCGCACACAGGGTTCCGTATAATTATTGTATGGAGGCCTCCTATTTTAGGGTTCTGTAATCAACAAGGAACTCTTATAGTTTTGCTATATCCGCTGAGAGCCTTGGCACTAGAAAGCTATAATATAGCATAGTTATATATTTAAATTACGCCGATAAAGTACCTGGTAAAACAAAAACTTGTTTTTTTTTGCAAGTGGTGTATCATTGGATAGCTCTTAAAAAACATAAACTCGTAGAGGTACTACCGGTTTTTATGTTCGGGGTCGGTTTCGGGAATATTGAACTAAAAAAAACTCACTTTCTTTAGAGTTTAGTCAGAACTACAAGTAATAATAAAGTGAAAAATATCTTAAAGTAGCGGCCCGCCAGCGACTTTGCCCCGCTGCAAATTTCTGACTTTCCCGGAAATTATTCGAATTTTTCTCGCCGTAAAAACCATCCTTGGACTTCAACGAACATTTAAAAAAAGAATTGGTAAAATTGTTCCAGGCGTTGCTGAGTTATGCGCTTACCAACACATTTTGCGATTCATTGTTACATTATAGACTAGCGGCTCGCCAGCGGCTTCGCCCTTTGCAAATTTCTGACTTTCCCAGTGGATTTTTCAGTTCTTTTTCTTTCATAAGAACCTTCTCCTGACAGTAACAAACACAATAAAATAGAATAAGGGAAATCGGTTCGGCTGCTCTCAAGATTTGCGCTTAGCAACACATTCAGCGATTCAATTTTATCATATACTAGCGTCCTCCCAATAATCTAATTTGCAATTTTACATAAACTTTGGCGCACCCTTATTATGTGTTATAATAGTGTAAAAATTTACTGTCTACCTATTACTGTTCACGACTAAAAATAAGACTATACACGAAGAGTCCAACTCGCACTTGACCGTCTTTTCATATCTTTACAATTATGACAGTTCTTACCGTCTTAACTTCTTAGGCAGAAGATCGATTATCGTAGTTCTTATCAACGTAGATAAAAATTCTGTCACTTTTTGACCAGTATGAAAATGCGAGAGTGACGGATGTCTTATCCACTTTTATCCATCGCGAAAAAGGCCACCATAGGTACTTAATATGGCTGTGTTTCTAGGGAGCGGTGATCTACCACCATGCAAGCCGCTTGCCTACTTCTTATATAAAATAAAAACCAATTCTATAAGACAAGAAGACCCACGTTTTCCTATTATACGCAGAGCTCACCTTATACCGGTCGATACGAATTTGCTTTTTCTGCGAAAAATAATAACAACGTTGCTCAGATAACTAACTTAGAAGACATAACCGCATCATCTCAAGACGTTATTAAATCCAGAGTCGATTTTTCTAAAGTGTTTTTATAAAATGTTTTTTGATTTTTTCAGATTCTCGTTGTTTTAGCCTGGCTCGTTATCATTTTTAAAAATTCACTGGCATACAACTCGACGAATTGCGCACTTTATTAAAGCTTTAGTTTTAAATCTATTTTATAGCAAAGTTCACGATTAAGCTAATAACATCGAAAACATTGCTACAAAAATGTTGATTTCTTGAATACCTACCTACTCCAATAGAAAAACTTTTTTTTTATTATTTAAGCTTTGTTCATTTATCACAAGCTTTAACAAGTCCAAAACATCAAGCATAAGTATTTTACTTAAATAGCCAAGTTTATAATTATTGCCTGCTCCTTCAGTCGACCAAATGCCTCCATTTATCTCCGTTAGCACCGCAATTGAACATAAATCTGATAAATAACAGACTCCATATTTCAAGTCATTTCACATTCATGTTTCACTCTAAACATTTTTCCCTCGGTTCGCTAAGTACCCTTTTTATCATAGCGTCGCCGTGACGATGGTTCTCGGCCATTCAGCCAGTCGGGCTGAAACTTCCGAAGCCGAAACACGCGTGGGCGGGAGAGACAATTAAATTTCGAATTTTCGAACGTCGGTGCCGCGATTTTAAATGGTGTGTTTAAAAACTTGTTTTTTTTTTGGTGGTACGTTGTGTTAAGTGATTTGGAGGCGACGTATTTTGAACTTGGAAAAGTATCGAAGTTTTTAAGGTAAGAGCTTGATTAAAATTATAATATTAATGTACAGTAACATCATCGGCTTTTAAGTAAAGTGAAACAAAGATGATCGAAAAACGGTGTAGTTAAGTAAAAATAAACAACAATTTACATAGTTACAAATAATATTATGAATTATTATAAATTTTCACTTGTCATCGGTTTATATTTATACATTTTTTTGATTAATAAGTTAATTAAAGCATGCCTCTGAAACTGTAACTTAAATACATTATTTTTACTTTTCACGTCATACTAAAAGGTATAAATGAATATTTAACAAAGTATCAACGGAGTCCATACTTGAATTGAAAAATTACGTATCTACACTAATATTATCAAGAGTAGAGATTGTATTTTTGTATGATTGTAACGAATAAACTGAAAACTAATGATTCTTTCACTATTACAATGGCGTGAAATAAAATTAAAAAAAAATACACAAACGGAGTCATCAGCAACAACTAGTGACCCTAAAATCCCATGGGATTAACCCTTGACACCAAATTCCTTCTAACTCAAACCGAAGGTTCAACCACAAAACCTACTACTTAAATAGTTAATTTATTAATTTACTTGTGACCTTTAATAATTACTTAAACGAATTATCCAACCCTCGTCCAAGGTAAAAATCAAAATTGTAGTAAAAATTTAGTAAAATCTATGAAAAGGGTGAAAACTTTCAGGTATTTAATAAAGAAATTATCTTTAAAAATTGCAAAGTCAAAAACTATTTTAAAAAAGAGGCCGAAAAGGACTAAGATGTAACTCCTTTTTAGGGTTCCGGAGCCGAATGGCAAAAACGGAACCCTTATAATTTCGTCATGTCCGTCTGTCCGTCCGTCTGTCTGTCCGTCCGTCCGTCCGTCTGTCTGTCCGTCTGTATGTCACAGCCGTTTTACTCAGAGCCTATTGGCACTATATAAAGAAATTTGGAGGATAGATGTATTCTATGAACCGCTATACAATGATGTAGTAAAATTGAAAAAAAAAATATTTAGGGGTGGCACTCCATACATGTAACTAGGGGACGAAAAAAATTTTTTAACTTTCATCAACGTGTTTGGTATTTTTAGATAGGGCTTCCAAAATGATGCAGAGGTTTTTAAGTGACTTTTTTACGTAAGTGAACAGTTGGCGAGATATACGCTTCTAAAGTCGTAAAAATTCTGTCCGGGTGGGTAGCTTTTGAACTGTTAAATAGAACATTCTAATAAAAATTACAGTAGTAGAATATACGAAATACTTCCAACCAAAATTGTTTTGAACACGATACGCTGTGTAGTTTTTGTGATTTAAAAAAAAATGAATTTCAGCCATGAGCGTTCATCCCAGCTACGGAACCCTTCACTGTGGTGAAAGAAAGAAAGAAAGAAATAAATAAAATTATTTATTCAGTGCCTAAATATAAAATAACAAAACTAAGTGCAAACAACTTGTATACTTAACTATTTTTACCTAAAGGCACTGTGCGTGGTCCTAAATGCACTTGGCCGGTTTTTATCTATTAATTTTACTGAACACGACAAAAACCAAAAATCATGAAAAAATTCAATGAAACCACACATGTGATAGTTTTTATTGTGATATTGTTTTTATATTATTTACATGGTTTTTATATTATGTATTTATTTGTCAAAAAGTCAAAAATACATTATAATTTAATATTATTGTTGCCTGGAGGAAATCGCTAATAAGACCCGCCTGTTTTAACTAGTTGGTTTACTATCTGTGGTATGCAATAATTTGCATTGTATTGTAGTGGTCATTACATGAAAGTAGTTAATAATAAATACATTGTATTTAACACGGTATCTCAAACCGTTAAAAATAATAATATTCCAGACTATAATTTTACCTCTGTTTTAAATTCGTTCAGCCGTTCCGGCGTGATGGAGTAACAAACATCCAAACTTTCGCTTTTATAATAATAATATTAATAATATATTTACTTGCATAATGCATACGAGTAACAGCACACCTTCAATCCCAGAATGGGGTAGGCAGAGCTACAGAAATACCATTATCTGCAAAAAAGACTTCATGGAAATTCTGTAACCATATTTTGTACAATCAGGCTAAGGAGTTTACCAGTGTATTAATGACAGATTGCACGCCCATCAAATAAATAATTACATACATAATATCACGTCTTCATTCACATTGTGGGGTAGGCAAAGCTACAGAAACACCAACAACTCTAAAAAGATATGTTTGTAATTCTGTAACCACATTTTGCACAAGTAGGCTGAGATGTTTACTAGTGTATTAGTGACAGGTTGCAAGCCCATCGCCTAACAGTACTACAAGCCTTAATTCCCTTAGTCGTCTCTCACGACATCCACGGGAAGACATGGAGTGGCACTATTCTAACCCGGCAACCACACGGGATAAGATAAAATAATGTAATAAAGTAAGAGTATATTGGCTTAATATAAGAAATTTCTTCTTCAACGCTTTTTTCAAGCCTGTCTCTTTTGATCCAGATCACTTAATAGGGCCGTGACTGGGTTATGCTATATCTCAATTTAATTATACTGGTTCTACTTTTTCCTCCTGAGGCCCATCATACTACAAACAGGGAGTTTTTTGTTAGTGGGAATTTGAATCTACCATCGAGGAAATAAAGTTTAGTTACCTTTGCTCTTAAATGCCATTTTCAAATATGAAACAATATAGTTCAAACTAAATTTTCTTGATTTTGTACCACCTAAGGCGCACCGGGCCTTATGTGTTAAATGTGATAACCAATCATTTATCGAATTTCACTTCATAGATTTTATCATCACATCGAATTTCATTAATCGGTCGCTATTTTAAGTTGAATACATGATATTTTAAGGATATCTTAAACTTGAATTTCCTACTGAATTGCCTTTCGATGAAATGAAAATTGTGCGTATTGAAACGTTTGTTGAAAGTGTTCCGATATAATAATAGATTCCGGGTAGGGATTTATTTTACTAGTAATGAAATTGAATTATTTATGAAAAGGTGGGACCGGTTGGGGGCGACTTCTCTTTAACCGCCTTTATAAAATAGTTTTTCTAGCTTACTGCGCGAAAGAAATTGTGATAAGTCACGTGGTTAGATACGCACGTCAAATTAAAAAGTTGTAAAAAGTGACAAAGTCGCTCAGCGTGTCAAGTCCGTGAGCGTATCACTACACTGTAACAAATGTATACGAAATACTTCGCTAAGGGATAAATAAAAAAATGCCATTTAGATTTAAGGCAATTAATAACACACGACACAACGGCACGTTAGCCTTGTTGGGAGTGCCCCTGCCACCAAAGCCCTGGGTTCAATTCCCGGTAAGGGCAGATATTTTGTGTGATGACTGATGAGCGCGAATATTTCGATCAACACTGCATCATTTCAAAAACTTGCTTGTTTTTTTTCAAGTTCAAAGGGAATGTATTAAAGTCGATTTTCAAATACAGTTGTATTTTGAGTTAATGCTGTGTTGATCTGGCAGTGCGATTTTGTTGCTGAGTCTTGGATGTTTTCTATGTATTTACGTATGTATTTCGTATGTTTATCGTGGTCTAGTACCCATAGTACAAGCCTAGAGCTTAGTTTGGGATTAGGTCAATTGCTTTATTTACAAGACGTTTAATACAGCCACAAATATTCGAATGTTCTTTGGAATTTCAGGGAGTTTAGTGCTAACGAGATAAATGGGATGCCAATTTAGGTAGTAAAAGATGAGTTTGGTGTCACCTAGATCGGCTTTGAAGGTGTCAGGCACTAACGTAGGTTCTTTGTGGTTCTTTGGGTTAAACTACCTACATCATCGTTAGAATGTAGGCATAAAACAGGCAATACTTGCGAGCATTATCTATAGTCTGTAATTTTAGGTATTTAAAAAAATGTAAACATAAAAACCACAAGACATTTACAGATGACAGTTAGTCAGCCAATAGGAGCAGAACACTGATACGTCAAAGCTCGACCAAACAGCTTGGATTGGTTGATAAGCAGAGCCACGTGGTTTGGTTTGTTTACATTTTTTTAAATACCTAAAAGTACAGACTATAATATATAAAATTCTCGTGTCACGGTGTACAATACAATACAATACAATACAAATACTCTTTATTGAACTTACTTTTTCCTTGTACGTTATTGAACTCCTCCGAAACGGCTGGACCGATTTTAATAAAATTTTGTGTGTATATCGGGTAGGTCTGAGAATCGGCCTGTGGTATTTGTGTTCAGGCCTTATTTATGAGTCTTGCTATCTCTCTCTGCCCCTCTCCCTCTCTCCTGGTTGACTTTGTAGCATTGTATGTCGGCTCCGTAATAAATGACATCAGTTAATTAATCTTGTGTTTTACTGAGGATACGACAAATTGGCGACGAGAAACAACGAACCACGCACCTGTGGATATATTAATCAAGACAAGAAGTGTAAAAATAAAAGAAGAAACGATTGAAATTAAAATCACAAAAGAAGCATCAGTGTGAAGTTAGCCAGGATTGCGGCCGCCGCCGGTAACCAGCGGCGTTATATTCACAATAAACTAACCCAAGTGAAGTTGCTGCAAGTCGCGGTAAACATTCTAAGACCGAATCAACATCTTTTTGTTAAAAACGATGAATAAATATTCAATAACAAATGTCTACATTGGAGAAAAATGCGGAAAACTCAGACGAAGATTATAAGGAATTAGAAGAAAATGATGATAATGATAGTGATACTATCGCACGGAACGTTGACATTAATAAGAAATCTTGGATATATAAGTTAAATAAGTCGGAGTTACAGAAAACTTTGCAGCAACTACAAATTAATTTCCAGCCGGAGGCTACCAGTCAAGAATTACGAAAAATCCTAAGCACCTTTGTGATATAAAACGAAAAACAGAACGTCATAAGATGACCAATTACAATATACCGGTTTTTGACGGGAATAACTGGGAATGTTTCGAACAACAATTAGAATGCGTAATTAAACTTAATGACATCTCCGACGAGAAAAAAGTTCCGTTGTTGTTAACAAAATTATCGCCACAAGCATTTGAAACACTGTCCTGTCTCTGTGCACCTACAAAACCGATAAAATCCAAATATGAAGACTTAATTGTTAAACTAAAAACAAAATATATTAAAAAACAATCAATTGCCCTGGAAAGGGTGGAATTTCGTAACAGAAATCAATTAACAACCGAAAGCATTGAGGATTATGTCTTGGCATTAAGAAAAATCGGTGGAAAATGTAAATTTGCGGATTTAGACGACCAAATTAAAGAAAAACTAATAGATGGTGTACACTCAAAGTTAATTAAATTTGAATTACTAAAAAGTGACATGTCTAAAACTCTTGAAGAAATGGTGAATTTAGCTAGGACTGTAGAAATAGCACTAACTCAGACTAAAGGAAGTTCAAAAGAAGCAGATACAACTGAAATGTTCTATTATGGAAAAACAATGAAAAGGACTAACGGGAATCAACGTGAGTACAGAGGGAATAGGACCAATTTGGATAGAAAACCAACATCTAAAAATGAAGACAGAAATGTAGTAAAATGTTTTTGTTGCGGTAACACTAATCACATGAAATCAGAGTGCAGACTGATAAAAAAGTTCTGTTCGGAATGTGGAAAACAGGGGCACATCTACAAAGTATGTCCACAGAATACCAGATACAGTCGAGCATATTTACTAGAAGAAGATAAAGTCGCTACAAAAACAATGGTTCCAGAGGATGATGTAGACTCACTCAGTGGATTGTTTCAAGAAGGAAATATATATGCGGTTAATGTAAGTAAAGTGCCCCCACATTACATTAGGGTTGAAATTGAGGGTATACCTCTAGATTTTCAGTTGGATACAGGTTCAGATGTAACTGTTTTACCATTTAAAGATAAAAAAAAATTCTTTTCGAACAAGACAATTAGTGATTGTAATGTAAAATTCAAAAATTTCGACCAAACCATATCAAAACCAATAGGTCTGTTGGAAAATATAAAGGTTACATATAAAAATCAACATAGAAAATTGAATGTATTTGTTGCACAAGATAATGTGCCCCGAATAATAGGCAGAGATTGGTTGAAAGAGCTTGGGCTTTGGCCACCTAAAATAGAAACTAATGTACTACAAGTTGATAATGATGGTAAAATTTCAGAAGCCGAACAACATGTAAAAGAAAAGTACGCAGAAGTATTCGGAGCTGGTTGGGGAAACTTCAAGGGTGAAACAATTAAGTTAAAATTAAAACACGACACCCAGCCGAAATTTCATCCAGTCAGACGGGTACCTTTTGCACTCAAAGACAAGGTAAAATTAGAAATAGAGAGATTACAAAAAAATGGAAGGATAGAACCAGTGGAACACAGTCAGTGGGGTACCCCGGTGGTACCAATTATAAAGGCTGATGGTTCTGTCCGCCTTTGTGGTGATTATAAAGTTACATTAAATCCGCATCTGGAGGTTGATCATTTTCCATTACCACATATAGATGAAATATTAGATACATTAAAAGAAGGAGAATACTTCTGCGAACTGGATTTAAAGGAGGCTTACCTCCAGGCTCCTCTTGATGAACAATCACAGGAATTAACAACTATTGTAACTGAAGTAGGTATTTACAAATATAAATATCTACCTTATGGTGTTAGTACTGGACCAGGTTCTTTTCAAAGACTAATGTATAATAAATTGGCAGACATTCCAAATACCATAGTATTTATTGACAACATTTATATAGTGGGCAATAGTATATCAGAAACTAGAGACACACTGTGTAAAATACTAAGCAAGTTGCAGGAATGTGAATTCAAATTGAAGTTAGAAAAATGTAAACTCTTCAAAAAAAGTATTGATGTTTTTGGGTTTAGAATCACAAAAAATGAAATAAGCATTATAAAGTCAAATATTGATCCATTATTAAAAGCAAGCCCACCAACAAACATTACTATGCTGCGTTCATTTTTAGGAAAAATTAATTACTATTCAAGATTCCTGAAGAATATGGCTACAGTACTAACTCCATTGTATGAATGCACACAGAAAAATAAGTTTGTGTGGTCAAAGGAGTGCGACGATTCCTTTAAAGAAATTAAAAATAAGTTAGCTTCAGTACAGAATCTTAGACATTATAATCCAAATTTACCATTAATATTGTCATGTGACGCGTCCCACACTGGGTTAGCTGCTGTATTGTCAAATAGATGTTATAATGGTGTGGTCAAACCAATAGCATACGCTAGTAAAAAATTAAATTCTACAGAGCAGAAGTACTCTGCTATAGACAAAGAGGCTATGGCAATTATATTTGGTATAACAAAATTTTACAACTACACTTATGGCCGACCATTTGAATTAGAAACTGATAATGCAGCTTTAGTTAGGATATTTGGTCCTAATAAGGGCATTCTTAAAATGGCAGCTAAAAGATTACAGCATTATGCAATTTTTCTATCAGCTTTTAACTATAAAATAAAGCATGTCAAAACAAGTCTAAACCCAGCAGATTTCTTATCACGGGCCACAGCTGACAGTACTAATGATCATGTAGATTTGAATCCACTTTGTATGGAGGCTGAAGAAAGCATTAACGGTCACATACAACAGTCAGACTTAGAAAACTTAAACTGGAAAAATATACTTGATGCTACTAAAAAAGACTTGATATTATCAAAAGTTGTTAGACATAATG
This sequence comes from Acleris holmiana, assembly GCA_949316455.1. Lineage (NCBI taxonomy): Eukaryota > Metazoa > Arthropoda > Insecta > Lepidoptera > Tortricidae > Acleris > Acleris holmiana. The sequence goes on along the minus strand of OX438769.1, from coordinate 2,820,247 downwards.
TAGATGGCTGGCCAGACAAAAGGAATGTGGATAGGGAGTTGTTACCCTATTTCAATAAGAAAAACGAAATTAGTTATGATAGAGGTTGTCTTTTCTGGGGCTACAGGATAATTATTCCCCATTCTTTAAGAAAGTTACTGTTAATAGAAATGCACCGCAGCCATTTTGGCACTGTGCGTATGAAACAGATTGCCCGTACATATTTCTGGTGGCCTAGTATAGATTCTGAAATAGAAAACATAACAAACAACTGCATCACATGCTTATCGAATAGGAATAACCCTACAAAGGGTCTCCAAAAGTCATGGCCAGTAGCACCTACTGTGTGGTACCGAATTCATGCTGATTATTTAGGACCATACTATAAAAAAATGTATTTAGTGGTTATTGACAGTTACTCAAAGTGGCCGGAAGTTATAGAAATGAATACAATTAACGCATCTCGAACCATTGAGGTTTTTAAAACTTTATTTGCAAGGTTTGGTTACCCCGTACACTTGGTAACTGACAACGGCCCATCATTTGCGAGCCTAGAATTGAAAAAATATTGTTTGTTAACTAACATTAAGCATACCTTTTCCCCACCATACCACCCAGCCACAAATGGTGCAGCAGAAAGATTTGTAGAAATATTTAAAACACATGTAACAAAAATTAAAGAAAGTGGCAACACCATCAGTGCTGCAATTAATTTATTTCTTTTTGATTACCGAAACATGCCGCATAGCACAACGGGTGTGACGCCAGCTAAATTAATGCTAGGTAGAGAGTTAAGATCTAGGTTTTCTTTATTAAGACCACCACCGATAATGGAAAAATCACTTGAAATGTTAGAAAAACAAAGAAACATAGCGTCAGGCTCTAGAATAGTTAGGTTTAAAGTAGGGGAGAAGGTTATGGTTAAAGATTATAGGAAAGATCACAAGCCGTGGATCCTTGGGATGATTATACAGGAGTCTGTACCGGACACCACTTACATTGTTGAGGTGGAAGGGTGTAAATGGAAAAGGCATGTAAACCAACTAATAAATTGCAATAACAGTTTATTAGAAGACTGAACTAAGTATAACAATCATTCGTAGGACTTCGTCAGATGTGCACAATAGGTGTGATGCCAAGAATGAGTTAAGGTACATACATTTTGTATTTGTTGGAATTCTCCAACATATCGTACATATTAAGTTGTTGTTGTTATAAAACAGGAGATATACATCTCTTCATACTTTTAGTTAAGGGGAGGAATAGAAAGTATGTGTGTCAGTTCTGGTGGTGGAGAGTGTGGTATTTGTGTTCAGGCCTTATTTATGAGTCTTGCTATCTCTCTCTGCCCCTCTCCCTCTCTCCTGGTTGACTTTGTAGCATTGTATGTCGGCTCCGTAATAAATGACATCAGTTAATTAATCTTGTGTTTTACTGAGGATACGACACGGCCAACATCTATTTTTCAAAGCCCTAAGTGATGTAAAAAAAAAATGCAGCGGGCGAAGCCGCTGGCGGGCCGCTAGTAATCTATAATACTGTTGTGATTCTGAAGAAGGCTGCTAACTGCACAGTTAAAGTAGAAGCATTTTAAACCTAATATAGTTACCGATAGAGTATAATTAATTATAACGCTTCGACTACTACATTGTAGTTAGCCGCGTTCTTTGGTATTACGGCAGAATAAAAGTTGTCAAAGCTACGTCGGCTTTTTTATTTTTTTAGTATTTATTGGTGTGACATAAAATATTCACTCCGTTCATCTGGAATATTTAAATGTGTGATGGAAAATTATTGTTTTTTTTTGATAACTCATTTTATAGGACGTACATAGTCAAGGCAAACATCGTATCAAGTTCATTTCAATTTGTTTCAAAATTGAAAATGGCGTTTAAGAGAAAAGGTAATTGAACTTTATTTCCTTGTTGGTGGATTCAAATTTCAATTAATTATTAGATATACATTTTGCCGTAATACAAAAGCATTCTATACTCTATTGATATGCAAATAAAATTTAAAATGTGTATGCTATTAGGTACAATTCAGTTAGCCGCCTTCTTATACATTTACGTCAGCAATTTCAGAGTTTGTTTCTTCACTGCTTTTAAGACTGTCAGGAATAACTCGACTGGACTGTCTCGGCTGTAGTAATAAAATCAGAGCATACCAAGATCAATTTAATTCATTTAATTTTAGTAGTAGGTATGTTTAGGCAAGAGGTTATTTTGTTTTTACACGTGAAATCACACACACACAACAGCCCGTTATTTGTAGGTAAAAGGGGTGCTAAAATACTCTTTTTTTATGATAAGGAGAAGGCAAACGAGCACTCAGGCCACCTGATGGGAAGTGGAATCTGAGACCTATAGACATTTGGATTCTCAAGACTATAATCCTAAGACCTCAAATGCGTTGTTGAGGACTAAGATGGAATGCCTCTATGCTAGTAATTTCACCAGTTGTCTTATCCCCACACCGGAACACAATAATGCGAACACTGTTGCTTGGCGGGTGGTTAATGGATAAGATGGTGGTAGTGATCCGGACGGACCCAGCACAGGGTCCTAACACCACTAAACACTACTACCAATACCACTACTTTAAATGCAATTAAAATACGTTTTGTAAACTGGGCCTGTATTCTACTGGTTTTCCCCCTATTGCAATCGTATGGTTTATACAAAATACGCAACCGTTCACCATGTATTTTGACCACAAGGGCAGGTACAAATCAGTGTGCAAGCAGTATGCAAAGTACTTTTACAGAGGACGAATATTATAAACAGTAAAATGACAAACAATAAGTTCTATCTTATGTCCAGAGATCGGACAAATGGGCGTCATTACTCGCAATAACGTGGACATGACTCCATAGATTTTAATTAAACAAATTAAATTACATTAATTGATTACTTATCCTAAAAATAATTTTGTTCCTTTGCAAGGCAGTAATAATGAATAAATAAATGATACAAATATTTGTTATTGTATATATTTATTAAAGCAAATAAACAGGTATTTTAATAATTTTTCCGTGGTTATTTTGTTCATTTTCACGGCTAAAATAAACTTATGAGGTGACAGCTCCTTTCGCAATCCACGGATGTTAATGGAGCAAACTTATGTACTTAAATTAATATAATATTAATGGCCACTCTTGTATTATTTATTTATTATAACAATCTTGCAAAGGATCAAGATTAAAGTTCAGGTAAGAAATAAGTTAATATAATTTAATATGTTTAATTAAAGTTGGAGTCATATCCACATTATTGCGAGTAATGACACCCATTTGTCAGATCTCTGCTCATGTCAAATCAATTTTGATTAAGTAACAATTTTGTCAATGTAAATACTCTGCAACGGAATAATAACATCTGTTAATTAGTCATTTGGTAAATTTGTTATTAAATAACTTTAAATCCTGTTTAACAATGCGATAACAATAGGGAAAATAAATAGTATAATACAGATTACGTTCTTCTATTGAGGAACCTTCAAATACTGTTCTTTTCAAAACTATCGTTGAATCCTAGTGCAGTTTTCAAACGTTCATAAACAGTGTTATCTAACTGTGTACTCCGATGACGTCTCATAAGTGAATTTCCGTCAAAGCGAGTTGCTCGTTTCCTTCTGCTAACCTTTGTAATTCGTCCGTGGAAGCAGTAGCTTAAACTCGGAACATTAAGCGAAGCCTTATAATGACAGTCTAGAGTTTTATCTACATAATTTTATTTAAAAGATAAAATCGCTTGATATAATGGCGTCGCTTCTATGGGAGCTAATATCTTTTAAACAGCTCAAAAGATTTTCATATATAAGCTAAGAGTGATCCTGATATTTTTTTTAACGATGTGACAGAAACACAAATACACGGACACACACATACGAAAATTGAACATATATCTAACCTCATTTTTGTCGAGGGGGTTAAGAAAAGTAGTGCAATCAATCAACAGCTTTATTTTTAACACTTGCCTTACAAAAACAATCCTATGATATTGTGTTATAAATGTTTCCTACATGTGTGCGTGTATCTGTCTATGGCCGTTGTAGCTCGCAAATGTATAAGCCGATGTAAATGCGTTTTGTTTTAAATGAAAGTGTGTTGTTAATCAAGATGGTTCTTAGCAAGGTTTCATGAAAATCGGTTGAGCCCTTCAAGAGATATCAGCTCACAAAGAAGGCATCACCATTATACTAATATATACGTTAATTGAATCAGTGTAACGTCTCGACGAAAAAGTGCATATCTTTTTTTGTGATACCTTTTATAATAAAAATATTCGAAGCGTAAAGCTCTGGTTTTTGATTGCATTTTTATAACAAGATTCAGGCCAATAATTAATAAAGTTGTTTCAGTAAATATTGGCTTTTGAGAGCAGCTAAAAATAATGGAGTTTAGTTTGAGACTTTCTCTTTATTTATTTATTTAATCTTTATTGCACAAAAACAAGTACAAATGGCTTACCTAATGCCTATTGGCATTTTCTACCTGTCGACCAAATAACCAATGAGAAATTTACATTATTTACATTTAGTGTTTTGTCACTTTGAAGTTATGTTTGAACTGCTGCTCTTATCTGTCCAAGGCGTTAAAGCGACATGGTACCGAGGTGTGCAGCTGCTTATAAGGCCGACTGTACGAGTAACTTATTCAATCATTTTTGATGATGTTTTTTAGTTTGGTAAGCGTATATATATATTACTATATATTATCTTTTATAACTAACACCACCTACTGTGTAAGATATTTTAATTTGTCACCTTATCCCTTCTAAGATTGTCTGGAAGATATTACTAATCAGCGATAAGACGCGCCCGTTGTTCACCTGCGTTATTTTTAAATTTTGTTATTCCTCTGTAATTTTATTGTTTGGTGTACAATAAAGTGTTTTGTATTGTATTGTATAACAACCGCCACTATGCTACTGTGCAAATAAGAAGTCAAACGTGACACCTGTCATTGCAGTACAATTTATAACCTATTCTTGGGTTTGAGGTTATAATTTGAACTATTGGGCTAGTCAAGTTTATGGCTTACGTCAATTCTATGCATTTTTCAATCGAGACATAAGCGCTAAACAACTTCGTCGAATGCAACTTGACTAGCCCCACTGGAATGACAGGTGTTAGGATACTTACAGAATACTAGAGGACGCCCGCGACTTTGCACGCGCAGACGTAGTTTCCCGCCATGATGAATTTCCAAGAATCCCTCCTTAGTGCGCCCCTAGGATATTCAAGAAATATTCCCTCTACATTTCAAGACTCTAGGTCCAGCAGTTTCGGCTGAATCGCACAGGAACAATACAATACAAATACTCTTTATTGAGCATCAAAAAAATAGGTTACTGAACAGTACATTAACCCCCTTACTAATAAAAGTTGAATAAGCTTGGAACAGTTATGCCATGCTTTGTCCTTATTTGTCATTGCGCTATTTGAATTCGATAGATAAGGACAAAGCATAGGCATAAAACAGGCAGTCTTACCGCTAAACAACAGACAACAGACATACGTATGAGCGTAGTAGTTTTTGTAACTGTGGCATTATGATAGGCATTGCACTGTAGCATCATGTAATAGCATCACAGTATTGTTATAATTCTTCATTTACACTCATATCGCGTCCTTAAGACATCGCTTTCTTCAAAAAAACAATATTTTTTGTTTCTTAAGAATTTAAACAATTATTGCAAATTCAAAAGTCTTTAGTGTTATTAATTATTATGAAATATTAAACAATATTTATGCTCAAGCATAGTTTGAATATTAATTTACCAGATATTTATAGCACCACCATTTCATTCCAAATATTGTTATTTATAGCTGAACTGTTAATAAAAACCGGCATGAAATATTCATGAATTTGCCAATAACTTAGTCGGTAAGCCGACCGTTTATGATGCCTTGGAGTAACGCTTGCATCTATTTTCATCTAAATGCTTTGGCTATTTCGTTTTCCAATGTACTCGTAAATACATAATAATATATTATATTATATGTATACACACACCGTCAAATAAACTCGCCTATCCGTCTTTTGTTCATACAAATTTACATAGATACATACATAACGTCACGCCTTCATTCCCAGAGTGGGGTAGGCAGAGCTACAGAAATACCATCAACTTTAAACTTGTTGATAATTCTGTAACCACATTTTGCACAGTCAGGCTAAGATGTTTACCAGTGTATTAGTGACAGGTTGCAAGCCCATCGCCTAACAGTACTACAAGCCCTTATTCCCTTAGTCGCCTCTCACGACATCCACGGGAAGACATGGAGTGGCACTATTCTAACCCGGCAACCACACAAATTCAATGCTTACAAATATTACTTCTTGAACCAGAGAGTAACCTCGAAAATACTTAACCAATGCTGTTGTAAATTGTAGTGTTTTGTTGCTAATTAACTAAGGTCCAAAATGGCCACGAAATATACTTTTTAACGGTCGTGGCTCTTGACAAAGGAGCCAAAAGATCCATGTGTAAACAAAGTAGTACAAAACACAATAATTCACTAAGAACAGCTAATTTGTGGCTCTTTTGTGTTCTTTTGGAAAGAGATGCGACCATTTTCGACCTAACAAATCACTACAGTTTACAAGAAAATTGGTTAAGTATTTTCGAAGTGATTCCCAGCACGGCTAGCACATGACGACGCGCGAGTTATGTCGCCCGCGAGATAGACTGCCTGTCTTTTTCTGACCGTTCTAATTAGACACTGATGGGTAGTCTATCTCGCGCACGACTTGAGTCACGCGCCGTCATGTGCTAGCCGTGCTGATTTAAGAAGTTATATTTGTAATATTTGTAAGCTATGAACTAAACATTGGTGGGCGAGTTTTTTTGCCGCTGATAATTGCATAGTATGATAATACAATGTAAAAAAATAAAGACGTGTGGCACTCGGGGACTGCCGCGGTAAAGCTATTGCATAGCATTTTGTATCAACTTATGCAATTATTTTATTTATTTATTTTATTCATGCAGTATTTCTTTTTCTTTGATATTAATTCAAGTTACACTTTTTGAGCGTGGTGACCGATAAGAAAACAAATTTTTCTATTATTAAATAAATAAAATAAATACCTATATACTGTAATTCTATGGAACTTGCTAACTATGTAAACAAACAATATATTGAAATTGACATCTAATGTCAATTTTAGTATGGCGGCTTGTTTACATAGTTAGCAAGTTCCATAGAATGACACTTTACACCTATATACTTTCTCATAAACAGCTGCTTATGTATTCGTCCGATTTCGGAGCAGCTCGTCTCGATTCGTGCGAGTTTCGTAGAGTCGTACAATACGTCTAATCGCACACAACGCCGTGTCGAAGACTGCCGAGCTGAAACGACGTTAGACGATGCACGGCCTTCAAGCCACACCTCCTTGCCCGTCGGAGTGGGGAGCGTGAGGTTTTTTCGTTACGGAATTTCTGGATTCGGTCCCCGCGCTCAAGGCCCGCGATAGAAGCTATGCAATAGCTTAAAATAGTGCTGTCTTCGCCAACAAACTGTATTGCAGTTTGGCAAAACTATTCTTAATACTTTTAAATGAATTAGTACCTTTTGGAATAATAAAATAAACGCAGACACACAGATTCTCGGTATATCTAAAACACCCCTCTTTTAACGTCGGTGGGTAATCTAAGTGACATCAATAACGCAAAGTTATCAATTTTAAGCAACTAATACTGCGAATTTAATACAATTATTCGCATTGTGGGCTTTAGCTATTATTTTATGAAACTCACGTTTGACCGTTGATTGTTCATAATTCAAATTTAATCCTGTTGATATTATTAAAGCCGAAATGAGTTGGTTTGTGATTTGTTCTGGGCCTCTATTCAGGTGCGTTAAAACGATATCGTGTTTGACACGTTTAAGAATCGTTTATGTCACAGTCGCCATTATTATAAATGACATAAGAGATCAAAACGTTGACAAAACGGAAACAGGTTAAAAATGATATCGTTATTACCTCTATTCCCGCCCTGACCGATTGTTAATTCAAAACAAGGTTTACATGACCTGTCAACTCACTTTCGTCTCGATCGTCGAATTAATAACCAGTCAGTTTATGTTGTCCTGGCAGAGCGTACTAACAAAATTATAGCGTTAATTATCAATCAGGTGGCTTATCTTATCTTATCTTACAGATGGGTCCTTTTGACATTCTTACACATTCAGTAGCTGTTCATATGTGCAGGTTTTCTCGCGATTTTTTCCTTCACCGAGCATCGGGCTAAAACTTACTTACACTTAAGTTAGAAAAACTCATTGGAATATGGCGACCGCTGGGATTCCAACTTACGATAACGAGTTGACCTTTAACCCAGGCCACTGACGTTCTTAATCAAGTAGCTTAATCGTCACTCGTATGAGCTCCCTCGCTCGATCGACAGTTTAATAAGAAGCTGTTTCTAAAAGAATAACACTTCTCTAACGCGGTGCATAGAAATCTATTAACTCGTGTCATAGTATGAAAAAAAGCCGGGCAAGAGCATGTCGGACCATGCTTCGTGTTCCGAAGCCGTTAAGTACTACAAACATAAAAACCAACAATCAATAACTAATTCACAAGTCATTTGGTGCCGTCTAGTAGATAATTTATAATAGATGATTTTATTAGGTATAAACACTTTAATCGCCTGTATCTCAAGAACCAATGATATCTGCTTAGTCGTGATAGTTTTCATTTTAAATACGTTATATGCGCAATAATTTAAGTTTTTTTTTAGATTTTTAGTATTTGTAGTTTTGGCTGTGTGGAATCTATTTTTCTTTTGTCAAAAACCTGTAATATTTTTGAAAGACCTATCCAACAACACCTCACACTATGGAATAGATGAAAAAAAACACAACCTCACGTTACGAAGAGGTACACAAAAAAAAAATATTCTTGTCTTGATTGTTTTTTACATATTTAATTATACATATACCTAATTTATAAAATTCTCGTGTCACAGTGTTTGTGACAAAACTCCTCCGAAACGGCTTGACCGATTTTAATGAAATTTTGTGTGTATATTGAGTATGTTTGAGAATAGGACGTAAACCTTCCTTCCTCCACCGCTCATTTTGTAATCGTGATTTTAGATTTTTTGTATATACCTACATATACTGCCCTCATAAGAAAGAAAGCAGCTATCTGTTATAGGAATCGTATTGTAAAAGAAACCTTATGCGTAATGGTGCAGAGTTGATTATGCTTCAACTATCATAGTGCCAATAGCCGCGTTCTTTGGTATGACGGCAGTATGGCAGAACAACGTTTGCTGGGTCAGCTAGTTTCTCTATATAAATAAGTTGATCGTTGTCTAATACCCATTCATACTTAGAGCTTGTTTTACTGTAAGTCAATTCGTGTGACATTATCCTTTGAAATTTATTTGTTTCTTTTTCAATAAATAATGTTTCTTAAATAAAAGTTACGTTTGAAACGTCGTCTATATGTAAAGTGCAATTTTCTCCAAGTGATGCGGGCGCGCCGGGGTGTGTACAATTTACTGTACCTAACCCTCGTCGGCCTTAGAGAGCCACAAAGGAATAGTTACATTGCTTTGGCATTACGTTACCATAAGTGTTTGTAAGTATGTAAGATCACAAAGCTTATCCTCATACTGTCAGTCGAATCAAATCCAAAAATCTTTTTAAGGTTCCGTACCCAAAGGATGCCAACGAGACCTATTACTGGCCATCCGTCTGTCTGTCAGCGAACTGTATATCATCAACCTTACCTTACACTGTATTAAAAATAAATTAAATTAAAAATTAAACGGGTTCCCCATAAAATAATGTTTCGAAACCCTTACGAGTCTGACTCACACTTGGTAATATTTTAAAACTTGGTCCTAGTTTCAGATGAACCCAATGAGGCCAACGGACAAAACGGAGTCAGATAAAAAAATAAAAAAAAAAACCGGGGACAATCTCACACAAATTGACCTAGTCCCAAACTAAGCTCTAGGCTTGTACCATGGGTACTGGACAACGATAAAGATACCTTATGTAGAAAAATACATACTTAAATACATAAAAAAACCAGGACTCAGGAACAAATATTCGCGCTCATCACACAAATATCTGCCCTTACCGGGATTTGAACCCAGGACCGCTGGCTTCGGAGGCAGGGTCACTCCTAACTAGGCCACCTAGATCCCCAATCAGTTCCTGTCTAAACACGATAACAGTCCCTATAAAAGGAATCCCAACAGGTTTGAAACATGTCGGGTCTTCATGACATCATCATCATTACGGGCCTATGGCAGACGATTAATTGTAATGTTTGTGAGATAGACTCACTTTTCTCTAACATCGGAAATGATGCCTTCGCTAAGGCTCGTCCAGCAATCCCATATTTTCCGGGTCTCTACATAAATGTACTATGGTTGCTAGTTTTTCTATTCAACACAAAATAAACTTAAAGCGTGTGCATGAAGTATCTTTTACAATAAATTATCTATAAAATATTGTTTCCTAATTTTGGCAGGCAGACAGCGCTTTCCTCAACTACTGCGGGGAAATAAACAATTTTTTATTATTTATTTACTTGATTAGTATGAAATAGGCCAAGAAAATTGAAATTTTTATGAAAACGGCCTGTCATAATAATTATGTTTTCTAACCCCAAAACGGAGAAAACACGTATTTCCGAGCCTGTAGAAAAAATGTAGTAACACTTTTCCCACCCATACATACACATACATAACATCACGTCTTCATTGCCAGAGTGGGGTAGGCAGAGCTGCAGAAATACCAATAACTTTAAAAAGACTTGTTGATAATTCGGTAACCACATTTTGCACAATCAGGCCAAGAAGTTTACTAGTGTATTAGTGACAGGTTGCAAGCCCATCGCCTAACAATACTACAAGCCCTTATTCCCTTAGTCCCCTTACACGACATCCACGGGAAGACATAGAGTAGCACTATTCTAACCCGGCAACCACACGGGCTCCCATCCAAAACTTGCAAAATAGAGAGCCACATAGTAATAACTCAATAACTCATACGACATGTCTCACGGTTCAAACTCCACTAACTGCTCTCCAATATTAACGACCAAGACTTGCATAACTGGGATAACACTGTAGAAATTCCTCTAGAGACAAACCGCGGAGTTATGATATTAATTCCTGTTTCCATGTTAATTGTGGCTGTTCACGCTCTTGTTAAGTTAGTCTGCGATGCAACAACGTTCGGTAATACGTACTCCTTTTGAAAAATTCTCGTTTTCTTTTTAACTCGACCGTTATTGTCAAGTAAATATGAGTTTTCCTTCCGTTAACTATACGATAACAATGTCAAAAGCATTTATAGAGAATAAGCCCCAGCTCGATGAGGAAGTTCTACCTAAAATAGTCGACGCAATGGTGCAAAGGTAATGCGTCATTTTGAGTGAAAGGACATAGCTAAACTGAAGTATGGGTGACTGCCCTAGCAATGTAACTAGTAATATGTAAGTAAGACGTAGGAGAGACACCAGTAATCGACAAAGGACCAATGTTCGACATTGATTCTTACTCAAAGAAGAGTTATTCATTTGTTTTGCAACAATCAATTTATGATCTTAGAGTTAAAAGCTTCTGTCGATTATTGGTGCATGTCAGCTAAAAGTGTCGAACATTGGTGTTGTTACCTTATTATGATAAAAAAACATAATTATCAATACTGATTATCTTATCTTGAAATGCAAGTTCATTGTACAAATTTTACGTAAAACAGATCGTCATAATCTTTGTTATCTGACTTATATGTCAGGTCTCGATGGCAAACAAATATCATGAAAATCCATGCAGACACCTTTTAATTACTTGATTATTTCACGAAAGTTCTAGGGGGAAAATAAACATGTGATAATTCTTAAATTAAATTTACAATGTTACTAGCTATTAAGACATTTGTACACATGCTTAGGGCAGTAGCTTGCTATGTCGTTTAGTTGGAATAAAAAAAAATTATAAATGCTTATTGATGTCACTTAAAAAGATTGTACGACGCAGGTAGCTCAACTTTCTTTTGCTTCCAAAACGTAGTTCACACTACCCTAAGGGGTCCAAATAACATACCATAAAAGCAGCTTTACATCGCGTTTTTCATTTTAAAGTTTTTATTCTGTAAGATTTTACTGGCCTATTGTGAACCGACGCTTACATTTCTTCATACAATGAATGAAAAAATCCTCCGGGCGATAACGTTTTGACCCCCTAAATCAAGTCTGTTTTTCACGACTTTTGGGCATATTGTAGACGTCATGTAAAACTAAGCTTGTACGTTTTCTTTGTTCAACAAAATATTTTCCTGGAAAAATATCATAAAATAGTTATAATATATATATACAATACATACATATTTTTCTAAAATCCTTACAATCAAACTTATTTTAAGGGAAGAGAAACGTTATAATTTTTTAACTGCGTAATACTCTTAAGTCCGCCAAGCAACAGTGTTCGCATTGTTGTGTTCCGGTGTGGGGATAACACAACCGGTGAAATTACTAGGCATTCCATCTTAGTCCTCAGGGTTGGCAGCGCATTTGAGGTTTTAGGATTATAACCTTGAGAATTCAAATGTCTATGGGTCTCAGATTCCACTTACCATCAGGTGGCCTGAGTGCTCGTGTGCCTTCTCCTTAACATAAAAAAAATAAAATTGTAGAAAATTTACCTCAATTGAAAAAAACGTACACTAATGCGACTTATAATACAATAATAACTGTCATTTTCTACTGAGTATCTACCTAAATAATTTGTATTCTAAGTTGATTAGGGAATATCTCACAGGAATAGTTTTGGTTAAGCAATTTATATATGATACGATTAGTTATTTATGTTTAAAAGCCTATTAAAATCTCTTTTTTTTCTACAGGGAATTGAGATACGCTAAAAATCACGAAATTTTACTTTAGGGGTTTTATACTTCCAACGGTTTACATTCATCTGGCATAACCTTTTTTGGCATAATCATCACTTGGCATAATCATCATTTGGCATACAGTCTTTTTTTTCAGAAACCGTATACTTTTCAGGATTGTTATAAAATAAACCTAACCTAACCTACTTACTACTGGCTCTATGCAATGCTATTTTAAATAATCCTGAAAAGTATACGGTTTCTGAAAAAAAAGACTGTATGTCAAATGATGATTATGCCAAAAAAAGTTATGCCAGATGAAGGGAACCCACTTCCAACGTCAAAACAAAATATGAGCATTTACGTACCTTGCGTAAATCTCGTGAAATCCGGTGTTCCACAGGAGGTACATAATCAAGGAGATTTAGATTTAACTTTATTTCAATGAGTTTAAAGTTCATTTCAACTAATTAACAGATTCAATATGGCATTTAGGAGCAAAGGTAACTAAACTTTATTTCCTTGCTGTTATACTATCCGCAAAACCATCTGGCCGGTCAGGTCATAATCATCAGAATTATGCTATCTCTTTCACACCTGCACGGCTTATGGAGCGGGCCGAGCAGCAATAGGGCAGGTAGCGTTACGCATAAAAAGGAATGTCGATAAAGTAATGAAACAAAGAATATAAAATACGTGGTGTTTTATATAACAGTCTTGTATAGTTACTATCAAAATATAAATAGGTATATTGAACTATTGACATAAAGTATAACAATAAAATAATAAGGAGGTATAACAAAATAAATAACTAAACAATGAAAATACTAGTACTAATATTACTTAATATTACTATTACTAGTAATACTATTCTTCTTCGTCTTCAGTGTCACTATCGTATTGTAGGTTAATAACAAAACGGTTGGTGTCAATAAAAAGTGCTTTAGCTAGGTCTTCGTTCTGGAGATAATCAGCGTGGCAAACACATTTGCCACTGACGTCGATTGTAACATAATCGATCGCTTCATTTAACAATTTCTCAACATCTGCCATTTTAAACGTGGTTTTTTTTGTCACAACTTATTCGTCGCAATATCTTAAACATGTATTGTCTTAAACATTTAGTATTATTCATTAGATAACTTTAAAAACAATATCAATAACATTTCAAAATATAATGATTATATCGATGTTTACATTATAAGTTATCGACATGTTACACCCCTAACGGTAGCCGATGTTTATTGCCCTACCAGCCAGATAGTTTTGCGGATAGTATAGATTCAAATCCCCGTTCACAAAAATATCCCTGTTTGTGGTACGGTTGGCCTCACGAGGTAAAAATGGAGCGATAACCAGTAGCCTCCTGGTTTATTTGTTGGTTGGGTTGTTGAAGACCTTTTTACTGATGACATGTGATTACATGAGTTCACAGTATTTATTTGTCATTTCGCCAACTGACTCCCCACCGCAGAAGATACAAAGTGACGACATGTTAGCCTTTTTTTTTTTTATATTAAGGAGAAGGCACGCGAGCACTCAGGCCACCTGATGGTAAGTGGAATCTGAGACCCATAGACATTTGAATTCTCAAGACTATAATCCTAAGACCTCAAATGCGTTGCCAACCCTGAGGACTAAGATGGAATGCCTCTATGCTAGTAATTTCACCGGTTGTCTTATCCCCACACCGGAACACAACAATGCGAACACTGTTGCTTGGCTTGGCACTGTTGGTTGTATGTTTTCTATATTTGTCGACATGTATAAGTATATCGTTGTTTAATATAGCCTAGAACTTAGATTTGGAGTATGCCAATTTGTATGAGATTGTCCCCTGTTTCTTCCATGTTCAAGATGTTCTAAAAACGACAAAACTTTAGAAGAAGTAGTTGTTAGATAAATCTTTACAATGATATTACTTTTGTTACATCTTATGAGACCCCCATACTACCTATACAAACATGTTGATTTTTGTTACTCAGTGGGTTTTTTATTTTATGAGAAGCCACACGAGTACTCAGGATACCTGATGGCAAGTGGAATCTGAGACCCATTTACATTTGAGTTCTCAAGACTATAATCCTAAGACCTCAACTGCGTTGCCAACCCTGGGGACTAAGATGGAATGCCTCTATGATAGTAATTTCACCGGTAGTCTTATCCCCACACCGTAACACAACAATGCGAACACTGTAGCTTGGCGGTAGGTTAATGGATAAGATGGTGGTAGCGATCCGGACGGATACTACACAGGGTCCTACCACTACTAAAACTTTTGCTCTTTAAATAAATATTCAAAATTTATATAATTTCATTTATCCCAATTTGAAATGCAATATGTATCCGAATATTTCAACAACTTCAACAATCTTCATATAAATAATGAAGACGTAGTATTCTGATAATTATTTAAATTCAAATATTCAAGGGACGGAATGGGACTCGATTGGGTATTTCTGAACTGTTCAGGCAAAGAGGGGATTTTAGGTTATTCATGGTGAAACGAAACATCCGTTTGATCATAAATTCTTGGGTTTTCGGATCTCAAAGCTATGAGTTATTAATATATTAACAGATGTACGAATTGCTCTTTTCTTTCGTCTTCTATTTTAATACAACTAATACTATACATTACAAACACGCTTGATTGAAAACCATGCAAACAAAAATAAACAAGAAAAAACAAAACACTAAATTATTATACGGTAGACCACAGTCGGTCTTATCGCTATAAGTGATCTTTTCCAGATAACCTTTGATAGGGTTTCTATTCGTTTTGTTTTTAAACCAATCGCGTCACTGGTAGATCACGCCATACGAAAAGTCACGTGATCTACTAGTGACGCGAACAAACGAATCGAAACAATAGTTAGCGAACGCATGTTGGCTAGGGCCTCTGGACTGTTGACGGGCCACGCGAGAGCGCGCATGGTGGGGATGAAGTTACCGTTCTAATAGTACTTATTCTTATGAGGAAACATCCAAGACTCAGGAACAAATATTCGCACTGATTACACAAATATCTGCCCTTATCGGGATTTGAACCCAGGACCGCTGGTTCCGGAAGCAGGGTCACCCTCAACTAGGCTAACTAATTAACGTCACGCTACTAAATTACCAATAAAAAAAACGTTTTTTTTTTTCATCAATTGTATTGACACATACACCATACTCGTATAACTCACAAAAAACTTGAAGTTCCTACAAAATACAGCAAAATGGTCGCACAAATTCGTCGATTGGAAAATGCTTGTTCCGTTTCAAAATACTGCAGTCGCTGCACCGATGATGACTCAATTTCGAAAGAGGGAAAACTGCGTGTTTGAATGTGGAGCGCATGTATACTTGATATTTATTTGCAATTTTGAACTTACAGCCGTGTGCATAAGGATTATTATGATACCTGAGAAGGCACACGATCACTCAAGCCACATTGGTAAGTAGAATCTGAGACCTATAGACATTTGAATTGGCAAGACTTTATAGTCTTGCCAATTCAAATGTCTATGGGTCTTAACACTGCAATCCTAAGACCTGAAATGCGTTGCCAACCCTGAGGACTGAGATGGAATGCCTCTATGCTAGTAACGTATGCGGAGTGAAATTTGGACAAAGTTTGTATATATACATACATACATACATACTATCACGCCTTCATTTCCAGAGTGGGGTAGGCAGAGCTACAGAAATACCGACAGCTACAAAAAGAGTTGTTGGTAATTCTGTAACCACATTTTGCACAAACAGGCTAAGATGTTAACCAGTGTATTAGTGTATTATATAAAATATAAAAATCAAAAATCTATATTAAAAGTAAGTATTAAAAGAATTGAACTTTGTCCAAATTTTACTCCGCATACATTAATTTCACCGGTTGTCTTATCCCCACACCGGAACACAATAATGCGAAAACTGTTGTTTGGCCGTTGGCTAATGGATAAGATGGTAGTAGCGATCTGGACGAACCCTGCACAGGGTCCTACAACCACAAAACTAGAATGAAACTAGTTTAAATATTAAGGATAGTCTTTTGTAGTCTTGAGAATGCAAGTCCTAGCGGGGATGTCAGTGTCATTATCATACTTGTCATTTTTGCTGTTCTCTTACCCCCTTACTTATGAACGTGGAATAAGCTTGGAATAGTTAAATCGTTTCATTTAATGAGTAACAACCGCGGAAATCGAAGGCAACATTAACTCTAAAAAGACTTGTTGATAATTCTGTTACCACATTTTGCACAATCAGGCCAAGATGTTCACCAGTGTATCAGTGACAGGTTGCAAGCCCATCGCCTAACAGTACTACAAGCCCTTATTCCGTTAGTCGCCTCTTACGACATCCACGGGAAGACATGGAGTGCCACTATTCTAACCCGGCAACCACACGGAAATAAAACATGTACGAAAAAAACCATGAATATACCTAAATTATAATTATACAAACCAGTTGAATTTAACCTTTAAATGATGTCATTTTTATAAAATCTACACATGCAGTATAAATGCAAATCGATGGTACGACTTGAAGCACCCAAATGTGTACGTAGTCTTTTTCCTGTATACGTTTAACGAATAATGCTCCTATTAATATATAATGGTACGTAATTAATTAACGGCCTTCTATTTCTCAGGGCGTTCTTATACATTATTCATCGAGTCAACCTATAAAAATGAGAAGGCATTATTAGAAAATATTGCTTGGCTGATACTAATACGCCACTAAAATAATAAATTTTCTCATTATATCTTACACTAGACGAGTGCTAGTTTTTGCTAAAAAGGAAAACCTACGTTATTATTCTCTTTTCCGATTTTTTTTTTATGCATACACTATTATTTATATACATACATACATATACAACATCACGCCTTCGTTCCCAGAGTAGGGTAGGCAGAGCTAAAGAAATATCAACAAAATTAAAATGACTTGTTTATAATTCTATAACCACATTTTGCACAATCTGGCCAAGAAGGTATTAGCACAGTGACAGGTTGCAAGCCCATCGTTAAACAGTACTACAAGCCTTCATTCCCTTAGTCGCCTCTTACGACATCTACGGGAAGACATAGAGTGGCACTATTCTAACCCGGCAACCACACGGGGCATAATATTATTTAAGGCTTAAATATCATTTTACGTCGTTAAAATATGGGTACAATTATTTTTCTTATTACTATACAATTTTTATCTTTTTATTACTGCGTAAATATGAGTATACATGTTGAATTAAGCACAAACATTACAATTCCAGAATAACGATAATACGCGACGTCGCCAGCACATCTAAGTATAACGGTTATTTCTTATTGAAACCCAAAAAGCCCTAAAAATCCTACATATGTAGGTACAAAGCCTGCCAAGGTGAGTTCACGCCTTACATTTAACGGTATTAAGGTACGGTACACAAACCAATTTTAACGGCAATTTACAGCCATCAACAACAGCCAGTATTACATACATACATACATAACATCACGTCCTTATTCCCAGAGTAGGGTAGGCAGAGCTACAAAAATACCAACAACTCTAAAAAGACTTGTTGATAATTCTGTAACCAAATTTTCCACAAGTATGCTAAGATGTTAACCAGTGTATTAGTGACGGGTTGCAAGCCCCTCGCTTAACAGCACTACAAGCTTTTAATCCCTTAGTCGCCTCTTACGAAATCCACGGGAAGACATGGAGTAGCACTATTCTAACCCGGCAACCACATGGGCCAGTCTTAATTATTCAAATTCTTTGTAATAAACTCAGACGTTCGTAATGTCAACGAGAATTTATTGCTCAAAAATTCTGCAGTGATATCAAAGAAGGCGGCTAACTGCATAAGAATAGTATAAGCATTTTAAATTTACTGTAGTTAACAATATACTCGTAGTACAGAATGCTCTGACTACTGCATTGCAGTAAGCCGCCTTTTTTGGTATTATTACAGAATTGCCTGTGTAAGTACTCCTTTAGAGCTCAAACACCACTGTTTGAGTCCATTAGTCTAATTAGAGCGATATATTTATACATGTTAATTGACCACAATAGAGCTAATGCAGCTTCTATTATAGCCTACATTTACATATTCCAGTGAAACATGCCGCAAAATGCGAAGTTGGCGGTTTTAGTGGGACGCTATTGGCCTAAATGCAGTAGGTTATTCATATTTAAATAGCTGGACGATACGAGAATAGATAGATGGTGCTTTAATAATCTAAACAGTGAATTTAACCAATTCCAGGAACATTATACAGTCAAACAAGACCGGTTTTTTTTTATCTCAGCACCTCAAAAACGGTGGTTTTGCTGTGTTAAGACAGTGAGCAAAATTTGATTTTGCTGCGAGCGTGAGACAAAGTAACTTTTTAATTTTCGTTCACAATACAAAAGGTGGTCGTGGTGCGGCGTGCGGGCGGCTGGGGATGTCGTTTTATTTTTAAACCCCGACGCAAAAAGAGGGGTGTTATAAGTTTGACGTGTAAGTGTGTGTGTTTGTCTGTGGCACCGTAGCCCTTAAATGGATGAACCGATTTGACTGCGGTCTTATTTATTTAAAAGCATGCTTTCTAGCCGTGGTTCTTAGACATGTTTTATCAAAATCGGATCAGCCGTTTTTGAAATTTAAGCTTTTAGGGGGTAAAAAGCCCTCGATTTAATGGCGATGCCTACTTTCAGAGCTGATATCTCTAAAACGGCGCAACCAATTTTCATTAAATTTTGCTAAGAACCATCCTGATTAATGTAGCTTTGTTTAAAAAAAAATGCGTCCAAACCCATTCATCCGTTTTGGAATTACGTTGCCACAGACAGACACTCAGGTAGAGAAGTTTAAAAAGCGTGAAATAAAAAATTAAATTAGAAATTTAAAAAAAACCCGACTCAAAACATTCTGTAAAAAAACCTCAAAAAGTAAAAAATAATAAGTAGTGACCCTATAATTTTACTTATAAGTATTATATTTATATTTTTAGAGGTTTTTTTTTAACATGTTTTTTTTTACCTTAAGGTAATTTTTTCTGTTTGATTGGGTATACTTTCTAGTTGGTCCCATTTCCAGCACGTCAAGATCTGATGATGGGATCTTGGAAACATTGAGGGAACTCCTCAAATAATAAAGGAATAAACATACGTGGATGACATAACAGTATTGATCACTAAAAGCTGTAAAATAAATTTCGGCTTTTGGTTAAAAATATAGTGGGACGCCGACTTCAGTTGGACCGACCTAGTATCTATCATTTAAAAGAATTTATTTCTTGTGTTTTGGAGACGGTTTTTAGTTTTTAAAATCAATTATTTTATATTAAATCCGAACCTATTTTTTTCATTTTGCATACTGACCTTACTTATAATATAAAATTTTACTTTGCATAAATTTCTAAAAGCTGCGGCACAACATAATTTTTGTAGAAAATAAAACTAATACTGAAAAATAAAAATAAAATTTGAAAAATAAATTGTAAATTAACAGCTACAAATTAACAAAACGTAAGCATTTAAAAAGGGCACATTAAATATGGTCTTCAAATGTTTACTCGCCGACAAAATAAATAATCTTTAATTGAGTTCTTATATTTATAAATGGAAAGGGGTACATTTGGACGTAGCTTAGCGAAAAGGATCCAACCCATCAATTTCACACGAGTAAAATTTTACTTTATATTGACAGCAATAAGATTTAAATTTAAATATATTTGCATTGTGGGTTGAATCCTTTTCGCCAAGCTACGTCCATTTAATCTCATTTGCTCCCGGAACCCTTTAGGCTAGCAAACATCAAGCTCCGTGTCTTGTTTACCCAAAGAAAATACTCCGTTCCATTTAAAATCCTGTATTCCCAGTCAATATGAAACTAGTGATCCAACAGATCAGAGATTTCGTAACATTCGATAACAATGTCTAGTAAGAATTGGAAACAGGGCTTTCTATTGGATAAAACCATAGTGCCTTTGATCTTATTAAATACATACATACATACATACATAAATCACGCCTGTTTCCCAGAGGGGTAGGCAGAGACCACTTCTTTCCACCTGCTACGATCCTGACAAAGCTCTTTCGCTTCTTCCACATTCATGCATCGAGTCATGCATGCACGTCGGTTTCGGGTACTTAAGATTTGGCGTTTTTCCAGTACTTCCCCGATTTGATTCAAAAAAGTACGCCTAGGGCGCCCCCTTACGACCCTTCCACTCACTTTAGCACTGTAAATTTCTTTCGTAAATCTTTTTTCATCCATCCTTTCCAAATGACCGAACCATCGAAGCATGCCCTTTTCAATTTTAGTCACTACATCAGAATAAATAATAAATAATAAATAAATAAATATCAGGTGCTATCCTAACGTCAACAATGCGATACCATGTCAAAGACAATAATCATGGGTTTAACCTGTAGAATAGAGGCCAATTAAAATTGGGTTTGCGTGTGTTTTATGGCACGTTGCAATCTTGAATGTTATAACTACAAAATTATTTTAATTAGTTACCATATAAATATGCGTTATAATAAAAAACAAACGCCCGTGACTTTGTACCCGTACAATTTGTTTTCCGTAGCTAGTTTTATAAAAATACTGTCATAGTGCAACCAGATTCTGATGCCCTAGGAATATCGCTTCTTCCCAAAAATAGACACAAAGCGAAATAGGGAATTAAGGGGGATAGTCGAATTGCAATCAAACTTAAGTCCGTTTCAGATAGTTTAGTTGGCCGTTTTAACTTACCGATCACCGACTACTAGAAAAACCCGGTCAAATACGACTCAGAGTTGATTTACGCATCATCACAACATCATGAAATTCATATTCTCTTAACTGAAGGTAGTCTCCATCTTGAATTACCTTGGTGGCAATACAAATGAAAATAAATACCTAGTCCCAAACTAAACTCTAGGCTTGTACTAGGAGTACTAGATAAAGATAAACTTATAAATATATTTTTTTATGGAATAGTAGGCAAACGAGCAGACAGATCGCTTGATGGTAAGCGAATATTGTCACCCATAGACACCTGCAGCACCAGAGGAGCTACAGGTACGTTGCCGGCCTTTTAAATGAGAGTACGCTCTTTTCTTGAAGGTTTGAAGGTTGTAATGGTCCGGAAATACCGCAAGCGACAGACCATTCCACAGTTTAGTTGTGCGTGGCAGGAAATTCCTAGTAAAACGCACGGTTGTGGACTGCCAACCATCTAAATGATGGAATATAGAAAAATACATAGAAAAGATCCACGATCCAGCAACAGACACTTGTTTTCATCACACAAATATATACACAAACTGGAAATCGAACCCGAGATGACTTTAACATAAAGCTTGAGGCCAATAATAAATGTACCTAGACTTATCTGTTCTGAGCCAGGTCGCCCAACTCCCAAGAAGCTTTCAACTCTCAGTTTGAAGTGTGTTTCAGAGTATAAAAGGTAACTTCTTGCTCTTTAACTCCAAGTTCCTTACTAGCTATTGTTTCTGGCGTGTTCCATTTATCATCCAAGTTAACAGTAAATTACTATGACTTTGACTGAGCAAAGTTGCTAAAGTTCCGTGTCTACGGAACATTTTGACTTAGTTAATATTAGTTATACTAACTCCTAAAGACATTGCGATATTTTTTCACATAAGTGAATCACATCTTGTTATCATAATAATTAATATAAATTCATACATACATACATAACATCACTCTTTCATTCCCAGAGCGGAGTAGGCTGAGCTACAGAAATACCAACAATTTTAAAAAGACTTGTTGATTCTGTAACCACATTTTGCACAAGTAGGCTAAGATGTTTACCAGTGTATTAGTGACAGGTTGCAAGCCCATCGCCTAACAGTACTACAAGCCCTTATTCCCGGGGAGATATGGAGTGGCACTATTCTAACCCGTCCACCACACGTACCACATATATATTATTAAACGTAGCAATTAATTTAACTTTTAACTTGGATTTTTTTAAATGAACCTATCATTAAAGCTCAAATTCAGCTGAAGGCAAACGCAGCTGTTATTATTTTTCAAAGAACAATGACAAACGAATTATTTGCCTGTGAAGCTGAAAAGTGCTTAAATTGCGACATATAAAAGAGAGTTATGCGATATAGTTTTAACTATGCCAAGTTGTCGCAGAACATAATTATATTATTACATACGAGTATACTCCGTAGGTTAACTGAAATAGTTTCTGTTAGCAAATTCTTCGCAAAGTTAACGTGTATGTAACCTTCCGTCTCCATTTTCTAGTATACTCAAAGGGAATACCGGGTTAGCGTTACGTGCTTCATTCACGTAGGTAAACGCAACTGTTTTTGTTACCTTAATTAGACAAGCTTTGCACGGCTGAAATTACTTCTTTTGTTAAAGTAATGTGCGGAAAGACAAAGTGAAAATGTTTTTACTTTCGTACCAGGCTTGAGGCTTAATTATTCTCTCACGAACCTTTGTTTAACTTATAATGTTATACAAGTTAATTATGTTTGTTTGGGTAGTCTCATAAATCAACTTTGACTAGATAATTTATTTTCTTCAATTAAACACGTCTTATATATAAGTCTTTGTTCAAAGATACAGAAGCCTTAAATCCGTGTGGTTGCCGGGTTAGATTTGCGCCACTCCATGTCTTTCCGTGGATGTCGTGGTTGTAGTACTGTTAGGCGATGGACTTACAACCTGTCAAAAATACAGTCGTTAACATCTTAGCCTGTTTTTACAAAATGTGGTTACATAATTATCAATAAGTCTTTTTAGAAATGTTGGTATTTCTGTAGCTCTGCCTACCCCGGTAACCTATCGCAAACGCGACATTTTTATAACCGAATTTTATTTGACCGTTTCGGTTTGTATCGTTCGTCTAATGACAGGATTCGCTATTTTTTTGTTTCCGGAAAATGCAACGAGCAATACGACTTAGGGCAGAACCGACTCGGATAAGTTAGTTTAGAAGGCCAAGTCTTCGGGTTTTTTTTTCTGGCTAGATTAATAAACCAAGCCGTTACATTGGGCAAAGGACACTAAGGTAAAACCAGAAATGGGAAATAGACAAATTATCAAACAATTACATATCACAACTAATTGCACGGCGAAATCAGATGTGGCGACTTAGCGACATCTAGTGGCAACTTGTAACAAACAACTCGATAGCGCCACCAGCGTCAGACAGCGCAACTAAATCTGACAGTGCGCTACATCGCGCTAACGAAGTTTCTTCAGTCGGTTGACTTATATAACTTCATTTCTTCCAACTTCATCCAAATGGACTTCGGTCCCCAGGCATAACACCTGCCTGGAGAGAGATCTCTCTATTATCCTTTCTCTTCCTACACGGTAATAAGGAATTTTATTGTTTACCTGTCTAATCGGTAAAAAAACAAAACAAGTAATGACTAAATGAATGTAAGTGATCTTTCGGGCAAGCGTAAAAAAAACAAACTATATTTTGTCGAACTAAAGATCGGTCAAACATTTTTCGCTGTTCAGATAGGTGACCGCCCATCCTACTCTGGGAATAAAGGCTTGATGTTATGTTATGTATATATGGTTTGAATTTGGTAGGTACTAAAATGTTCAGCTGAGTCATACACAGATTTAGGCTACCGTCTTTCCTGTGGAAACACCGAAAGTTAACGTTTTTAAGGCCTAATTTTCTGGCTAAGCCCATACCCGCAAAAACGCCGTCAGGTCTGCTTTAGACCTATCATATAAAAACATAACTTAGTAGGTATTTACACAAGCTTTTAACTATTGACCACAGGAGAGACAACTTTTGTTTTTACGAGTGTGTATGACCCAGCTACTGTGTTTGACAACTTATGCTTTTATGTACTTCCCTTCTCGTTTATCACTATACACTCGTCTCTAGCAAATATCCTCGCTTACTCCAGAGACACGGTGTTCTAGGCTGAGATTCTGAATGGTAGAAGCTTTTAATTTTTGACGTATTTCCGTATTGTCAACGTTTTGATAGCCATTATTTGTAACCTGGTTGCTACAACCTCCTTTTTGCGTTCCTGGCCATTTTTACATTTCGTTTAAATTCTAAACAAATTCAAAATTGTTCATGATCTATTTGATGCGATCGATAAATTCATTCTCTAGAAAATTTCGATAAGCATCACACACGGTTCCCGTGTCTTGGTGCCTCATTTTATTTAATTTAATTATGTATTTGCCCGTGTAGTTTCCGGGTTAGAAAAGTGCCACTCCATGTCTTCCCGTGGATGTCGTAAGAGGCGACTAAGGGAATAAAGGCTTGTAGTATTGTTAGGCGATGGGCTTGCAACCTGTCACTAATACACTAGTAAACATCTCAGCCTACTCGTGCAAAATGTGGTTATAGAATTATAAACATATCTTTTTAGAGTTGTTTGTGTTTCTGTAGCTCTGCCTACCCCACAATGTGAATGAAGGCGTGATATTATGTATGTAATTATTTATTTAGCTATCGTTCTGTAAATATTTTTTTACCAAAAGTATTGAACACGATATTTAAAGAAAACGATTTATTTAATACCAACTACAATATCCTGAGTAATGTCATAAGTCAGAAATGGCTCTCCGGCGAAGAATCGAACCCCCCGCGTGACAGGCGCGGATACACCACTGTACAGTAATGGCGGCCGAATTAAAAACAATTCTGCCCTCCTAAGCAAAAAAGCAGTATCTCAGATTCAATCCTATACAGTTAGTAATAAGGTTACATTTGCTACAGAAGTTTTGTCTGAGATACTGCCTTTTATGTTAGCAGGGCAGAATACTATAACACGTTAAAAGCAATATTGTTTTACCTCGTATAATCTCAACCCAGGTTACAGTCTCCCGGATAAAAACGATCTTTGCGAAAGGTAAGGCATTGTCAAGGTTACAATCCCAAAACCGCAATCCTACGACCGCAAATGCATTACCAACCCTGAGGACTAAAATGGAATGCCTCTATGCTTGTTAATTTGTTTGATATTACATATGAATGCTTTATAGCTATTACTGAATAAAAATTTTGCGCGCGGCTCCGTCCAAGTAGAAGTCGTTTATCGCTATTCCCTCGGGAATCGTCCAATTTTTCGGGATAAAAATTAGCTTACGTCCTATTCCAGACTATAATCTATCTCTGTGTCAGATTTCATTTAGATCCATTTAGCCGTCCTTGCGTGATTTAATAACAAACATCCATGCATTCATCCAAACTTTTGCATTTTTTGGATGTTTTTTTAAGGTAGTGGATTGATTTTGGATTGAAGTTTATTACCGTTGTTATAACTTTAAGTAGTCGAAATCAAAAACAATGTTATGCCCATTTTTTATAAAATTGTACCAAGTTAATTATTCTTTTACACAAAAAATCTTACAACCTCTTACAAAACAGTCGCCGGCTTCAGGTCGATTAATCAAAATAAAATAATAAAAACAAAAAAGTAGCTTATACATTATTTGAAAATCAATATTATCTTTCGAATTGTGCATTAAAATTTGTAGAAGTAAAGTATTTCAACAGTAAAATCACGTCTGTAAAAACAGGTATATCAGCGAAATCGGCCAAAATTCGTATACGGCCTCTTAATCCTTTCTCGTAACATCGGCACATTATTGGGGCGTGTTTTCTTATAAACAATTATCCTAGGAGCCCGTGTGGTTGCCGGGTTAGAATAGTGCCACTCCATGTCTTCCCGTGGATGTCGTAAGAGGCGACCCAGGGAATAAGGGCTTGTAGTATTATTAGGCGATGGGCTTGCAACCTGTCACTAATACACTAGTAAACTTCTTCGCCTGATTGTGCAAAATGTGGTTACAGAATTATTAATTAGTCTTTTTAGAGTTGTTGGTATTTCTGTAGCTCTGCCTACCCCACTCTGGGAATGAAGGCGTGATGTTATGTATGTATGTAATTATCCTAGAAAACAAGAGCAATACTGAACTGGGTAAACACTTCTCGTGTAACCTCGACAGGGCCCGGCTGTTTGCAGGGAAGCTTAGTCTGCTTGTGACAGGTTGCCACGAAGGCTGTTTACGCTTTGCGCTGCAGTGCTTTACTAAGTTTAATCCTTTGGCTTTTGTGTTGACTTTCTCTGCAAAGAACTGTGTTGTTTACTAATTAGTTAAGTTTCTTGAATATGTTATTATATTTATTTCTCACGCTCTAAAAATAATTCATAATAGCCGTGTACAGGCGGAATAAATTGATTTAATCACTAGAGCCTAAAGTGACACTTTACTCCCTACGGACTAAAATACATTATCTTTTTAATTTTTTTATAATCTTTGGTAAACAACAAACAGCCAGATACATATTGCCATTTGATGATGGGGCCCTTGTCAGAGTGCGTGGTGGAACCGGTGGAGGGCAGGTTTGTTGAACGTTACTGGGTTAAATTCAACAAATATTCTGTTGCTCCTTTCTGACTCCATCATCAGATCACTTCTTAGACATCATCACACTGTCAAAGAAACAAAACGATACACATACATACTATCACGCCTTCATTCCTAGAGTGGGGTAGGCATAGCTACAGAAGTACCAACAACTACAAAAAGAGTTTTTGGTAATTCTGTAACCATATTTTGCACAAACAGGCTAAGATGTTTAATAGTGTATTAGTTACAGGTTGCAAGTCTATCGCCTAACAGTACTAGAAGCCCTGCCCTTAGTCGCCTTTTATCTTGGCGTGTCTTCACCAATTGGTCACAACGGAAGAACAGCGCAGGCCATGCCAGCATCACGCTGAGTTGTGACCATTTCGTGACAAATTACGTTTTAGTTACCGTTAATGTTTAATTTTTTTGTACTTGTTTGTCAGTTTTGTCACGAATAAACTGTTTCTATTTCTATTTTCTATTTCTTACGATATCCTCGGGAAGACATGGAGTGGCACAGTATATTATTATTTAGTTAATTTCTCATTAAATCTCAATAGACAACATGCATGAATTATAATTGAATTTCTTTGAGACGATTTAGGAGAAAATGTAAAAAAACACATATATAACGCAATACACTAAGTTTTGACCCGTTTATTAAGATTTTATATGAAATCAAAATATATTAAAAATTTAAAACTTGTTATAATGTTTAGATTGATATTTGCGGCATCGTCATTTTATATACGTAATATTTTAATTCAACGATTTTGGATTAAACATAGTATAGTTGCCGGCAAACTTCTTGAACATGTGACCTTGACTATTCAGAGTAAATTGAACTCTATTTATATGCGCTAACCTTTCCCTACTACAAAACTCTATGTTGACGTAATAAATGCAAATGTCTTTATAAGGTCCTTATATTCTAAACATGGAACAACAGCTGTGACGTCATTTCTGTCTTCGATTTTGTATAGTGTTTTTGCAGGGGGTCTGAACTATGACTTTTTAAAGCTTCATATCTTATGAAAAAATACACGACAATTATTTCGCGTATACAGTTTTTCCTAGCTTTTAAGCACCTTCCGGAGGGCTTACGAAAAAAAATGTATGTTTCCTATTGCTTGCATATTTTATTAAACTAGTTCCCATAGTACAAGCCTAGAGCTTAGTTTGGGACTAGGTCAATTTGTGTGAGATTGTCTCCTGATATTTAGGTATTATTTATTTAATATTATTAGCTAATCCAGAGATTACCCACCTATCTTTCTTTCTTTACTGCTCTCTTCCTTCCTTTGTTCTTAATTGTAATGTAATTGTTTTTACTTTGTACAATGACATGTGTTTATATACCCACAATCAAACAAACATATTATTACTTTTTCGATAAATTATACAACTTTTGAACATTTTTCAGGTAAGCAAAAATGGCCGAGAACAATCAACACCTTACTGTAAGCAGGTAAGGTGATGGAATTAGTGATGGCACCAGTGATGGACCCTTTTTTCAAGCACCAGTAATGGGATAGTTCTTAATTCAAAGATTCACGGTTTAAATTGATTATTTAAAAAAAAAAATCGTCCTATCTCGGTCCTTGTCATTCCTGACGTACCTTACGAAGTTATTTCAGGCCCAATCTAATTAAGTTAATTAATGCACTATCTGTAAACCAGTGTAACAATGTCAACCAATCAGTGCTAATTGACATAGCTCGAGTTACTAATGGAGGGGAGTGGAATATATTATCCGTAATTAAATCACGGACTTAATTATGACATAAAGTAAAAGTAAGCATTGTGTGTTTATCGGTAAGGTATATTAAATTTATATTATTATTTATAATTCAAAATACATGGGTCATAAAACAAAATGATGAATGAATGATTCAGGATTGTTACCAAAACCAATCCAAGCTAACGTAATGGGAACTACACTTGCCTTTTAACAAATCCTGAAAAGTTTACGGTTTCAGAAATTTAAAACCAATTGAGTTGACGGCGGAAAAAAGAAATTTGATCTTATTTACTGTCAAGACAGTACAATTTGGCCTGAAGCTTCTGTTTTTGGACCAGTAACAATTACCGTTTAAAGTTTATGTATATATGGTGTAAATTAGTGAAAGTTAAGGTTTATTCGGTTTCAAATCAAATCAAGTCAAATATAACGGGACAAAAGTTACTCAAATTGACCTATTTCCAAACTAAGCCCTAGGCTTGTACGTCGTACTATACAACGTTAAACTGAATTATGTAGAGAAATACATACGTAAATACAAAGAAAACATCCAAGACAGGAACAAATACTTTTTTGAGGTACATTTCCACCCAATATTTTATCCTATGCGTGCCAGTAAATTTGTTCCTGAGTATTGGTTGTTTTCTATGTATTTATGTGTATTTATCAATGTAAGAACCCATAAAAAGCCAAAATAAAATTACCTGAAACTGACGTATACGCATGAAAAGGTTGACGAATGTAGAGAAAGCGGAATAGGTATATTTAGACCAGTGCACCTGTCGTTTTTCTCTGCCTACCCCGTTAAAAGAAGTTATTTTCTCGGCACCGTAGTGTTGTAGGACATGTCATAACATGTCTTTAACGCGGCTTAAAAAGAATATTCACTGAAAGGCAAACCCTTTGATGTGCCCCTGTCATTGCTGATGTTTATGGGCGACGGTGACTGCTTCCCATCAGGTGGTCATTGATATTGATTGATTGATATGTTCGCATTATTGTGTTCCGGTGTGGGATAAGGACAACTGGTGAAATTACTAGCATAGAGGCATTCCATCTTGGTCCTCAGGGTTGGCAACGCATTTCAGGTCTTAGGATCATAGTCTTGTGAATTCAAATGTATATGGGTCTCGGATTCGACTTGACATCAGGTGGCCTAAGTGTTCGTGGCTGAGTGTGCCTTCTCCTTATCATAAAAAACCCATAGTAGGTACCCATATTCGAGAAGATAGATTAAGACTGTTTTTTTTTATTTATTAATTTACTGCCAAACGCGAAAAAAACATCATCCATTATGAAAGTCTATTAAAATATAGTTGACATTTAAGAACCCGATTTTCTTTATAGCTTTTCAAACTCCATGACAGCTTTTTCTCGATGGCTCTTGACAACGGCCATGGCACAATTTATTGGCTAAACCGTCTTTGTCAGAAGACCGTTTATTTGAGGAACAGCCAATTGACGTTGTTTTTAACAAAACGCATAAAAAAGTAAATAAAAGTAAACCCAATTTAAAAAAAACTTTAATTTAAAAATGTAAGGCGGAGCTTTATATTATACAAGCTGTTTCCCGTGACTCCTTCTGCGTCGAAGTCGTTAACCTCCATTCCCTCAGAAACCGTCCAATTTTTCGGGATAAAAAGTACCCTTATCGTTTCCCGGAACTCAAACTATCTCCATACCAAATTTCATCTATCGGTTCAGCGTTTTATCCGTGAAAGCGTAACAAACAGACAGACAGAGTTACTTTCACGTTTATAATATTAGTATGGATGTTAATAATATGGATTGATTCGGTAACATGTAAAAATATATTCCTTTAAAACCTTATTGTTTTTGACGTGTTTCCGTATTGTCAACGTTTTGATTCTTATTTACTTGACGAATAACAAATCTTATAACATCCTATTTATAATCGGATCAATAGTTAAGGAGCTACAGAGGAAAATGGATTTTTTATCACTTACCTTTACGAGTATATACCTCCTAAACACATTAGGTAAGTACCCTTCTTTAAGCATCGTACAATCAAATTTTAAGTGGTAAAGTGGTTAATATGGACATGACTTTATAATAGTAATAATCCATCCATAGTTATAGTATAAACGAAATGTTTAAATGCATTTGATAACTATGTCACATGAATATAAAAAATTAACGGCTTATGTTGGTAATCACGATATAATTATTGCTCACTTGCAAAAAAATTCAATTTATTTCCAAATACTTTACCCAACTTTCCCTAAGAACGCTTTCTATTTGTCTTTTATTTTCATGAATTCAATAATCTTGGGGTATGTCCATATCAGCACAATATTAAATATCATTCATCTAGCACTACCTAATCCGCTCGATCACTTAGTACTCAGAGTGAGTAATTTGATCTAATTTGTTGACTTCGACCGAGGAAAAGGTTTCCACCACTAAATTGAGTTGTCACCAGTAATGCGTTTGAAGTAGAGTGTTAGAGTGGCAAATGTGATCAGAAACGTCATTCATCTCGATCGACAAGTCGTTTACAAAAAATAAACGCGTGAGGTGAGAAGTGAGTCGTTATAATAATAATGTCTTATAAAGCTGCCTAATTGAAAATGCACGTCTTAACCCCTTATCGCATATATGGCTTCATGCATGTTTTATATTTTTAAATGGGTCCTTTTGATGATTTGAAGTATAATTAATCGAAAAAAAAAAAAACATATTTTGAAACGTAACTTTTAAGTAAATTTCAAATTTATAATTTATGCAGTAAGATTCATAGCTTTCTCAAAATTCAAATAAGGAAATTAATGTACTTTAAAGACAGCGTTTTACTTTCGATATGCTATACGTCAAGGGGTTAAAGTGTTTAATGTTGTATTTGTACTAACGGCTTCGGAACATAAGATATAACGATATAAAATAAGATACACTGAGCATGTTCCGGAACATGCTCTTGCCCGGTTTTTAGGTTCCGTAGTCAAACTAGGAACCCTTATAGTTTCGCCATGTCCATCCGCCCGTCCGTCCGTCCGTCCGCAGCCTAGCGCAGAGACTCTTGGTACTAGAAAGCTGTAATTTGGCATGAATATACATATTAGTCACACCAACAAAATTAGTGTGGGGAGTTGTTGGATAGGTCTTTCAAAAATATTGCTGGTTTTTAAGACAGTTTTTCGATTAAGTAATTGTGAAATACTACCGTTTATGAAATATTAAGCTTTAAAGCGCTAATTTTTGTTAGACTCAAGTGTGTGTATGTCCCCCCCCCTACAGCCAAAACTACAAATACTAAAAATCAGTAAAAAAAATAAATGATATTACATATAACGAATTTTAAAGGAAAACTATTACGACTAAGTAGACATTATTGGTTCTTGAGAAACAGGCGATTAAAATGTTATACTTACTAAAATTATCTAAGACGACACCAATTGACTTGAAATAGAAAATTAGTAATTACTTGTTGATTTTTATGTTTGCACTACTTAACGGCTTCGGAACCCTACACTGAGCATGGTCCGACATGCTCTTGCCCGGTTTTTTAAAGTCAACAGAAGCCACCTTCCTTTTTGTACTTTTTGCTTTATTATCGACAGACTATTTTAAATTAACCTTTTTACAAAGTTTGCCCAGTATTTAACTTATTTTAAAAAAACCATAAGTGTTACAGACATTTTTATTATTCCTGTATTGTTTTTATTGCCTACCTAGTTTATTTTAAGATTCTTATCTTTATAAACTCTTAAATAAAGGAAAGGACAAGGCGTTTTTCTTCGCCTTTCACGTGAATCTTAAAAAAACCCATTAATGTTACAATATGAATTTTATGTAGTTTTTAGTGTGATTTTGAAAACTCGGGATTTAACTACCTAATATATTTTTTAAATCTATCTACACGTTTGTATGGATTAGAATTTATATATAGTAATCAATTAAACAAACTGCAAAGTTCTAGCTTTCAAACAGTCAAAACTGTTGCAGACCTAGCAGAACAGAAACAAAAACAACGCTTCTCAAAGTGTAGTTATCTTTTTGCACATAAATTTTCGGTAAGCGCGCCGCCGCAATATTTACACAGACGTGTATTCGTTTATACACGGTTTCTTATCGTCCTCGAGGATTTTACTAGGCTTCTCTGAAATATATATGCAATGTACAGGAAATTGCGTTTCATATCGATAACACTTGAGCTTTGATGGACTCGATTTAGCTAATATTGACCTAAGAAAGGGTCACTGATCGAGTATCTGGTTCTAGTTTTAGGCAAGGGCTGCAAGGGTTGGTCAATATATTTTTTTACAACACAGCCTGTGCAACTTTTTTTACGGTACATGTAAGCCTTTTTAGTGCTTTGTTTGCCGATTGGAACTATAAATAAAAACCTTTAAATAATAAATAGGTTTTATAGGTCAATTTATGTAAGAATGAAAGCAGAAGTTTAAAGGCGTTAGCAAAGGTAAATGCAGTTATGATACCACGTAAAACTTGTGTCGAGGGAAGATTTATCGTATACGAGCCACCTGAGGTAATTGTAAATATTTTTAGGTATTTTAATTGAAATCAACTGAATTTATTACGGGGTCACAGGCCACAGCCCTCAAGTAAATTATCACAACAGATACAGCTTTTACTTAAATATGTCACGTTACAGTAAGGTAAAGTGATACACTGAGATTTATTTAAATAAACACCGGTTACATTCCAAACAAAGTAAAATATAACAACATTCTGAATATTCTATTGTATTTTATACTGCAGTAGCAAAATGCATTTCATTATTTTCGCAACCGTGGCATACCGCCAGCTATGAATTGAACAAAGCCTCATGAATACAATACAAATACTATCTAAAAGGAACTTGTGTTCGAGTGAACTGTATTATGTGAGAGTTAGAAGTGGATCTCTAAGTTTGAGAGCCATTGACCTATTGGCTAACTACGGAGTTTGTTGTTTGTAATGGAAAATATAAATGTTTATAATTTACCAATATATCTATGTCAATTGATCTCAAAGTTTCGCCTGGCTGAGTTTCTAATACTAGTTAAACAATGTAAATAGAAAACTCTGTTTTTAGACAAGCGCTCAAAATAACTAAACAACAAAACATCAAATATTATAATTCTAATGGATTTCAGCGCTCTAATTCACTCTTAACAAGTTTAATTAGATCTTGATCCATAAAGCAATGCAGAAGGCCGTAATAATAAAGCGATCTTGGCTGAGATGCTCGTCTCAAGATACGTCAAAAATGACAGTTCTTTGTGACTTGACGTTAACTTTTACGTATTTTTAAGATGAGCATATCAGAATAAGATCTAGTTAGGCGATCTAGTTAGTGTGGCGTAAAATTACAATAATCAGGTTAACGTCATAATGAAATATGTGTTTTAGTATTGTTTTTAAATCGGCCGCCATTACTATCAAGTAAATAAGAGCTATCAATACGTTGACATTTCAGAAACACGAAACTCGTTGAGTAGGACGATGTAGGTCTGATGGTGGTGGGTGGTATATTCAATATCTGAATTACTATATTACGGTATAATAAGGACTGTAAATCAAAATCAAATAAAATGTTTTTATTGTATAAATGTACAAATTGCTCGAAACAAATGGATTAAAAATTATCAAGTTTATCATTAATCACAACTTACATGAAATATGTTTACGTGCAACCAAAATTATCATTGTTCACTGTGATTTAAAAAATAATTTCGAATTATATTTTTAAATTGATAAGCCAATTCTTCAATACAGTTTTAATGTTATTTCCGTTTGAAATTTTGTATTTAACTTACTCGTATAGCGGTGATAAAATAACTCTTGTAGAACAGGGCATTCGTGATTCTAGGGACAGAAAAATTGTATTATAAATGGGAGATACAAATACATGTAAATAGTACAAATTGTAGGCATTAATAAACTGTGCTGAGATACCCGTGTTAAGATCCATCAAGATAAACGTTTCGGTGGTGGTAGCTTCTAGAGGGTTTGCCCGGATCGCTGCCACCATCCTATAAGTAACAGTGTTCGTATTGTTCGTGTAATCCTCTTGTAGTCTTGAGATTGTATTCTTGAGAATGCATATGTCTATGGATCTCAAATCATAATTACTATCAGATGGCCTGTATACGTATTTGCGTTCTTGGCAAAAAAATAAATAAATATATAACAGTAATTATCCGAGTCTTGAGACTGCTATCCGTAGGTATTTTTAAGTTAAAAATGGTTTAATACCGAGTTGCGATTTGAACTCTATAGCTTTTAATAACGAATTCCCTATCAATATGCCAACGTTCAACCAAAATTGTTTTTAAGAGTATTAAATGTTGTTATGTATCCGCCAGGTTTTATTAAAATCATTGAACTGGAATTTTAAAATCACGGTCCATTTGGGGGTAGTTTGAAACATTGGAAACGACATTACCGCGTGAGCGTTTGATGGATTGATTAAGCCGGGGTTTCAATGGAGCGAAATAAATTTACGTCGGCACGTCATGTCCAATCATTGTTATAAATAATTGGGGTACGTAGAAACAGCATCACTGTTAAATGACCACCAGTGAGCCTTATTGCCTTACAAGACTCGCAAATGGTCAGGAGGGTTATTATGAGCTACTCGTAGCTATGCAGTCCATTTTACGGTGAGCGAAAAAGACAGAGCTGCATGCCAGTTATATAGTTCTGTTTTTTCTCTGAGCGTAAACAAAACTGCATAGTTATGTCATAATAACCCCCAGGGCTCGGATTCTACACGGTTATAACGATATCGTTTTTGACGTGTTTCCTTATTTTCAAGGTTTTGATAATTCTTATGTGATTTACAATAATGGCGACCGAAACATAAATGATTCTAAAGTCAAACGCGATATCGTTATAACGCAGTAGAATAGAGGCTCAGTTACCTGTATTGCGGATGGTATATGAAAACAATAAACTCCACTTTTATAAGGAAACATTTTAAAATGGATGATGGAAAAAAGGAAATTATAGCAGACTTTGTTTCTTTGTTTTGTAGGGCGTTTTGCAAAAAAAGTGTACATCCTTAGGGACAAAGTTAAGAAAATTTAACTTTCTCCATTTCTTCACGAAATTTAGCCATACATTTACATACGTTAACTTTCGTGACGAAATGGAAAAAGTGAAATTTTCTTAATTTTGTCTTCAACGATGTACACTTTTTGTTGGAAAACGCCCTGTAACTAGTATAAGAAAAACTTCCCGCTAATAATCCTAAACTTGAGGCAAAGGTTATCTAGCATTTACTTTTTCAGCCTCGTATCGTATCTAATCGATTAATAGGAAAAGCACTGTGTCGAAGTAAAATAAAGACTTCTTTTCTGTCAAACTATTCGATCAGATACGAGGTTAAGAAAGTAAAGGGACGAAATGTAAACACTGTTACCAAACTGAAATATGATATTGGACACACTTTTCGATTATTTAAGTATTTTATTTAACTTATTTACTCGTAGCTAATGACTCGCACCGTAGGATGCCCAGAAAGAAATAGCTCCTACACCTCTCGTCTCGAATGACTTCAGTCTTGGCACCCTCGAGAAGGTGCCATTTTCAAATCAAAACCTAACAAAACTATTTTCTCGGCTCGAACCTTAATACGAATCGAGATAAACTAAATTGCTATGAATTCTTATTTATGAACAATATTCACTTTAAAGTATTTTTCATTTAACTATTTAACAAAAGGTATTTAACACAACTCAATGTTAACTACCAACATTTTAAAAATACACATTTAGAGAATAGCTTACATCATATAATAATGTAAACAAAAAATCGAATACATACAGTAAAGTTCTGTACGTCAATTCTATTCCACCAATTTTAAAACGTGCGTAATCAAGCATGTTTTGCTTTCAATCTAATACCTACACTTCCCCTTCAGAAAGTTGATTTTCTTAAATATCTCATCCAAGTGCTCATCGACGAATTATTAACCGGTAAGAATATTTCGGGTCCTACGTAATCCTACGCATAAATTAAGTACCTACCGACTTTGATTATGCTGTTTCGTAGACGAAACAAATTACTAAAACTCCGGTACGTACATGTAAAAGAACCAACGCCTTAGGCCTCTATGTGACTCTATTTGAGCCCATCTTGCTTCTATATCATTACCAAATTAAAGCAAGGTAGACTAAACAAATCGGAAAGAGCCCCTAAACTTATCCAAATAAAATATTATAAAAACGTTTCATTATGACTATAGACGTCGCAATAACATCGCTCCATTTTCACTCTAAAACAACAAGGATCTTCAAATTATAACAAAACTTTACAAAGTACTGAAACAAGACAAACTTTCTTAAGTTTTAATTTCTTAATGGACATTAAACATTACAATGTATTATTTTGTCTGCAAAGTTTTAGAGCCACAGAATCATAGTATAAATAGATAAGTACTTCATCTTCGGCTCTTTAGAAGTTTCTGTTACCTATTGCTACTCTGACAATAGGGTTGCGTTGATGAGCGTCGCTCGATACTAATTAATTCGCACGCAACCATACGCGGCGGTAGTGTGGCCCTGACTAAACCGGCTTAGTGCGTTCTGTTGAGTTTGCTTGTGGAGGCTTGCGGCGCTTACGCCGAGGCACTGACACATGCAAGCAATATATGTACTAACTGCTGTTTATACTGTGACAGAGTGAACAAATCGTAGAATGGCAACAAATTTGCATAGCAGTTAAAGATACGGTTTATGGGTCTGGACCAATAAAATTTAAAAGCCCTCTCGCCATTATTAGCAACTTTGTTTTATTTTTCTATCGCCTATGAAGACAATCGCAATGTCTGTGGGAAGATAAATACTTTTTAGTGGCTATAAAAGCGTTTTATAGACCGGATTATTTTTGAATGACCGATAAATTAAGTAAGTTATATACATGCTAACAGGGCTGAGATTCTACACGGTAAAAATGATATTGCCTCTGACGTGTTTCCGTATTGTCAACGTTTTAATACTTACGAGATGTGATCCATAAGTTTTGATAATCGGTATTAACTAACTCCATAATGATATTCTTTCAATGACAATTTATACCATGGCACTAATCAACCTTAAATTAGAGTAAAGATATATACGGTATTCATTTGTTTTTCTGTAATAGCTAAACAAAAACATATACAGGGTGACTTCAAATTGGTAATACAAAACACTTGATTGTGGCTTAGTTAATGCCACACAGTATAATACATTAACCCCTTTGTTAAAATTAACTGTATTTAATTAATGCTAATTTTCGAACAACACAAATAATTAAAGTCCCAAAGTGTGGTTACACTACATTAAATACGTAACTGTCATGCCTGTTACTCGATGTTATCAACTAATCAAAACACGTTTTTTTCATAAATTGCGACAGGTGACGGATAACCAAAGAGGAAAGTGTTCATTTGAAATTCTTTAAACTTCTTTGTTAATTATTATGGTAAAAATGAGAAAATTTAAAAATTAAAAAAAATATACTTCTGATTATTTTAAAAGTATGAGACTTAATTGAGGGGCTAATTTTAGGCGAAATGTGTGTAAAAAATTGATTTTGTATTACCAATTTGAAGTCACCCTGTATATGAACAATTTTACAAGGCGGCAGAATAATAGTAAGTTTTGTAATTATTTGGAGTGGGGCGGGGGACGTTCTGATACATTATTAAAAAATGATGTTACTGAAAATTAAACCTTGGTTTATCTTAATGATTAAGGATAAATAAGTTAACTTTGTAGCAGTTTTTTTCATCCCCTAAGCTCTGTTACCAAAATTTAGGGTAGGTTAGCAGGGCTTTTTCAGGATTATTGATACAAATAATAACTGTGACATTAGCTTTTACTAATGGAGCTCAAAATAATCTACGAGAGCTGTTTAACATTATTCTTTCAAAGTTATGTAAAAATATTAAAAATAAGCGAGAGAAAAAGAATACGAATTAGCGGCAGGAATTGTGCTTCAGAGCCTTCTAAATGACAAGGGTGCTGGTCTTCAACCAAATTTCAGAACTGATTACCACTTATATAGCCGTTACTTTCGACTCCTACTTCTCATTCAATAAAACAGTAAAATGTTCAAAGTTTGACCTACAAAGGTAAAAATATTTTTAATGGGAGAGATATAACAATTCAATGACGTTATTAAGTTTTTGCAAACACAGAAAGTGTGCATATTCCAATAAAAGTAAAGCATTTTCATAACGATCATCATAACTTATGGCTCACCCCTCGTAACTCTTATTTATTTGACAGTAGTGGCAGCTGAGTTAGAAACGACACTAAACACGCCAAACGCAATATCGTGTTAACGCAGTAGAATAAAGGCCCAGAGATAAGTAATAAAGAGTTTTAGATTTTTGTAAATTTAATCAAAATAGTTTTTGTTATTGGAAGATCCAACTGTGATGGGGGGTTATTATTACATAGCTATGTAGTTCATTTTACGGCGAGCAAAAGACAGAGCTATTTAACTGTCATAGCT
Organism: Acleris holmiana; assembly: GCA_949316455.1. Taxonomy (NCBI): domain Eukaryota; kingdom Metazoa; phylum Arthropoda; class Insecta; order Lepidoptera; family Tortricidae; genus Acleris; species Acleris holmiana. The sequence continues at coordinate 2,780,858 of OX438769.1, read as the reverse complement.
CTGTCCTTTACGCTCACTGTAAAATGAACTGCATAGCTACGTCATAATAACCCCCCTGTATTTATTAATTCACACACAGTGAAAGATTACTCGAAAAGCAACGCATTGGTGACGCTAATGTCTATATGCAGTGGTGGCTACTTCCCATCAGGTAGGCCATCTGCATGTTAGTCCGTCGATGGCATTAAAAAGCAGCCGTACGGGGTCTCTATTCCACGCGTTAACCCTTAACTTGGCAGTGTGCACCACATTGCCTCTATTCAACTGCGTTATAACGATATCGTGTTTGACACGTTTAAGAATCGTTTATGTCACAGTCGCCATTATTGTAAATGACATAAGAGTTATCAAAACGTTGACAATACGGAATCAGGTCAAAAACGATATCGTTATAACGCAGTTGAATAGAGGCCCTGGGCTGGGATTCTACACGGTAATAACGATATCGTTTTTGACCTGTTTCCGTATTGTCAACGTTTTGATAGCTCTTATGTCATTTACAATAATGGCGACTGTGACATAAACGATTCTTAAACGTGTCAAACACGATATCGTTTTAACGCACTTGAGTAGAGGCCCTGTTTTCGTATTGTCAACGTTTTGATAACTCTTATGTCATTTACAATAATGGCGACTGTAACATAAACGATTCTTAAACGTGTCAAACACGATATCGTTTTAACGCACCTGAATAGAGGCCTTGGATATATACCATAATGTTCACTTTTTGTTTTTTTGTTAATTGATATTTTTTTATTGCTGTTCGAAATCAAATAGGGTTTGAATTCACGACTTTTATTTTTTGCTAATTTAAGGGTTAAAAACATATTGTTATTGAATTGTTACCTTATCGTCAGTGTTAATTTAGCTCTTTCTTGGTGGTAATGTCGGCCGCGTAAAAAAATACAGTGACACGTTAAAAGCAATCTGGCTTTTCTAGAATATAGCCCCAGTGCCTTGGACGTTTCTAAAAATATTATATAAGTTCTAATGTATTCGGCGCGTATATTATGATTAGATAAAGAAATACCATGTTCTGGATAGAACATAGCCTCCTTTTTTAGGGTTCCGTAGTCAAACTAGGAATCCTTATAATTTCGCAATCTTAAATGAAAGAGCATATCGTCACTACTTTAACATCAACTCACGTGCACCCAACACGGTTAAAGTTATTTTAGACCCTAAGTTAGAATAATGTAATCTTAAAGTTTAATCAGTTAAATATTGATTGTTGACCTATTTATTTTTGTATTCTTTCCTCTTGTTTTGTATTCATCTGGGGCCTGTAACACAGGGCATCCTAGCTCAGTCCCCAGAGCAGCTGCTTCACCTTGTAGTTTTATTTTTATGTAATAAACATTTTTTCATTTTCATTTTTCATATTACTCGCAATTTAATAAAAAAAAGTCTTTATAAGAACCTCGGATCTCATATTTCGTGGTGTACTATTTTAAACTTATTTCTATTCATGGTTGCTTCGGAACCCTACACTGAGCATGGTCCGACATGCTCTTGCCCGGTTTTTCTCGTAACACCTGCGCGCTTACTTAAGTAAGTTAGTCTTCCAAAAAGCTTTTGCATTGTGTGATTTGTTTTTGCTTTTAGCAAAAGATTAAGACAGTCGACTGAAGCAAAAACAATACTTGTGTTAAAAGGTACGCAGTCTTTTTTCCTTTCTCTTAGGGATTTAAATGGATAATCCTTGCTTGGGATAGAATATATTACTTTCTTAGTACTACATATTACTTTCTTTTTGTCTTACTTCGACTTTGAATCATTGTATTACGCAATAAATTAAATGATTCCACCAATGTCTGGCTTATTGACCCATATTCATTCATTGTTAGATTTTTTTAATATATTTCTTCCACTTATTTGAATTTCTATTTGAATACAAAAACACCCACGCGCCTAAACTTTGTATTATATGCAAATTGACTAGAAAAGAGAAAAAATAAAGTGAGTGAAGTACAAAATTGATGGAATTAGTTTAGGTCGGGTAAGGCTATTCCAACTGCGGGATGCGTATTTTTCAAGGGGAATACTGGGTAAGGACCAAAAAGTTGGCCACACTAACTCATGCAATTAAATTTTCTATGAAACCCATTTTCCGCTGTGCGATGAAAATTAGCCAAACAATTGTAAGGATACTTGTTTTTTTATGTTAAGGAAGGCACACGAGGCCACCTGATGGTAAGTGGAATCTGAGACCCATAGACATTTGAATTCTCAAGACTATAATCCTAAGACCTCAAATGCGTTGCCAACCCTGAGGACTAAGATGGAATGACTCTATGCTAGTAATTTCACCGGGTGTCTTATCCCCACACCGGAACACAACAATGCGAACACTGTTGCTTGGCGGGTGGTTAATGGATAAGATGGTGGTAGCGATCCGGACGGACACTGCACAGGTATGGTACACTGCGCATAACTTTTGTCCAACTTTTTAGTCCTCACCCTACTACGTTTTAAACCAAATTTTGCGCCCTTTTGTAGTAATTAAGTAACTATATTTCTATGCAATAAAAGCAAAAATTTTATAACGTCTCATTCTTTTATAACATTTAAAAGAGGCATTTAGGTTAGCCTAATTGGTAGTGACCTTGCTTGCAAAGCTAGCGTTTTCAAGTTTGTACATTGTATGTTTGTATACACTTTATTGTAGGCACTAAAACAATTACATTACAAAAATATGGAAATCACAGAAATAAAAGTAGTACATAGGCGAACTTATCCCTTTAAGGCTCATTTACAGATTTAGGTTAGCATCTTTCCTGTGGACACGCCGGAAGTTAACGTTTTTAACGTCTAAGTTTCTAGCTACGCCCATTTCCGCATAAACGGCGTCAGGACTGCTTTAGAGGTATCATAATATGATAAAAACAAAACTTGTATGCACACAAGCTTTTAACTATTGTCCACAGAAAAGACAACTTTTGTTTTTAAGAGTGTGTATGACCCTTAAAGGATCTCTTCCAGGTAACCTTTGGGCGAGTGAGTATTAATAAATGTAACAAACAATAGACAATAACAAAATATGGACGAGAGAAAACAATAGAAACTTAATTCGCTGGCTCAGCGACCCGAAGTGGATATTGGCCTCCGACATTAAAGTGCGCCATTCTTCTCTATTTTGTGCCAAATCTGACCAGTCGGATACTTCCAGCTCCTTAAGGTCTTTGGCAACTCCATCCTTCCAGCGATATCTTGGGTGCCCCATCCTCTCCCATCCTCTCCGCATGTCCTAGCCAGCGAAGTCGGGAAGATTTTATTTCTCCGATGATTTTCGGCTCGGACACTAGTTCTTCTATCTCCCGGTTGTACCTCCGCCTCCATTCCCCATTTTCTCCTTTTGTCGGTCCCAGAATCTTCCGCAATATCCTTCGTTCCGCCACTAATAGTTTATTTTCTTCCTTCAAAGTTAGCGTCCAAGTTTCGCACCCGTACATTAAAATCGCTCTGACGACTGTTTTGTAGATCCGGATTTTAGTGATTCTGCTTAACAGCTTGGACACCAACACTTTGTGCAGGGCTGCGGTACACCTTAGGGCGTTGACGATGCGGATATCGATTTCGTCCTCCCGTTGATTAGTGTCAGTGATCGTGCACCCGAGATATTTAAACTTGTCGACACCCTTGTAGGTTGTTCCATTCACATGAAGGTCTTTTCGCTTGTCTCTGGGGTCTTTGAATCTTTTCAACAAATAAAAACTTATAACTTATAACTTTATTTAAAGCAGCATTGTCATCAGGTACGCTAAATTTTAGCCCATTCCTATAACGGCAATTGGTTTCAAATTTACTTGCAAGTTGCATAATAAACAGACTAGCAAATAAACATGTAAAGAGTAAAAGCTTGTAAAAATGTTCACTCTGAAGTCTTTAGGCTCGACATGGGCTCGGTTCAGGAACTGGGTGGGCAAAACGTTTTCTAATTTTCATAATGGCTTATGATGCTATTACGATGTAATCTAAAAATCTTTCCTGGGCACAATGAAGAGCTTGAGTGGAGTCAGGCAACGAATAAGGGATCGCTTCATTTCGAATAGGATCAACTCATAATTTACAGAATATCAAGTAGGTAGTCTTACTGGATCTCTAAAGTGACTATTATATTTCAGTCGCTTCGACAAATATTTATATTAGCAAAGTATGTGAGACACTTAAAGTATGGAGGTTAATCCTTTTATTGAAATGGTTAAAACAAAAAGCAGGCAAGAGCACGACGGTATTCATAATATTTACTTTGCTACTTGTATGGGTGGTAGGTACTAACAAAACTTTTAAGATTTATTTTTAGAACTTTGTGGGCGTAATTAAATGTGCCAATTGACAGCTTTGAGTCTTTAAAGTTAATTTGCGAACAGACAGACAGGCGGCCAGGCGGATTTGGCAAATCTATAAGGTTTCCTTGTTGACTACGGAAACCTAAAAACAGTTGAGCAATCTCCATATTTTATACTTGCATGTAATATTTGAAGAATTGGACAAAGACATAGACATTTATTGCCGGAACTCAGTAGTTATGCAGATCGTCGTGGAACAGGATGTGTTTATGTTCTACCTTAATTAGGCAAGCAATGTAACAATACAGATCGTTTTTCATCACAGAACTCCCGAGTGGAGTAAATATTTTTTTCACATCTTGTGATTAAATGGTCAAATTTATTTTAATTTCAAATATTATTCAAGGCAGTGTCATGTTTACAATTACAAGTTGAGCGTTTTTCAAACACTGTGTAGGTACATCATGAAGGACTTTTCCATTTCGTAACGAAAATTAGCCATGCAATTAGATACGATTTTTTTTGAGACGAAATGGAAAAGTTCAAATTTCTTAATTTTTGTCCTTAACGATATTCACTTTTTTTGAAAACCGCCCGTTTACCTAATTGTTATCTCATAAATCTATAGGTTACCCTTCATTGCTGTAATATATAATGTTATTGCCGTATATTTCATAACTGTACATTTCAAATAGCTTTTAAATAATAACTCTTTACTAGAATGTTATTGATTACTAAATTTTACTCGAAGGATCGTAAAATGTCGCAGAAATTAGGTAGGAAATATTATAACAGGAGTTTCAGTAATGACAATGCTTCTAATGTGCCTGTAACTCGAACTGCTACTTTTAAACCCAGTTAAAAGTTAAATCAGAGCAGAGAACTAAGTAGCGCCCGGCCTGGGATTATTGACTGGCTAATTAGAACGGTCCGAGGGTTATTTATAGCTTCACCTTTATAGAGAGCACAGCCTCAATTGAATAGTGCTAGATTTATTTTTCCGGAAAGAAGGACTTAGACGTGTTTGTTTGTGAAATTGAATAATCAATACTATAGCGTTTCCTTGTAGATTCTTCCGCGTGAAACGGTTCCGGTTTAGCGTTAATCTCACAGAAGCTATAAACATAATCATATTAAATGTACTCTTTTACATTACGTTGCCAAAAAAATAGCAAACTACTAGCAATTTAAAAAATAAATATTCATACATACATACATAAAATCACGCCTTCATTCCCAGAGTGGGGTAGGCAGAGCTACAGAAATACCAACAAACCCAAAAAGACATGTATGAATTCTGTTACCACATTTTGCACAATCAGGCCAAGAAGTTTACTAGTGTATTAGTGACAGGTTGCAAGCCTATCGCCTATCAGTACTACAAGCCTTTATTCCCTTAGTCGCATCTTACGACATTATGGGAAGATATGGAGTGGCACTATTATAACCCGGCAACCACACGGACAAAAATAAATATATTAGTCGAAAACATGCGTTAGAAAATATAGAAATTCAGGATTTTGAATAATTTGGGATTATAAACGGCCTTATGCAAACTAGGGTACCCAAGAAATATTCCAATCAAATTTAATTAACCTACTTATGCTTAGCGGTTTCGTCTAACGTCGCATTTAGTTGGGAGCGACCTTTCCAGTGAAGCTAGCGATCCTTGGTTTAATTCCCCGTAAGGAAAAAAAAATGTGTGATGAGCGCGAGTATTTCTTCCTGAGTTTTGGCTGTTTTATATGAATTAAAGTATGTATTTCTAGATATAGGTATGTTTATCGTTGTCTAGTACCCATAGTACAACCCTAGAGCTTAGTTTGGGACTAGGTCAATTTGTGTGAGATCATCCTCAGATATTTTATATTTATTTTGACTGTGCGTTTACTGGCAGTCACTCAGTCAATTAATCAGTGAGCCAACCACGGAAGAATTCAATATGAAAAGAAGACTGAAACAGCAACATGCAATGCATCCTTAAAAAAATTCGCCAAACATGTCGGACAAACCATACCTCTCAAAACTTTACTCTTCTATGTGTTACGCACAATAGAACCCAAATAAACACGTCAAACGAAAATAGACAAGATACAAACACCGACACCTAAGGCACTTATCGTGGAATGTTTCTGAAGCCGTTGTTCTTTTCTCGTAAAGGTCGTCTACAAATAGGCACTTAGCTACAACGCCGCGGGATAGCGGAGGCTGAGGACTCAATAGCCTGGGAGCAATGTAGCGCTTCGAAGACGTAATACAATCGTGTGATAAATGGAGATGCATTTACTTTTAAAAGATCATATGTACCTATGATGAAGTCTATAGTGGCCCGCGATCTGGGGGCTATTATGACCTAGCTATGCAGTTCATTTTACGATGAGCGTAAAAGACAGAGCTATGGCAGCTAAAGCTCTGTTCTTTTCTCTGAGCACAAACAGAACTGCATAGTTTTGTCATAATAACCCCCCTGTATCTCAATGACCATAACACCTGTGTGTCTGTTTTTTGGATATATTAAACTTGATCATCCTTCCTTGAGACTGATGAGCGTGAACACACGATTAACAAAACCCTGGATTGTTTTATTTTTCAAACATGACACCTAACCTTTTACTCGTATGCGTGTTTATGGTTGAATCTCCGTAACCCTTGACGAAGATTTTCAATTAAATAGTTGAGTATGTATAACTTTTTAATCCTGGTAAACCATTATTTAAATAAATGTTGTGGTTTTAAAGTAAACGGCATTTATTTAAATTTGACGCTGCCATCAAGGCGCGTGCTAACTATCTACATCTCTGTTCTTCGCGCGGAAGCACATAAAGCCTTCCCTTTTCATTTTTGTGTGGGCGTAGCATATGTGGCCTCTTAGGTGACCGTTAGTTTACAGTTTAGTAACTTTTTAAGCAGAACATCGTCATAATCATCTAAAATATACTTGTCCACTGCTGCTGCGGGTTGAACAAAATTCCACGGTGTGCTTCGGTTGATGGCCTTATTTGCAACTAATTTGATAAGTCTTGCATCTTTTGGTTAGAGTAAACGAAGGTGCAATATAATTAATAACAACTGCACTTGGATAAATTGACACACTATCACTTATCAAAATAAATAAATTATAGTACAACATTTTCAATATACACTGAATTATTTAAAACATAGACTATTTGTTTAGATAGTGTCGCTACACTCGCACGTACTTGTGGTTATTGCAATAAAATACGAATTTAATTCGATGTGAACTGTCTTTTCTAGCGGGTACACCACTCACATCCTTTGTTTACGCGGCGGCATCCTTTGACAAAAGGCGGCACGTGCGGAGCGGTGCAATACAAAGGCGACGACACTATCTAAGCGAATGGACTATACTTTACAGTAGAGTTATTTTGATTTCACCACTAACCAAATTAAATGAAAGCAATCCAGTTTTCATTTACTTTTGAAGGCAATCCAGCCTTCATTTAATTTTTAGCTTAAATCTCATACAAATGAAATAGTTATTACGAAATCAGTAGACGTGGGTAACAGTATTCTGAAAATTGCTTTATTTGTATGAAATTAAAGTTGAAAAACTCTCTGTCAGTGGTAAACTTACAGTAATCGTACGACTTTTTTGTTTTAAAGATAACGAAAACCGGTAGTTTAGTTATTTTTAAAATAAATAAATGAGGGGAACGCAATTGATTAACTTATTTTGGCAATGACAGGTTCGTTACTTAAGTATGTTTAACAGGGCCTCTATTCTACAGGGCCTCTATTCAACTGCGTTATAACGATATCGTGTTTGACGTGCTTTTCAAAACGTTGACATACGGAAACAGGTCAAAAACGATATCGTTATTACCTTGTAGAATCCCAGCCCTGTGCTATAACGATATCGAGTTTGACGTGTTTTAGAATCGTTTATGTCACAGTCGCCGCATAACTCTTATGTCACTTACAATAATGGCGACTGTGACATAAACGATTCTTAAACGTGTCAAACACGATATCGTTTTAACGCACCTGAATAGAGGCCCTGAAGGTAACTAATGCGCCGTTTTGTACAAAAAACTAAAGCAATGATAAGAAGGTAAAATTAGATAAATGTTTTTGAATCTTGTTCTTGTTTTTCAATAAAACTATAAAATGGTAAAAAACATAATTAATTAGGTACAATCGCCCACACAGCTGAGTGACCAATGAAGGTAAACAGAGAGAAACTGTCTTGGTCGTGCACACTAGATTCTTATGTAAAATCTATATTCATCTCTTTCTACATTTTCTCACTTCCGTCTTTAATGGGCAGTTAATTGTGTGGCTGTTTTTACCTTAGTGATTTATTTATCCATTTATTTACAAAAATATGTATTTTCAACATAACCTGATATTATCTGCCCCGATCTTGTATTTCACATACATTTATCACGAATATATTCCAAGCTTTTCACACTGTAAATAGCAAGACGGATTACCTCTCCCGGCCGACAATGACAGTAATGTGATCTACGACAACACGCTGCGATTTATCGCCGCCGCGTTAAATCACGCGCGCGGGAGTTGCGTGAAAAAGCACGTGTTACGTTACGAGACGTACTTTAAGGGTCTCCCCAAACCTATCGACGCGGAATCGGCGTTAGCTGATCTAAAAACTCTTTTAGGTCAATGCAATAAGAGCGAAAAGACGTCGTTCAGCTCCGCCGTTGCCGGCAGCCGAGCCGAATCAACGTCTTTTCGCTCTTATTGCGTAGACATAGAGAGTTTTTGATCAGCTAACGCCGATTCCGCGTCGATAGGGGTGGGGAAACCCTAAGAGAACGCTGCTTAAAAATCTACCTCATAACATTATAAGAACAGGCACTTCGTAACTTGTTTCTTTTTTTAGCTCGTTCCCCCAAACGAGCGAACGTATCGAGAGAAATCACTGCTGACACTTTTAACACTTTATGGCTAAAATATGTTCACTAAGTAGCGTTTCTAAACCAATCGCGTCACTGGTAGATCACATGACTTTTCGTATTTCGTGATCTACCAGTGACGCGATTGGTATAAGAATAAAACGAATCGAAACGCTAGTTAGCGAACGCATCTTAGCTATAGGCTCAGAGGCCCTAGCCTAGATGCAAACGCTCCTAACATTTTCTTTCTATCGCTCAAAATGTATGGGATGACATTCTCGTGCGCTTCGATAAACCACGTGGTCGACTGTCATCCCATACATTTTGAACGATAGAAAAGAAAAACGTTAGGAGCGTTTGCATCTTGGCTAGGGCCCCAGGAGAGGTATCGCTGCCGACCTTTGAGAATGAGACCAGAGTAGGTTTGTCCCTTAGAAGTCCTCAAGTCATCGTGGTTTGGAAATACTGCCGTAATTAAATGGTTCCATAATCCACGGTACAAAGTTTCGCACAAAGCGTATAGTCGATGCGCTTTAAAGCTTAATATTTCGTAAACGGTTAACGTAATCGAAAAACTGTTTTCGCAAACCCGTAACATTTTTGAAAGACCTATCCAACGACACCCCACACTATAGGGTAGACGAGAAAAATAACATCCCCGCGTTACGTGTAGGGAGGCAACCTATTTTTTTTTATACATTTTATTGTACCATTTTGTTGACGTGTCTAGTATGCATATTCATGCCAAATTACAGCTTTCTAGTACTACGAGTAAGAGTCTCTGCGCTAGGCTGCGGATGAGCGAACGGACATAGCGAAACTAAGGGTTCCTAGTTTGACTATGGAACCCTAAAAAGGGTCTATGGAACTAATCTCTTATACTTTATCAACATTTAAGTTATGTTATAAGGTAGCGATTTTAACGGCTGGCCCTCAGACTATTATATAGTTATGAAGTCACGGTTATGAATATTTTGAAAAGTATATTCACGTAAAGGAGATGGGTCTGTTTTGTCTCTCTCCTGTTCGGAAAGTAAGGATTTTCGTATCTCATTCATTAGCTGGGTCGTTGAACTTATACAGCTATTAGAAAACCACTTGGGTTTTTGTTTCTCGTTTCAAAAATAAAATGACACTCAATTTTTGTATGACGTAACGTAACAGTTTTTGTGCGTATATTCAATATGCAAGCTGGGCTGGGATTCTACACGGAAATAACGATATCGTATTTGACCTGGGCCTCTATTCAGGTGCGCTGTGTTTGACACGTTTAAGAATCGTTTATGTCACAGTCGCCATTATTGTAAATGATATAAGAGTTATCAAAACGTTGACAATACGGAAACAGGTCAAAAACGATATCATTAAAACGGAGTTGAATAGAGGCCCTGGGCCTCTATTCAGGTGCGTTAAAACGATATCGTGTTTGACACGTTTATGAATCGTTTATGTCACAGTCGCCATTATTGTAAATGACATAAGAGTTATCAAAACGTTGACAATACGGAAACAGGGCAGGGCCTCTATTCAGGTGCGTTAAAACGATATGGTGTTTGACACGTTTAAGAATCGTTTATGTCACCGTCGCCATTATTGTAAATGACATAAGAGTTATCAAAACGTTGACAATACGGAAACAGGTCAAAAACGATATCGAATCGAGTTGAATAGAGGCCCAGGGCCTCTATTCAGGTGCGCTAAAACGATATCGTGTTTGACACGTTTAAGAATCGTTTATGTCACAGTCGCCATTATTGTAAATGACACAAGAGTTATCAAAACGTTGACAATATGGAAACAGGTCAAAAACGATATCGTTATTACCTTGTAGAATTCCAGCCCTGGGCCCCTATTCAGGTGCGTTAAAACGATATCGTGTTTGACACGTTTAAGAATCGTTTATGTCACCGTCGCCATTATTGTAAATGACATAAGAGTTATCAAAACGTTGACAATACGGAAACAGGTCAAAAACGATATCGAATCGAGTTGAATAGAGGCCCTGGGGCCCAATTCTACACGGGCTAAACCTTATGGCTTTTGACCTGTTATCGTATTGTATTGATTTTGCTATTCAAAGCGTTTAGCGGTACCTCGCTTTCTTATCGTTCATCGTTTGTAAAATGCTTTTAAGTGTCAAAATGACAGATATTGTTTGACTCAACGGCCCTTAGCGTTATTGCTTTCGAGAGTGAACGGTATCGTAACGCTATCGCTATTCAAAATGTACCGAGGAAGCTCAATGGTATTGCATTTTATTTGCGATATCGTTGAATAAACAATATGTTTTATTCTAAATGTTATCGTTTCTAAACGGTATCGTTACTGAGGGGATTTTAACTGCCAAAATGCTGGATTTAAACAATATAATTACTAGAAATATTTTTGACGTGTTGCATCATATCGCAAAAGGACTTCAAACGTCAATGAAAAGTGAGTGGATTATTTAATTTAATAGCTAAGATAATATGTGTTTTTATAAAGTGCTTTTCATACGTTATCATAATAAGACAATCTAAAAGTATCTGCCTAATATTAGAGATAAAGTAAAAACTTGAGTTTTGTTGCAGATGGCTTTTCTAGCACTTAAATTGGATGTGCTTGAGATGGAGCATATGGAGGTGAAACGACGGAGGAAAGAGGGACAGAGATTGCTTCGGCGACACATTTGTGCAACTCAGCTCCTGGATACAGAGTTCGTAGCCACTTATCGGCTGACCAAGGCGATGGCTGCGGACCTTATTCAGGAGCTGAGTCCTTTCCTCCCGAGTTCTCGCGGTGATTTAAATTTTGAACGCAAAGTAAGTGCCCGGAATAAGCTATTAATGCATGCTAGCAAAATAGTCAAATTTTAGAGCAATGCCAACATTTGTTATATTTTTCAGATTTTAATCGGTCTGAGCTTTTTGGCATCTGGCTCAGACCAGAGAAGCGTGGGCCAAATTGCCACCCACGCTTTCTCGCAGCCGTCGGCTTCAAGGGCCATTCAACAGGTGGTTGAGGCCCTGAACCACCCAAATATTACAAAAAAATACATTAAATTTCCTGGTTCTCGGCAGGAGCGGAATGTATTAAAAAACCGGTAAATAACCGTATTTATATCAATTATTTATGTACTGGTGATAAATTGATGTTATAAGTTATCAATCACTATACATAATAATATAATATCATGATACTTATGCATATTTATTTATTAGTAAGCAATACTACTTATTTGTTTGCATTTCCCAGATTTTTCACCGAGTTCGGACTGCCGGGAGTAGTTGGCTGCGTGGACGGCACCCACATAGCCATCTTAAGGCCTGCCCAGGGGGAGGAGAACTTTTTTAATAGGAAACATTTTCACTCCCTGAATGTTCAAATTGTAAGTGAGATTGTATTTTTTTCGCGTATAATTGAAATAAATATACTATAAGCGTCGGACTCGTGATTATACCATTTTGTCACAAATTATGATAAACTATAATAAAAATCAGTAAAGACTATTTACCTTTGATTTTGATTATTAATTAAATTTGTACATAATGTGGTTACAGAATTACCAACAAGTCTTTTTGGAGTTGTGGGTATTTCTGTAGCTCTGCCTACCTCACTCTGGGAATGAAGGCGTGAGGGTGTGTATAGTATATGTATGTAAATAAATATGAATATAAAGTTTCTAATCACTTTCACGTTTATGTTGTTAAAATAACCGTCGTTATAGATCTGTGACGCGGACCTCAATATAATCAGCGTAGACGCCAGCCACGGTGGCTCAACCCACGATAGCGCGGTGTGGAGTAACCATCCCCTTAATGCCTACCTCCAGTCACTATACGCGGGAGGAGAGTCAGTGTGGCTACTAGGTAAGTAGCAAGTAGTTAAGCTGCCGTTCAATCATTGAATATTCACCAAATTCATTAATTAATTACTATCTTTGTTGTTTGATTCAAAGTCCTAATGTGTTTTTTCGAACTTCTCAAGTTATGGGCATTGTATAGCTAAACATTGTTATAAGTGTTATAAGTATTATATGATACAAATGTCTCCTTTAATACTATTACTAAATAAATAAATATAAGGTTGAACAACATTATTTCAAAATTATATTATATCCCATGTAGACAATTTATTTCTTTGAATATTTAAAATAAAGTCGATTTCTAAACATAATCTTATTCATTTTTTGTATTTAACTTCTACAACATTGACAACTCTCCTCAACGCCGAATGTCTTCTACGAAACGTAATCACAGAAAAGTCAGCCCTTATGTGTGCAGCGGCTAGAATATATTTCTTACAAACAAGTTAGGTTTGCATTGCCTTAAAAGTAATGGTAATAATTTTTTATTTTAAAAAAATAATTTTAAAAAGTCAGTTCCACTCAAAAAAATTACTAGATTGTTTCAAAAATGACAGCCAACGACAACGCAGACAGTTTTTTTTTTAATTTGAAACCTAATGGCAATGGGCTCTTATTCTATTCTTCCAAAAAAAGAGTTAATTGTTCCTTTATTAAATAAATATAATAAATTCTGGCATTGGTTTTATTTCAGGGGACTCTGGTTACCCACAGCGCGAAACATTAATGACGCCCATCGTCAATGCTGACCCCGGTACTGCTGAAGCTCGCTATACCGAGACGCACGTGCGAGCTCGCAATTGCGTGGAGCGTTGCTTGGGCGTGCTGAAAGCGCGCTGGCGTTGCCTGTCGAGCTCGCGGAGGCTGCACTACGCGCCAATAAAGTGCGCTAAAATTATTAACGCTTGTGTCGTGCTCCATAACATTGCGCACAAAGGCAATTTACCGTTGCCACAGCTTGACCCAGAGCGCGAGCTGGAAGAACAAAGAATTTTGGCAGAGTTGGAAGCAAGGCAAGAGAGTGCGGAAATGTTAGCCATAACCCATTCTCAGCGCCGGGTCAGCGCAGATCTCGTGAAAGGCCGTATAGCACGTGCGGCTCTCATCCAAAATCTATCTCAATGATAAAATTTTAGTTTTCATTTACAGGACTGGCCTTTCACAGACTTTTTTACCGTTTTCCTTTTAAGAGCGTGTTCCTTAGTTAATTTGGAGTTAAAAATATTGTATAGACTCGGTTCGATTCCGTCTAGTTTTGTCATTTAGCCATTTTTGTGAAAAAAACTTGTTTAGAAAACTTAGGGGCAACAGACTCTTATTATAATTGTGATGTTGCCACTTTTAAGCCAATTAACGTTATCTATACCCATATCACAAGTCAAAAATCAAATTAAAGTCGCACGCCAAAGTCATCCATAATTTCTACAGATATGGTTTATATTTGTGTGCAACGTGCCCTGAACTTATTGCCTTATAATACGACACTCACAAGATTGAATGAAAATGACAATTATGCTAGTGTCATCGTCAATGTTTACATGTCAACCGATTGTAAAATTAATATTTTCTTGCAAAAAAAAAGACGACAATTATGGAAAATGAAAGGCATATCTACGCATCATTTGCATCAAACAGTAACTTAACCCTAAGTCAAGAATAGTTTCAGTTAGGGACATGAGAGGAAAATGGTCAAAAACTAAAGTTGCTCAAATACAGAAACAAATGTGCACAGAATGGACGTATAATATTAATTATGTTTATAAAATGCCCCGAAGGAATTGTGGGCAAACGCGTATACCTACAAATTGACCCCATACAATAACATTCGGCATCGCGGCGGACCGAATAAGCGACCGACGACGTAACCGCGATGAACTTGATAGGTAGCTTTGTTCAAGACTGGAGGGAGAGTCCGAGATGATTATAACTAGAAACGGAGATACGCTTAATATTGCCTAGCGCCACACATGACCACGAATATGCAGGACTGCGATACAACGTACATACACCCGGATGATTAGAACTAGAACTTCATTGAGTTATAAAGTTACCGTGAAATACCTACTTTATTGGAACATTGTAGTAAGAGACCTAATACGAATCGTTTTGTGAACAAAACGTTTTACTTACCATAATCGGTGGTTGCAATATTTATTGGGCTTCAGGTTACCAAAATGTTAATCGGTGTAAAATAATAACTAGATTTAATTTCTTATCTTATTAATTAATTGGTATTAGTAATATGTCATTATAATAAAGTTACACATACCTACGAATCTATTTTTTTATCAAGCTTGGGCGGTGCTCAAATGAAGTAATGTGCTACAGGACACACTGACGTATAGAAATCATTAACCCGAAACTCAACCGCGGCGCACAGTATAAATCCGCTTTGAATCAAAGTCTACATACTTAGATTCTCCTACAGTGGCACACGAGATGCTAAGCACGGATTGACGCCAAAGACACATCCCCATACCAGCCCTATTGAACCCATGGTGAAGTCACGTCGCCTGGGTCAATCAGTTATACTTGTTCGTAATGCTCTCGTATGAATTCCACTGTGGGCGTATTTATATCTTTTTTAAAACGAAGCGATTTTTTACCCCACGTGCGTAGCTCGACCGTGCGCTGCAGTAGAGAGTGCCCACGCAGCATAAGGCACGCGGCTAGCATATACCTACCTACTTATTACTTAGTCCAGTCTCTAGGAACTTTCTGTAGGCCTTTACTTTGTTAATGATGAAGCAAAGATTTTTGATAGATGCTGTTACGGCATAAAAAGTTGCCAAAATTGACTCATTTTGAAATAATTCCTTAACAATGGACTTCATGACAAAAAAACTCGACAATACCAGGGTGTGGCCAGAATGTTTTTGTTTAAAAACGCAGTAATTAAGTTTTCCGTTATGGATGGAAAAAGTTACGAGTGAAGAACTGTCAAATAGGGCATTAATCATTAATTATAGGAACTCTTTTTGATACCTTTGAATATAAATAAATATCCTACAATCGTACATAATAAAGATACATTACTGGGATTACAGGTCTCAAAAGATAATTGAAATGTTATGACAAAAAGTTACATTGTTTACTCTCAAGTCGCAATGGACGTGCATTTGTACCTAAACATGTTTTGTAACATTATTATTTTGTTAGTTTTTTGGCGCAGCGGACACACCTTTAAGATAAGAGTCTCCCTTCTGGGAAAGTTGTCTATTAGTATTTGATAGGATCTCTAATGGTTCTCTAGGTATCCACAAAAAGAATCGTATTGTTATCTTTCTGCATTTAACCTTTTCAACGCCTTACGTCAAATACAAATGCGTCACTCATACGTTAAACAAGTATTAAAAGTTATGCAAAATTTAACTTAATCCAAATGAAATAACGTCTCTTTCCTTTCGAGGCAGTCGTCCAACTGCTTTGTCCAACTGATCAATAATTTCCATTTGAATATCTAATTATCACGCTCGTCGCGCGGAGCTCCTTTTTCTAGGTGGTTTGGCCCTTCGGGTCTGCTGAAGAACTAACATAGCCTAAACCTACCTCATATTTACGATGCTGTACCTGTGACAACTATAAGTGTCGGTGGCGTCACAGGCACGACAGCTCATGACTACTTCAGGCCTCATTGGCGTTGAAAGGGTGTGAAAGATAGAGAGTAAATTAGATAATATATTATTGTATCATAATATATTTTAGTTGATTTGCCCCCTTATTCCACTTCGCTTCCAAGCTTTCGATCCCATGGGATCGTTGTAGATACATTTTTATTTCCTCTTGGCTCACATATTTATAGGATTGAAAAACACTTGCGTTTTTCATGGTGACACGCTTCCACTTGAATCCCATAATTATACGATAGGATCGAAATGTATACTTGTTTCGTAGTTTTGGTTGCCATAGGATCCTAGGACACAATATTAAAGGCAATGTATGTATGTATATGTGTTTGTGTGTGTGTGTGTGCGCGCGCGCGTGTGCGTGCACTACCTATGTCTGTGCGCGCTTGTGAGGGATCGTTCTAAAATTATCATATCTCTTAGCTTTTATGTCCAAATATCCCATGGGATCATGATGTAAAAAAATGCCTTTTGGCTCCTCTATCCTAATATCCTATGGCATAATGAGGGCCGTTTTCTTGTGGTCCTACTATTTTTGTCCTACTGACTTTCGACGGAGCCCCGCCCAGGGCGGGGCTCCTACTTCTAGGTGGTTTTGCCCTTCGGGCATCTGAAGATACCTAACGAACCTGACCTACCTACTTTTACAACCATAATTAGTATTTAGTGATCAAATCTAGGTTCACTTTTTGACTAGTAGGACAAATTAGTAGGACTACGAGAAAACGTGCATAGTTAATTCCTCTCGGCTCCTGTATCCTACGCTCCTATGGGATCGGGGATAAGAATTTCCTATAGGCTCCCACGTCTACTAAGACGTAGGATCATGAGATAACAAATTCCTCTTGACTCCTGTATCCTACGCTCCCATGGGGTCCTGTGATAATAATTTCCTATGTATGTATTATTGATAGGGTCTGTTAATATGACTCCCAAAATACTACTCTCCATGGCTATCTGACAAACCTTGAGGGCAGAATTCTGATTTTTTTTCAAATTCCTTGGTAAGTATTGGCACAAAACCGTCGCATTGGCATCGCCACTTCGGAGCCACGAGCAGCGTGAGTGCAAAGCAAGTGTGCTTGTCGAGACAAGTCGCGGAGTAAATTCAAACTAAATTTTTTTTTTTTGACGACACTTTGGTCTATTTGGGAGTGACCCTGCCTCCGAAGCCAGCGGTCCCGGGTTCAAATCCCGGTAAGAGCAGATATTTGTGTGATGAGCATGAGTAGGTATTTGTTTCCGAGTCTTGGATGTTTTATATGTATTTAAGTATTTATTTCTCTATCTCAGTATGTTTATCGTTGTCTGGTACCCATAGCACAGGCCTAGAGCTTAGATTGGGACTAGGTCAATTTGTGTGACATTGTCCCGTGATATTTATTAATTTTATTTATTTATTTATTTGTAGTGGACTGTCGTATTATCGACATTTTCGCATCACTACGGGTATGACTTTCATAATTATCTCTGACGTAACATGCGGTCTGAAAAATAAGACGGCGGCGAACAAACTATAGTCCGTTATTGAGATAAGACATCATAGTGTAGTCGGGCTCAAAGTGTCATCGATAAAATCGAATCGATCAACGACAACTTCACTACGTCGATAACAACAAATAAACAATCGATATGGTTTTAATAATGTATTTGAAATAAAGTAAGATTCTTCTTAAATAAATTACGTCATTCGCTATGCGAACGAACATTTGATTACGTTCAAAATACTCTTCGGCCAGCTATTAATTTCTGCTTGACATAGAAGTTTTCATTCAAATTCAAATTATTTATTTGTCAAACATAGATATACTCGTATACAGTTAGAATAAAATCATTTTACAATATACCTCCAGCTGTGTTTTGCCGTTAGGCGTACAAATATAAATGTTAACTTAATACATCTTTAGATGCTTAAGATAACATTGAGATAAAGTTAGTAAGTGCCAGTTAAAGTTAGTATAAAGTACCTACTCGGAAAGGAATCAATCATACGAATGATTTCATTACATTACTAGCGTCCTAAAAAATCGATATTAGTAATTTGCACTAGTCAGGTTTATACCACGTAAAATATATACAAACATTAAAAAATACCGTATTTTTTTGATTCAGTACTGAATTTTTTTAGTCTACCCACTTGCTTAATGTTTTTTAACATCATGTCATAAAAAAGTAGTTGCATAGGTAGGTACTAGGCACTCGCGGGCATGTTGTTCACCGTCTGTAAAAAAATATCTTGCATTAATATAACAATCTCGCGATGGTATGTGACGCTATCTGTTAGCTGCTTTTTTACGTCTTTTTTTTGGACTGCTTTCGTAAAAGCGACAGCCGCGGCCTCTATAGCAGCTGCGGCTGCCCTTATTGCCCCGGCCGTTTCCAGCTGCGCAGCAACCAGCGCCTCCACGGCGGCAGCCATCCTGACGGTAGCCGCTGCGGAATCTGCAGCGCTTCGCATATTCCCACGTTCTGTCTCCACCCTTGCTTGCTCTATTTCTAAAATATGTCGTCGCGCTGTGTCAAGGGTGCTGGGTAATGGTGTGCCTATCAAATAGTTAGAAAAAATATAATACACAGTTGGAATTTTAATCATGTATAACACACTCGAGAGCAAAAATTTCGGGTCGCTAGCGTTGATATCAATATCTGAAAAATGAATATGGCTAGCCTAATAAAATAAATTGGACTTTAAAGCCCATTTGATGTTACTTAAATAAAACGCATTACATTAATTACTGAATGTTAAAAAAAAACAAGTTACTTAAATACTCAAGTGGCCCAAATCAAAAATAATACAATTTGATTTAAAACTTAAAGTAAATAGCATTCCGAATTAAAATGCAAATAAGACTCGTTTTGATTTGGGGCGCTTTTTATTTAAGCAAATGATATAAGGAAATGGTATCCACTTGCTTGCAAAAACAAAATTTAATATAATTAACAATTTATACAATTATCTAATTTTGTCACAATGCATTTTTCAGCTCGCGAAGCGTCATTGAAGGAGGTACTCGTTGTCTTACACGTCATCCAAGCTCGTCCCAGGCAAATAATATATATATATATAAACCAATTACGATTATGCCAAGGCATTTGACAGCATACAGCGTAACGGAATATGGCAAGCTTTAAAGAGCAGGGAATACCGAAAAAATATATCCGTATAATCTGGGCGATCTACAACAACAACAGCACCGCCAAAATCAAGCTAGAAAAGGAAGGGAGAAATTTTAAACTAAGTAGAGGAGTCAAACAGGGGATCCTCTTTCTCCAAAATTGTTTAATGCCACATTGGAAAGCATATTTCGCAGATTAAACTCGATTGAAAAAGGTATTAGGATAAATGGTGAATAGCTGAACAACTTGAGATTGGCTGAAGATTTGGTAATACTTGCTGAAGATCCAAATACACTTGAAACCATGATTAACAACCTTGCAATAGAGAGTAGAAAGCTGGGATTAACCATGAATCTATCAAAAACTAAAATACTAACGAACAGCTGTAGGAAACCGCCCATAAATGTTGGAAACATCACAATAGAATATATAGGGGAATTAATATCTATGCAGGAGGATATGTATAAGAAAATAGAAATATTATTATTATAATCAAGAAATTTTAGTGGTGGTAGGACCCTGTGCAGGGTCCGTCCGGATCGCTACCACCATCTTATCCATTAACCACCCGCCAAGCAACAGTGTTCGCATTGTTGTGTTCCGGTGTGGGGATAAGACAACCGGTGAAATTACTAGCATAGAGGCATTCCATCTTAGTCCTCAGGGTTGGCAACGCATTTGAGGTCTTAGGATTATAGTCTTGAGAATTCAAAGGTCTATGGGTCTCAGATTCCACTTACCATCAGGTGGCCTGAGTGCTCGGGTGCCTTCTCCTTAACATAAATAAAAAAAAAAAAAAAAAAATGACATTGCATGATATGTAAATTAAATCAGCAATAAAAAATATATTATACATTTTATAAAAGATCTAAGTACACTTTTCAAAAACGTTTTTTTTAAATGTCATTATTTAACATTAGCCAATAAGTTTTAATACTTGTGATTAAGGAGTATAAAGTTGTCTATAAGGATCAATTTATTTCACTTAGCTAGGTTTATTCGTTTACTAAAATTATGATTTAGTCTAGTGACCCGAAATTTTTGCTCCCGAGTGTAGGATTTAAAATTATGTACCTACATCTGCGTCTCCTGGTGCTTCTTAAAAGTGGCACAGCGCGACTCGGTGACGGACTCGGAGGGGGCATATTTTGAGAACGAGCGGGTGGTGTCGGAGACAGAATGGCGTGAGCTGGTGCGAAGGTTGGTGGCGGCATGCCGCCAGTTGGAGGAGGGGTGGGAAGAAGTAAAGCACGTGAGGGAGTCGGCAGCGGCAAAGAGAGAGCGGCACCGGTCGGAGGCCGCACAGTTTCAACAGGGCATTCAGGCACATTTCCCGTGTCACTATTCCATGCTAATGGCGTCGATCGAGCCGTGGACGCATTCCCCAGCATAGAGACCGAGTCAGGGAGCGAGAATGATTCGGAAAACACGCTGAAATGGGAACATAATATTGCCATACGTCAAAATTCAAATAATAACTACAACCATAGAGTACAGTGAACAGTGTTCTAAGTAAAATTCTTTAATTTTATCAATTTGTCGGTGTATGTAAAATTTATGCCAAATAACAACTTCCTAGTACAGTCTAGGTCATAAATATGTATACACGTTAATACCTTGTCACTTTAATCGCTGTGACAATTTCATATGGCAGTTTAAACATGACGTTAAATAGACAAGGTACTAAAGTGTATACATATTTATAACCTTGACTGTACTAAGAGTCTAGAGCTAAGCTATAGATGGATAGACGGACGGACGGCCAGACGGACGGACGTGGCGAAACTATAAGGATTCCTAGTTTGACTACGGAACACTAAAAGGATCCCGTACTATTCTTGTAATGGGCCCCGTTGACACAGTTTGGTTAGGAAACCCCTAAAATCATAATAATTATAATATTAAAATCATTACCGCCAAGCATCAGTGTTCGCATTATTGTGTTCCGGTGTGGGGATACGACAGTCAACCGATGGAAATTACCTTACTAGCATAGAAGCATTCCATGTAAGCTCATGGGTTGGCTACGCATTTGCAGTCTTTAGATTGTAGTCTTGAACATGCAAACGTCTATGGGTCTCAGATCCCACTTACCATCAGGTGGCCTATGTGCTTGTATACCTTCTCAATTCAATAAATAAATAGATTTAATTAGTGGTCTCTGCCTACCCAACCCTACCCTGGGAACGGGGGGGGTTTTATGTTTGTATGTATGTATGTATTTATTTAATTATGATAATAACTGGCATAATAGTTTTGTAACATTTATAGTTTGGTCTAATACACGTTCGTCAGATTCCTTTTTCGTCAGAATAAATTATAGCCCGTTTTTTTTCGGACGAAAACGGACTTTCGAGCAGATTCCGCTATCGTCAGAATAAACACATATTACCTGATACGCGGATGACCATAGAATACGTAGGTAGGTTTAGGTTATGTTAGTTTTGCAGCAGGCCCGGAGGGCCAAACCATCCAGAAATAGCTTACGCGGAGCTCCGTCGACACTGCCTAATATTAAATAATATAATGTAACAAATAAATAAATTATAAAAATTAACCAAAGTTTTTTCTGTCCAAAAAGTAATTCCGTTTTCGTCCGAAAAAAAACAGGCTATAATTTATTCTAACGAAAAAGGAATCTGACCAATGTGCACTAGATCTATAGTTTCTGAGAAAACAACAGTGTTACATACATATGTACATACAGACAGACAAATAGACAGACAAGACGGACATGGCAAATCTATAAGGATTCCTAGTTAGATTTTGGATCCCTAAAAATACCACATACACACTACACACACATACACCACCACTGGCATCACTTTTGTGCCACGTGATGACAGTGAATAAATGAATATAAATACTATTAAATTGAGTATGGTCATGTCTGTCAAACGTTGTGGCATTTACATATTTAATATAATGCATATTTCAACCGGGGAAAAACATTTTGTACCTTTTACTTTTGTGTTAAAACTATCAAACAAGTTGGAAGTAAATTTAAACCTATTTCAATCGTCAGATTGACTTGACATTCGGCAAACTTATGCAATTCCAATGATATGATAATACAATAATATGGTACCATCGAACTGGTATGATGACGGAAGTCCAAGAGGAACTCCTCATTGACTCATAGTAGATCTTTCCAGTTTAGCTTTCTTTTGATAGTGAATTTATTATAAGTACAGTCAGCAATGTGTTATTAAAAAAAATGTAGTACAACTTTTCTGGAACCTTAAGCTACCCGGTATTGGGTTTCCTAAGACATCAATCTCCTACTAAAGCACAATCGTAATCGTTCACTAAAGACAATTATAATTAAGTAGCCGTTACCCGCGACTCGGTGGAATCCTTGGCTGATATATTGTTATAGGTAATTTAATTCGTCACATCCCAACCGCTTAACGGAGTAGCGTGGAGTTACAGTAGACACTCAACTGATTATGTACCGCCGGGGATGCGGCGGCCGTAGATTAATATAGCGGTAGATGGCGACGAATGGTGTATCTGTTGCGTAGAAGCTTGTATTATCTGTGGCTTTAGTAATAAACAATTCTCAATGTTAGATTTCAAACATAAGAAAAAGGAAACTTTTCAAACTAGGCATTATTTCTTACTTCACATGGCTGTTTTGAATAGTCTTTTTGAATTTCTAGCAAAAAAATGTTTGTCCTTCAGGTGCTATTCCACTTTGTCCTAAATCATATCGTTTATAAATATTAACGTTATGGAAGCTTTTATTTCCTTGATGGTAGCAGACTAGAAATTTTCGTCAAAAAGCGTATATCTCATACCAATCCATGTCCACGACGAACTCAGGAGGTGCCTCAGGTACAGCCTAAAATAACATTATCAATAAATAAATCGTAATATGTACGTATTAGAGAAACCCTATCTAAGTCTACAACAAGCCGCACCGCGAATTATCGCAGCGCTTCTATTTCTACCGATCCTAACGCAGGACTGAGGTGTTAATATTCTATGTTATTCATCAATTTCTGCGTTAACAACAAACAATTATCATCATATGCTTCTTTATTACCATGCTTTGGCCTATAGTCGGGTTAAAATCCGGTTAACGACAGAAATTTGTGTGATGAGCACGAGTATTTATTCCTGAGTCTTGGATGTTTTCTCTATATAAGTAAGTTTATCGTTGTCTAGTACCCATAGTATAAGCCTAGAGCTCAGTTTGGGACTAGGTCAATTGTTGCTATGTCCTTCTCTGAGACTCAACATACTCTAAACTGATGACGCATACATAACGAGGTAGCATACAGACAGACACACTTAAGCATTAATAATATAAATAAGGATGGATCATCATCATCACAATCTTTTTTAGCACATTTTAAAACCATATTCATGTTAACAACAAGCTATGCATTCTGAATATGAAGGTGTTTTAAAAATGTTATACCTAAGTGAATTGGTACATAATATGTACTTTAACAGTTAATGCTTTAATAGATTTTGCGCGCGCTTAGTAGTCATTCATAGCTATTCCATCAAGCTGTAAAAAAATCAAGGTAAAAATTAGCTATGTCTTACTCTATGCTAAAGTCTATCTGTATGCCAAATTTCATCCCGATCCATTTAGCCGTTCTGGTGCGATTGAGTAACTAAAAACCATCCTAACTTTCACATTTATAATATTATAAGCTTTTGCCCGCGACTCCATCCTCGTAGATGTTGTTTATCTCCCTCGGGAACTGTAGAATTTTCCACGATAAGATCTACCCAATTTCATCTAAATCGGTTCTGCAGTTTAAGTGTGAAGAGGTAACAAACAGACAAACAGACTTATAGATTAGTAGGGTAGGATAAATAAATTATATGTTTTAAAAAACTAAAAACTGTCTTCGAAAAGCAAGAAGTTAGAGATCAAACTGTTACGTTGTCCCACATCTCAATGAATCATCATCAGTTCTTCTTCACGGAGTGATACTTTTTGAATGCTTATGCTAGATTTGTCACTGAAAATACTAAAATCGCTATATGTATTGCTATAATATTTGAGTTGCCTTGATTTCTCCAAGATCCCATCATCAGATGATGAATTGCTAAAAATGGGACCAACTTGAAAGTTAAACAACTTGAACAATAAATATTTTTTCTAGTTGTTCCAACGGTATTTCAGTCATCGCCCATCGGAGAACAAACATTAAAAAAACCCGACGAATTGAGAACCTACTTTTTATGAAGTCGATTTACCAATTATTCTTTGACCAAATAAAAATAGATTTTTATCAAATTATACATACATACATAACATCACGCCTTCATTCCCAGATTGGGGTAGGCAGAGCTACAGAAACACCAACAACACTAAAAAGACTTGTTTATAATTCTGTAACTACATTTTGCACAATCAGGCAAAGAAATTTTTATTTTTATTAAATTATAGATCTTGAAATTAAAGGTTTAGGAAGATATTGCTAAGTAATTGTCCAACTCTTACCTCTAAGTTTAGGCCTGGATCTACCCTGACACCAGGAAGGGGCTCTCCAAACGTGTCCCCCAGCAGTGCCAAAACCCTTATATCAATGTCGGTAAGGCTTTTGGCCTGAGGGCGCCCACCCCCGGTGCCCGTATGGTCTGTCCTCAACACACGCCGTTTTTTTTTAAGTTTATTTTTATAATCGCTCCAATACTTAAAATATAAAAGAAAAAATATTGCATTTAATAAATGTCACAAAAAAACTAAAAACCGTCTTCAAAAGGCAAGAAATTACTTCTTTTAAATTGACAGGTAATGTCAGTCCAACTGAATTCGGTTAAAAATATAGTGGGACGCCGACTTCAGTTGGACTGACCAACTTTCATGTTAAAAGAAGTAATTTCTTGCCTTTTGAAGACAATTTTTAGTTTTTTTTTAACATTTTATTTATTTCTTACGCATTAGTCATCATAATAATACTGTTACGTTGTCTCACATTCCAATTAATAAGAAACGAGCAACGCTGCAGGAAATTCATAGTCATATGTTTAAACCATTTGAATGTGATTCGTGATAGTCGCTCAACTATCTTAATCAAGACATCTTATCGCCACACTTGAAATAAGTACCGTTGAGGAGTTCCGGGGGCCATCAGTAGTCTTCATCATCAGTTCTACTTCACCAAATGATACTTTTTGAATGCAAATGCTAGACTGCTTCACTGAAAATACTAACATTAGTAGTTAACTCGATGTCTCCAAGATCCCATCATCAGATCTTGAAGTGCTGAGAATGGGACTAACTAAAAAGTATACCCATTCAAACAAAAGTTCAAGTAATCGGGTAATATATATTTAAAAAAACCCGTCGAATTGACCTCTTATTTTTTTTAAGTCGGCTCTAAATAGAATTAATAAAAATCTTACTGAGCTCCACCCTTTAGAACTTTTTGTTGCTCCATCCCCTAGTGCGTTGAGGATGGCGGCAACAGTCTCCCAGTGCCGGGAAGTCTTGTGGCGGCCAGAAGTGGATTGTAAAATCCCAGCAGCAAGGTCGCGGTTCTGCTCTAGATACTCTATGAGCAGTTCGAGCTGTTCATAGGATACACGCTGCCTGCGCCTAGCTGCAGTTTCGTTCGGATTCCTAAAACATTTCACAGAATTTAATAAATCTACCAGTTGAGCATTTTTGGGCAAATATAGTAAAATTGTTATAATATATTTATTCAATAACAAAATACTTACATTTTGCGAAACTGCGGTCACAGAGAAAATTGTCGTTTGTCAGTTCATGACAACGTCAAATCAAAAAAATAAATATTCTCTCTTTTTAAATTATTCTTATTGTTTTCCACAGACAGTGTTTTCTAAGTAAATCTATTTAGTAGTCTACGCCGTTAGTTTATCATTTTTCTCCTCGAGACAATAGATTTTATTGTACCCAAAGAAATGCACCTACCATCTTATTCACTAAGCTACTCCCAAGCTGCAGTGGTTGCACTGTTGTGTTCCGGCGCGGGAATAGACAACCAATCAAAAAGGTTAACAATTATGAGTTATACATAGGTTGGCAACGTGTAATTGCAATCTTGAGACGATTACATACATACATTTCCATATTATAAGGCCAGCGAGAAACGCTACAAATTATAGCTCGGTATCGGTGGACCAGAATCTCATAACAAAAAGGAAAATTACAATTTATATCTAGAAGTAATAGGGATTTAAGGGTTTTGATACTAAAGTTTTTTTGGAACTATTCCATTTTCCGGGATGATATTTTTAATCTCTATGTGTTGGCTTTAACTAGCTACTATGCTGTGACGACGGAACAAACCATGGCGTTAACTACCTTTCAAACCGGACTTTGCAGCTGCATTTTAGCGCGTTTTTAATTAATATGTACATGTGTATGTGATTACCGTGTAATAACCGGGTTATAAGTTATAATAGTGCCACTCCTTGTCTTCCCGTGGATTTCGTAAGAGGCGACTAAGGGAATCAAGGCTTGTAGTACTTTTGGGCGATGGGCTTGCAACCTGTCACTAATACACTGGTAAACATCTTAGCCTGAGAGTGCAAAGTCTGGTTACAGATTTATCAATAAGCCTTGTTAGACTGGGTGGTATTTCTGTAGCTCTGCCTATCCCACTGTGGGAATGAAGATGTGATGTTATGTATTCTAGAGGGATCTCAGCTATGTAGGTTCATACTTGTTTTATTTTTTATTTTCCTCTTTTCTTCAGATCATGATGATCGTACCACCCCAGCTACGATTCATAGTGTGGTGGCACCCACGGAATTAAATAGCACCACATTATTAAGAACTCCGAACTAACTGTTACGTGCCTAACATCAAAGCCAAGTTGATGCACATAATGTTCCTGCAAATGTTCAACGGAACATAGAGTATCAATATTAATTAGTTGGCTTTACTTACCAGTCAAATGAAATGAAAAACACGAGAAAATACCAAATATTATTTGATATAGCACCCTGCAATTCTCCCACCTCTTGACCTCTCAACCTCTTTTTGACAAACTATAAATACTCTATGTCTTCTTAAAACTGCTTAAAAATATTATGGTACTTTTTACATTATCATAACGAGAGGACGCAATATAAATGCGATATGAAAGTTGAATAACGATAAACCATACGCATTGCCTAATATCGCATATTGAACAATATTGTACTAAGACATCGTATTTTGTCGGTTAAGCTCGTATCTGTCTTGCTTTCTTACGTAGCTAATTGATGGGTCCTCCGACAGAGAGAACAAGATCAATACGAACTTCACCGACCAAAATACGATGTCGTATAGATATTTACTTCGTAAAATAACGATCAATCGTTTGACTTTTAGTCATTTGGCATGCGTTTGGCATTTAATACATTTCAACTAAAAATTCAAAATAAAGATTAAAAATAATAAAGAAGAATTTAAAGGATGTGAATATAAATCAGCAATTTATTTATTAACAGTCATAAAACCACCAAACCAAACCATCTGCAGCAAGAAGTTATGACACTCCGCTACGTCCTAAATGAAGAACTAAGAGAAAAGGAAATAAAGGAAAGTTTGTCAGTAATAAAAAGATCAAGTACTAACTACCTAGTCCCCTATGGATCTCTTTGAGCATGTTTATAGTGAGACTAGAGGACATGAGAGGCGAACTAAATTCAAGGATACAACAATAACCAAGTATTAACCAACATTGAGAGCAGTTCAGCCTTAAAGAATAGTATCCGAGGACAAGGGCATATAATGTAGGGGAAAGCACTAAATAGATTCGCTGATCTACTAATATACCTTCCAGAAAAGTCGAAGCTAGGAAGTGGAATTTTAGGTAGTGCAGGCCGTACTAATAAAAGAGTATTATTTTCGTTGAAAAGGATGATGTTGTAGAAGCCTACAAATATTGCAAAATCGAGCAATATTCGTTTGCAACTTACATTACCTAATAATAGGATAAAATACTTGAAATCTCAACACATAATTTCTTATCATCACTGTTGTTGTCGTTGGGTTCATCAAGGTTGTCGCATCTCATATAATTTTCGATAAACTGGAATGTGGAATTTTGAAATTATTTATTTTTTATTATATTTATATCCAACATTTTGAATTTGGAGTCTGAACTGTGATGTAAGTAATTAAGCGTGTAATCTGTTATTTTGAAATTCTAGTTAATTAAGAATTTGCGAAGGTTAAATAGTATTATTCTGATATAGGTAAGCCTTTATAAAAATGAATTTATAACATTTGCGTATTAAAATACTAGACAAACGTAAACTGTATTTTTAATAAACTACTTACCCTTACACTTCGGTTCGCCATGTCCATATAACTAGTATGTCACACTAGTTTTTTTATAGCCAGCCAAAACTATGAATACTTTAAATCAAAAAAACGTTTCCTTTTCCGCAGAGTTACGAAAATTTGCTATACTTTAGGGGTATCTCAGACAAAACTCCTGTAGCAAGTGCAAGCATATTACTAACGAGAAGGATTTAATCTGCTTCGTTTATTGAATTTGAGATACTGCTATTTAGCGTTGAGATTAGTATATTTAAATGTATGAGTAATATTCGTAATTTAGCAGAAAATTAACGTTTCATAATTTAAATAATTAACTAGGTACTAACTTTCTAAGAAATGTCCTTTTCAGGTGGTTAAAATTGTACACTTACTGAAAATCTAAGAAAAACAAATTAGCCAATATTTTGTACTAATTTTTGATTTTACATATATTGAAAACGGAACGAGTTAATAAAAGCCGTATTTACATTTAAACGATAAAATATATTTATTTCGTAAGTAGGCCGCACGGGCACTTTTACATATCAAAATATTACTAGCACTTTCCAAAAGGAGACCACTGCTGTGAAGAAACGCCGCATCAAACCCAACAGTCAGATTTTTCTGATGTATTGTGTCGTTACGCGTCAAACAGTATCGGCTTCATATATTTAATATTGTTACGTTCAGTGCTGGCTTGTGCAAATCAGACTAGAGTGCACGCGCCAATAGTGTTTGACGCGTCACGACACAACACATTAGACAAATGTGAACCGAGCTTGATACAAAATATCGTAAGAAAGCGCATTACACATCATCCCGTCATATAGACGTGAACAGTAGCCACCACGACACAAAACATTAGACAAATGTGAATGCGGATTTAATCGCCTCTAAAACGTCCCTGAAAACGGGGGTAAGATCTAAAAGATAAGGGACCATCAGGTACCATTTGACTACTTTCTTGGAAATGCAGGAGGTCACCTACTGTGGCTCCTCTTATGGTGCATCCTTAGAGCTGTTATCAAATCATTAATTTGAGCTTTCAATAATGGCTTGGTTACTTCTGTAGTTTTTAAAGATACAATGTGTGTATTAATTGATAAGAGAAAGTATTGGAAAACTACAATCACGTTAAAAATACACATACATACATAACATCACGCCTTCATTCCCAGAGAGGGGTAGGCAGAGCTACAGAATTACCAACAACTCTAAAAAAAACTTGTTGATAATTCTATAACCACATTTTGCAAAATCAGGCTAAGATGTTTACCAGTGTATTAGTGACAGGTTGCAAGCCCATCGCCTAACAGTACTACAAGCCTTTATTCCCTTAGTCGCCTCTTACGACATCCACGGGAAGACATGGAGTGGTACTATTCTAATCCGGAACCCACACGGATTAATAAATAATTTTAATAGTTAAAAATAATTTACAATAATATTGTGATTGTTTTTCATTAACTTTAATAACGAAGATAAAACAATCAAAAACAGATAAAGTTTTATTCATTTATTTTAATCTTACAGTTCCTACACAAATGTGGCACAGCCATGAATGCCATGATACTCGTATAATTGTCATTGCCTTACTAGCACACTACTTCCACTTTTAGTTTATAATTTGTCATTTATTGGATAATAATTCAGGCGAAATCCTCAATACTG
Source organism: Acleris holmiana (assembly GCA_949316455.1). NCBI lineage: Eukaryota > Metazoa > Arthropoda > Insecta > Lepidoptera > Tortricidae > Acleris > Acleris holmiana. Next base: position 2,750,187 of record OX438769.1, on the reverse strand, counting down.
CTATTGCAAACTCCAAATGCCATCTGGTGGCTGCAAATAAAAAAAAACACAAGTACATTAGAATTATTTATAATGAATTATCTAGTTGATAGAAGTCCCCTTATCGACTCTGAGACCTATTAAAACTTGATAGTAAAGGCGGCCATAACAAAATATGACTAAGAAAGTGATAGGAAAGGTGGAATAAAGGCCCTAGAAGTGTGTCACCATAATTCACCACAATATTGAAATTCCTTCACATAACATATTACCTCATTTAAATAGGTCTTAATCCATCGCTGCCATGGGATTCACAACCAATATCGCTACCGCCTGTTGTTGGGTGCGCTACGCATCTATAACAGAGGCTAGTTAATTATAGCTTCTGCAGTTCTTATTATTCTTATTTGTCAGGCTTCAAAAGTCCATCCACGGTGTATCCAAATTGCTGTGCCTATCAAATTAAAAACATGCATTAAAACCAATTCACACACATGACTCAAGAGTGACAATAAGAAGAGTCAGTAAGAGCCTCCAAAAAAACAATAAGACAGTAAGAAGAAGTTATATAAATCTGCCAATTTATTGTAATCAAATATGTTAGTTAAACCAACTCAAGATTAAGTAAATGAAAGGTACTTACATGGAGGTGAGCTTGCCAAGAAGTCGTTGGCAAAAAAGCACCACATTTTATGCGTATTTGTTCACGTAAAAACCGTTTCACACGTCTTAGTTGCTTTGATTGCGAACCAAACAATAACGAAGTAATGTTATTTTTTAAGTTCAGTGATTAAGTATCTATTTATTATTGAAATAAATCAGTTAAAATAATAAATTAAAGTTACACAAAAAATATAAACTTATCAAAATGTCATCAGCTGTCAACATACCCTTTAAATCTGTAGCTGTCACTGGCAAAAAATACCAATACAACTTTATTTTCTTTCCTATGTTTACTGTTTTAAAATAATGCAATTAATTGGTTATTAATTGGATTTACGCTCTCATTCCATTTTTTTTCTCATAAATCAATATTATAATGTAACTGTTTTTTCCGCCTGAAGATTATTTTTTTGAGCGAGCAACACACATCAATACGTTACATCTAGCGAACCTTGATCAAACCTTAAAGAAGCGGTAACAATACGATAGCCAGGCAAAGCAATACGAAAAGACTACGATATGAAAGCATTATACGATAGGGAAACGATATTGTATAGTATCGCAAAACGAACGATTTGATTACGATAAACCACTGAGCGGTGTAGAATAGAGGCCCTGGAATTCTACAAGGTAATAACGATATCGTATTTGACCTGTTTCCGTATTTTCAACGTTTTCATAACTCTTATGTCATTTACAATAATGGCGACTGTGACATAAACGATTCTAAAACACATCAAACACGATATCGTTATAACGCAGTTGAATAGAGGCCCTGTGATGCGTTGTAAATTGTTGTCCTTACATAACTTGTAAGCTTTCATATGATACCCTTCGAGATAAGTTAAGCATTTTTTGGTGACTTATATTTTTTTTGCTTTTAAAGAAAAAAATATATCAAAATAATGAAAACGCTCTATTACTACTAGAAGCGAAAAGAAACAGCTCAATAGGTTTAGGGGTGTTGGAGTAAAAAGTTTTCATAGAACCTCTTTTAGAACAATAAATAATACTCGTACAGTAACAAAATATACTGCAAAGCTTAATCAATATGTACAAATTTTCAGCATCCAAGCCTAGCATTTAAAACTAAAACACCGGTCTCCACCGAAAGCTCTAAATCTCGCTCCAGTTTCACGGGGCTTTTGAAAGCTTACCGCAGCTTGGCCTCGAAGTTTAAATGCTAATTAGACGGTGACTGGCGTTGCCTGTGAAAGCTTTTTGCTAATTAAGCATAAAAACTTTTGTATAGCTATTTGCATTATGTGGACTAACGATTTTTTACCGTTTTTAACACGTTTTTTAAAAGCTCGCTTTTGGCTGTATGTTTGTTTGCAATAGATTTACATACATACTATCACGCTTTCATTCCCAGAGTGGGGTAGGCAGAGCTACATAAATACCAACAAATACAACAAGAGTTGTTGGCAATTCTGTAACCACATGCTACGACACGCTAGCCTAGTTGGGAGTGACCCTGCCTTCGAAGCTAGCGGTCCTGGGTTCAAATCCCGGTAAGGGCAGATATTTGTGTGATGAGCACGAGTATTTGTTCCTGAATCTTGGATGTTTTCTATGTATTTAAGTATGTATTTCTCTATATAAGTATGTTTATCGTTGTCTAGTACCCATAGCACAAGCCTAGAGCTTAGTTTGGGACTTGGTCAATTTGTGTGACATTGTCCCGTGATATTATTATCATTAAGTATGTTTATCGTTGTCTAGTACCCATAGTACAAGCCTAGAGCTTAGTTTGGGACTAGGTCAATTTGTGTGAGATTGTCCCCTGATATTTATTTATTTATTATTTATTTACATTTTGCACAATCAGGCTAGTGTATTAGTGACAGGTTGCAAGCCCATCGCCTAACAGTACTACGAGCCCTTATTCCCTTAGTCGCCTCTTACGACATCCACGGGAAGACATGAAGTGACACCATTCTAACCCGGCAACCATACGGGGTTGTTTTAACAGCTGCATAATAATTACAAAAACTGATAAGGTTTCATATTGTAGGTATCTACACGATGTTTATTTCAGTGTTCAGATCCCGTTGGCAATGAGCAGCATTAATACATTGCCTGTGCTGGTTGGCTGTAGCATCACACTCGTGTTTTAAGACCTCATCAGTCGGATATTCATTATTTTCAGACAAGCTAAACATCGACTAGGTAGCTTTAAAGACATGGGAAAACCCGCAGTAGCATCCCAAGGTCGAAATTTTGGATGTGAAATAAAGGCCTCTATTAAAAACAGTACGATAAATATCAAAGGCAATATTGTTTTCACGAGTAAAATAGAGACCTTATATTTAAAAAATTGCGGATACCCTACCATTTACAACGGCACTTTACCTACAGATAAAACTGAAGCATAAGCGAGAGAAGTTTAAAATGCGCAGGTCTTCTCCGCATTTTAAACTTCTCTCAATTTGTGTAAAGACATTAACAACCAGTTCAAAGTAATCGTTTCTATTAAATGAATCCTATTTAAATTCACAAGCCTTTCCCAATAAACCAGGAACACTCAATTCCCAAAGCGGACATTGAGAATTTACTGCTCTTATTAACTGATTGAATGCTCAATTGCAAAGTGGAATTGAAACAAAATGAGGTTGGTCTCAAAGGCTGGAAAATGCGTTAAAATAGGATTACTCAGTGATCACATATTACTTTTATTGTATTAGCAATTTCAAGGAACGAGCCTACTTTTTGTGTATCAGAGACTGTTATATTAGTTGGTATTTATGAAGCTGGTGTTAAAATAAAAGATAGCTGAAAGATCAACCTATCATGGTGCAACCTGTCACTAATACACTAGTAAACTTCTTAGCCTGTTTATGCAAAATGTAGTTAAAGCATTTTGGTATTTCTGTAGCCCTGCCTACCCCACTCTGGGAATGAAGGCGCGATGTTATGTATGTATGTATGTAAGTAATTGAGTATTAGCAGCTGGTCTCCCCTATTATTTATTTATTTATTTATTCAAACCAATTTGTTTACAAGCCTTACAGTTAACACCAAGACGCTGTACAATTCAGTAAAACATAATAATTAAAAAGCTTAATATATTAGCTAAAATACTAAAATAAAGAAAAACTTAACTTTCAGACACAAATGCCACTGCCATCCATCGCCTCACAATACCTCAGGCACTCACGACATACATTTCGCCATCGGCTCGCAAATCAATCGCATTCAGGCGCTGATGACAGAAGCGAGTTCAGCGTGGTCATGCAATGGGATTACCTACCATTAGGTACCCCACTTGCTCTTGACGTTTTCCTGCTTAAATATGCATGTTTTTTAAATTTTAAATTCATAGTTTTATACAATGCTAGATTAGAATTTGACATTGTGAATAATTTGTTTAAAAAAATATTGAATGTTGCGGTGTTAATAACTTCTCTACGGCATACTTACTGAATGAACACATTTTATATTTTTATCTTTTACCGCTCCTTTTTCCCAACAATTCAAATCCAATATACTTAAACGAATCTGCGTTGTAACAAACTTATCCTTGAATATTGGGAACGACCGTACTAAAGTTATCTCACGTACTACGACGCCATAATTGAGTTGCATACGTACACTGGCTCTCATCCCTTTAGGGTCTGTTCACACAGACCAGCTCGGAGAGCATCGGCTCGCGTTCTTCTTTTCATACAGAACAGAGCCGGTCGGCTGCGTGAGCGCAGAACGAGCGCAGAAGATCACGTCAAGCAAGGTCGCCTCCTCTTATTATTTTACACGAAGCGCGTTCAAGCATTCTTAATGACAAAAGAAGTGGGCATGCAAAAATAAACCTTATTACAATGACTCAAAATGAATATCGGCTCTCCTCTCCAAACCGGTCTGTGTGAACCCTTACTGCTCACTGTTTACCCCGTACTGATTGTTAGATAACTGAATAAACAAAGTTCGGAGTTGGGCAGTTTCGCATGAGGGTACATTTAAACTTTACCACTTGCCGGTACCCGTTTTATGCTGCGGATACTGGGCGCCATTCCTTTGGGTAGGTGTTTCTCTTTCATGTAAATCCACCTTATGTTCCGCATAAGGTTAAAAAAGCCGGTCATGGTTCCGTACAAACTTATAAGAATGTAAAATTGTATTGAGGGACAAACTTTACCTCTTTATAATATTGTTATACATTTAGAGTTGTTTTTTGTAAAAGTAATTGGATTGGTGCACCGTAATAAACCAGACTCAATAAATTTTGAAACCAAAAAAAAATTGTTGGATGAAATTAATTGAAAAAAAAAGGAAGGAAGGAGAATAAAACAAAAAATAAAGGAAAAATAATTTACGGGCGATCTGAGGTTGGGAAGTGGTTTAAGGGTAAAAAAAACGGTTATCTTGATTTCCGGCAAAACTACAAGTCCTATGTAAAAAAGTTAAATTGCAAAGATGTAGGAAATAAAATTATCTACAACTTTTTTATTCACACTTTTTTACATAACCTCAATATGTATGTAAAAAGTTCAAATTAAGTACCAAGTTTTTGATTTTTTATTTTTATTATTTACAAAAAAAAGGTTGTTTCACGAAATTTGGTGAAAACTTACCTTACTATGTTCCAAATACACTATAATTTTTGTGATTTTAAATATTTATTTTTACATCTTTTTTTGAGTTAATATCGAAAAATCACTCTCATGTTCAATCGAAAATTATCACGTCAAAATTTTCATCACATTTTTTGTTTATTCAAATCTTTTCTTTCTGATGGTATTAAAAATATACATTACTATGGTAAATGTTCGCAGAAAATGCAAATAAACTTTACGAACTGCTCCTTTTTGTTCCAGTTTTTTCCTTTCCCAACAGCTCATCCCCAATACTCGGGTATTTTAAGTATGTTTATCAGAACATTTCAAAGAATAACTTTACCAAATTGAAAAATTACACGAATTTGTCGCCTGATTGCCTTAATAGAAACTAATTTACTTCTCAGTACTTAGAAATATGCAATATAAGTAATTAATGACAACTGCACATGGAATTAGAGTCACAACTCACAGTACATATCGACGGATCTGTGACTCAACCTCGTATATTGAATTAGGTCCAGTATAAACTGACACGCCCTAAGTACGCGAGTGCATACTTAGTGCGTGTCAGTTTATTCTGGACAAGATTCAACACACGAGGTTGAGTCACAGAACCGTCGATATGTACATCTCAGTATACACCGAGTTTTTAAAAAAGGCACTTCTCAATAATACCTTTTTTGACATATTTGATAAGGAAAAACCAGTGAAATAATTATTTTAAAAATAAAGAATTAAAGGGAACGCAATGAATAACGTATCTTCACAATGAACGATCTTCATTAGGTTTAACAAGAGGCACATTGTGTGCTTTAAGAACCCATATTATAACAACAATAAAAACACATAAAACTCAACCGAAAAACTACAATACACTCCAATTCATCAAATAAATCTATATATCTACCTCAAGACAAGTCCCACAGTCACTTACGAAGAACCAATTCCATCATTCAGATACAAAAAGGAAATAAACAAAGCATTACATATCGGGTCTCACAATCCCGGGAGCAGTAAAAGTCCAATATGGACTAGTTACGAACAGTGGATGAAAAAGAAAAACAAAATGTGCTTGTAGGCTTTTTGCGCGTCTATAGATCTTTTTTTTCCAGTTTCATTACAGTACTTACTAGTTTTTACCCGTGATTTTACCGCGTGGACTTACTCTGTTATAGCTCGACCCGTATTATGGTCGTCTTTATCGCTGTGGATAAAGCATCCGTCACTCTCGCACTTAAGTGTAACCATGAATATAAAAAAGAAAGATTAAAAATACAAACAAGTGATTTGAATTCAGAGACACCGAAACACAGTTTTTTTTATGTTAAGGAGAAGGCACACACGAGCGCTCAGGCCACCTGATGGTAAGTGGAATCTGAGACCCAGAGACATTTGAATTCTTAAGACTATAATCCTAAGACCTCAAATGCGTTGCCAACCCTGAGGACTAAGATGGAATGCCTCTATGCTAGTAATTTCACCGGTTGTCTTATCCCCACACTGGAACACAACAATGCGAACACTGTTGTTTGGCGGGTGGTTAATGGATAAAATGTTGGTAGCGATCCGGACGGACCCTGCACAGGGTCCTACCAAAAATATATTTCATGTAAATATATTTCTGTGACGGTTTTATAATTATGTAAGTCGACTTATCGGTTTAAGATAATGTGAAACAAAACTAGTATTTTCACCCATTTCAACGATTAAGCACTAAAATGTATTACTATTATTATTTCACGATGAAATTGCAAAACAAATTATCTGTAGTAGTTGAAAAGATATGCGTATGGCCCTACCCAGAGTCCGTTAATACGATTAAATGGATCTCTAGTTACGTTGTTCCGTTCACAAGTTCTCTGGGTACGATGGTTACACAAAAAGTAAGAAAGATGTATCTTTCAAGAAATTTCGGCTTATTTTACAGGAAAAGGCAATTGATGAACGATGTGAGTCGAGTTTGGCCAAATTACTGGTTTGAGCGGCCTAATTTTCCGCGAGTTGATTATTTATTAATTACCCTATTTTTGGAAAGCGATGCTTATTTTGATAACTTGCTCTGCCTTCTTGGTTTCATCTTAAATATTAATAACCTTTACGTCTCACAAGGATTAACATTAATTATTTTTAATGCATAAAAGGCATTTTACTGTGTAGGGAAATAGCTATATAATCTGAAAACAAAATGTGCAAGTTTGTCAATCACAGAAAAACACTCATAATTGTAGTAACTTGATTGATGTTTAATTAATGTTAATAAGAAACTCAACATGAACAATTTATTAAAAGTTTCATGAGCATGTCACAATCATGAAGTTCATTATGAAAGTCACGGCTTTCAGTAGAACTTATAGGAGTTAAAGTTTTGTTGACCCTGTCGCCAGGAATTTTAATTATCTTAGTTGCAGACTTTTAGATTTTTAATTAACCCTTAAAGTTACTTTGTTTAGTACACTTACTACTTATTTTGTGTATGTGAAGAGTAACTTTTTGTAATTTTAATTGTATTTTTAAGTACATTTAAAAACGATTACAGTACTTTTTTAATTTTGCGACCTTTAAGGCTAATAATAATATTTCAGCACAACAAAAATACCTGTTTTCGACGTTGCAGTGGTATTAGACACACCCATTAACCTCACCGGTCGATATTGAGATCCTTATAGGAAGGCCTGTATGCCCAGAGTTGTGGACATCTCACCACCTCCATCTTACCCTTAAACCTGTTGCCAGACCGCAGTGTTCACATTGCTGTGTCCAGGGAGCGGGTAAGACAAGAGAAAATTACAAGTAAATAGTAATTCCTTAGGGTGGACAACATATTTGCGGTCTTGCGATTTTTGTATGGGTTGCATGGCCCGTATTCTACTTTGACTTTTTCATTTGGCTCCCTCAAAGCCAACATTATGCTGGCTCTAATTATCTTGACAGTAACGGCGGCCGAGATATGATTGCAATAGAAAAGAAAGAAAGAAATACTTTTATTCACTAGCCATAAGACACATATACGTACAAAAAAAGAAATTAAACATTAAAGAAAATTAAAGCAACCGGAAAAGTGTGTCGTCACGGCAGTGAAACGAACTCTGATTTGCAGCCAGAAACGAGTGACTTTTTTTTTTTTTTTTTTTTTTTTTTTATGTTAAGGAGAAGGCATACGAGCACTCAGGCCACCTGATGGTAAGTGGAATCTGAGACCCATAGACATTTGAATTCTCAAGATTAATCCTAAGACCTCAAATGCGTCGCCAACCCTGAGGACTAAGATGGAATGCCTCTATGCTAGTAATTTCACCGGTTGTCTTATCCCCACACCGGAACACAACAATGCGAACACTGTTGCTTGGCGGGTGGTTAATGGATAAGATGGTGGTAGCGATCCGGACGGACCCTGCACAGGGTCCTACCACCACTACACTCACGCAATGCATTTGAAACGCAGTGAAATACAAGCCCAGGGATACAATACATCTCAATTCAAAACTCTTTATTGCACACCACATACATTAAGGATCGAATACCTAAATAATGTTTTCAAAATCTGTCTCCAAAAACTTTTTTAAATAGGCAAATAGGTCAGTCCAACTCAATTCGGCTTTTGGTTAAAAATATTGTGGGACGCTGACTTCAGTTGGACTGACCTATCATTTTAAAAGAAGTTAATTTTTTAATCATCATAGTACTGTTATTTCGTCCCATATCTCAATTAATAAGAAACAAGCAACGCCGCTGAGGAGTTCCGGTGGCCATCAGTGGTCTATTACGATACTTTTTGAATGCAAATTCTAGACTTGTCACCGAAAATACAAAAATCACTATAATATTTGATAGTTTCCTCAATTACTCCAAGATCCCAGCGTCAGATCTTTAAGCGCTGAAAATGAGACTAACGAGAATTTATACCCATTGAAATATTTCATATCAGTCCGGGAACATACATTAAAAAAAACTCGACGAATTGAGAACCTTCTCCCTTTTTTGAATTCGGTTAAAATCACTCCACCGCAGGCGCGTGAGACGAGACTTGCGGAAGTCGGGGGGCTTTTCTGCTATGTAAAACTCCTGTAGCAAATGCAACCTTAATGTCAACCAAGTAGGATTGAATCTGCTTTGATCATTGAATTTGAGATACTGCTTATTGGCTCAGGAGGGCAGTTTTCACCTCGGGCCAATACTGCATCTATCTCGCGCGCTATCTAGAGCAAGAAACCGCACTAGATAAGGACGTACTGCTAACGAAGGCAATTCTCACTGAAGGACGGTGCGGCAGAGAAGTATGTACACTTTAATGCCTTGTCATAAGGATAGCAATGACGATGTCAATCTTAATGACAAGGTTCTAAGTATGAATAATATTTTTATTAGGTTACCTGCGTGTACTAGAGTTTTTCCTTTTCTTTGTCAAAATCTATAATTTGTTTATTTTATTGGAAAACAAACAGCTTAGAATTAAAGTACAAGATAAAAATGAAAACATGCTTAATACTTGAGCCAAAACAGTTTCCACTAATGATAAAAAACATAGTTGCTCAAAGAAAACCTAATTTAACTGAAGTAATCTTTAAAAAGTAATTTCCTTTTACATATCTACTGAGACTAATTGATTTTTACCTGCATTCTAAACAAGTCTATATGACATTACATTTTACATTTTGTAATATATGTAGGTTAAACACGGGTTACGTCGTTTCATGAAAAAGTTTTTGCAATACTGCTTTTTTTCCAAAACTGTAAAATTAACCTAACGTACATACTACACGATGGTTCTGAAATATTTACAGTTTCGGAATAAAACCAGTTTGGTCAAATATTATGTTTGAAAAATGAATCAGTTTGGCAAAAACTTGGATATTTGTAGAAAATATTACTAATGAGCAGGACTCGGATTATTCGCACGGTAAGATGAAAGAAAATTATGGATACGATATTAAAATAAAAACTTCTCATATTCATTCTCATACTCATTCATTTAACTTACACCAAAAGGTTACACTATATACAAAAATGTTAAATGCCACGCCATGTTTATGATATTATGGGCCAAATAATAAGAATAATATGAATATTACGTAAGCGTTTAGTTTGTAGTATTCATAGAGCATGTAGCTAAAGGCGTAAGTGTTTCAAAATCTTGACAAAGTTAATTAATTAATCTTGAGAAAGCGGCCACGTTGATATAGTTCTATCGAATTAGTACAGTCAAAACTAGGTAAGTAATTAATTTTAAATAGTTACAGCATGATAAATATAAAAGACGGGACTTACAATTTGAGTGAGCGAGTATGAATATGAGTAAAGTTTTAATTTTAATATCGACTCCATAATTTTCTTTCTTCTTACCGTGCGATGAAAAGTCCGAGTAATCAGACTAATGAGATAGTGCGACTCGGTGTGGTTTAATAATTTAAACTTCTCAACCGCAGCTTCCCAGCTACAATTGGGACTAGTTCTCTCTTGTGTTAATGTATCCGAGTGAATTTCGACAAGCGTCAAATTATCCTAATTTTGGTGTTGTTTTTTAATTTGTTAGTAGGGTATAACGTTTTATGTACGTCATTGGCCATAATTAAAACAGTGTTGAAATGCCCCCTTATTATACCAAGTAGTTTTTAGGATATTATCATGATTTCAATAATTATGTAGTTGTATTTAGACTGATCCCATTTTTGTTTTAGTTGCGAAAGCGATCATGGTAACTAAAATATAAATCGAATTAAGGTTTAAAAGATAAAAGTTTAACTAACGTTATACCTCAGTATCTGTAAATGGGTTCTCTGCCTTTTCGCCAACAATACATACATACATAACGTCACGCCTTTATTCCCAGAGTGCACGAGTGGGGTAGGCAGAGCAACAGAATACCAAAAACTCTATACTTGTTGATAATTCTGTAACCACATTTTGCATAGTCAGGCTCAGATGATTACCAGTGTATTAGTGACAGGTTGCAAGCCCATCGCCGAACAGTACTACAAGCCTTTATTCCCTTAGTCGCCTCTCACGAGATCCACGGGAAGACATGGAGTGGCACTATTCTAACCCGGCAATCACACGGGGGACAAATAAAATTTTCGTTGACAAATCTCTAACAAATGCAACCTATTAACTTGCCAAGCCGCTTTTTTCTGTAACTACAAATATTTCAGGATTTTTATAAAACTAACCTAACCTAACCTCTACACGATGGTACTGAAATAAATCCAGAATTAGTTAAAGTTTCGGAAAAAAAAACGCGGGTTGTCAAATGATGTTTGTGAAATGAATCATTTGTGAAACGTTGGTTACGAATTGATAGGATCCCCTGTAAATGCGATAAGTACGAGACTCGACACCAAAATTGATTTTGGATAGAAAGTATTTTATTTACGATAAATATAACAATTTTATGATAATTTTAACTATGGCTCAAGATGGTACATACACACGAAGACACTGTTAACTGACCACCCGTAGACTTTAATACGTTGCGATAAGGTTTATGTTCGTTTGTAAATGTACAGTTAACAGTGTCTTCGACTGTACTTTGAGTGAGATTATCAAGAAAATATTTTTATTCCATTACATATACTTTACACCCCAATTATCACGTCCGCGGCTCGAAAATGTGGTCGGGATAATTACCCATCCAGATAATCGGCCTTTCGCCTATCTCCGACGAAGCTATTAGAGCTGAAAGAATAAAGACAGTGCCCCAGATTTTTGTCCATATCTTTATAATGTAATCTATGTAATATAGTCTGATTTCAACGTGAAAACACGATCAAAATCCTTGATAGTTCCATTTTTCAAACAAGACACAATTTTCGCATAATTTTTGGTTAATTCTTGGAAACACTACGATCCATGATTGATTGATTCGTTGATTGAACTATGATTTTATTTATAAGTAGTGTATTTATACCTTATTAATGTTGCGGATTTAAAGTAAACAGCAATTACGACTATTAAAATTAGACGCTGCAATCAAGGTGCACGCCAACTATCTCCATCTCATGTTCTTCGCGCGGAAGGATATAAAGCCATCCCGTTTTATTTTTGTGTGGCTGTGGCGGATGCGTTTTGTCACATAATTTTTTAAGTCCTATTATCGGAAGTCCGAAAATATTTCTCATACCGTTTTAGATCATTATGATGTAAAATGGTATGAAAAATATTCGATCGATCTTCATAAAAATATTTCTCATACCATTTTACATTATAATGATCACTCTTCACAGTCTTCACAATCAATTTTCGGGTAAGGACCAAAAAGTTGACCACGCTAACTCACTCAATTAATTTTTTTATGAAACTTTTCCGCTGTGACACGAAAATGAAACAATCTCTGCTTTGCCTAAAGGTTAACTGGTAGAGAATGCCTTACGGCATTAATTTCGCCTTTTGCATATTAAGTGTATTCTTTTTTGTGCAATAAAGATTAAATAAATAAATAAATAAATAAAATTAGGCATATATTCGTAGGGATAATTTTCGTGTCACAACGGAACTTTTTTCACTTTTGTTGTTTGTATGGTTAACTACAAATAACTATGTTTCAACTATTTGGTATAAATACCAATGGGTAAATTTACCCATTCATCATAAACAAGGTAAGGTACGGTTAGTTTAGGTTTATTTTATAAACGTCCTAAAATCAGAACGGTTCAAATCAAATCAAATCATTTATTGCATATCACATTACATAGGTTGATGGAATTGTAAGTAGGTATACATGTGACGCCCTGCAAGGGCACAGCAACATGAGAGGGTAAGCTTAACAATTATTCTCTTTGTTAACAATAGGTAAATAATTTCCTGGCGATCTAGAGCTATCGGAGTACAAATTAACTATAAACGGTTTCAGTAATTCACTTTAGGAGTTGCGATGATTGTGAATATTAAATAATGTACAAGAAAAAAAATATGATCAGTGATTATTATGAATACAAATCGGTACTTAGAAAAACATATAATAGGAATAAGAATTTTATGCGAGCCTATGGGACTCGGCTGTGGCATCATGTGTGGCCTTTTAAGACGACAAACAGTCGGGTTTTTAGGGTTCAGTAGTCTAACTAGGAACCCTGATAGTTTCGCCATGTCCGTCCGCAGCTTAGTGCAGAGACTCTTAGAACTAGAAAGCTGTAATTTGGCATGAATATGCATATTAGTCAAGCCAACAAAGTGGTACAATAAAATGTAAAAAAAAAATAAGTTGGGGATGTATTTTTTTTCTCATCTACCCTATAGTGTGGGGTGTCGTTGGATAGGTCTTTTAAAAATATTACGGGTTTGTGAAAACAGTTTTTTCGAGTAAGTAATCCGTTTATGAAATATTAAGCTTTAAAGCGCTGTTAGACTCAAAAGTGTGTGTCCTATTCCCCCTACAGCCAAAACAACAAAGACTAAAAATTTTAAATAAAAAAGCATATTATAACGAATTTTAAAGGAAAACTTTCACGACTAAGAAGACATCATTGGTTCTTGAGAAACAGGCGATTAAATTGTTTATACCTACCAAAATCATCTAAGACGGTACCAATTGACTTTAAATAGAAAATGAGTTATTACTTGTTGATTTTTACTCGACGGCTTCGGAATCCTATACTGAGCATGGTCCGGCATGCTCTTGCCCGGTTTGTAAAGCTTGCTTTTTGCTACATTTGTTAAGACTTGCATTAAAATATGTAAAATAAGCAAAATAATACTTTTTTGAATAAAAATACCACGGATAACATTACAGAATTTCTAGAAACGTGTTAAAGTTCGCAACTCGCTACAAAACTTCCCTCCAACTCCGAACATATCTTACTGGTATAGACACAGGAACTCTTAGAAGTGCACTTAATTCCGCGGTTACTTTAGAGTAGCTTCGACTTAACTTAGTTTCTGGGTTTCACATATACGCGAGCTTGTGGGAAGGAGTTTGTTCCCAATATATGTATAGTCGTAAAAAACTCTGTCAAAAATAACATTTTAACGGAGTGCAAATGCGTTACGCATCATTCCTCGGCCTAGAGTATGCTTATTTCCCTTAGGGGGAATGACTGACTCTCTCCCCACTTATAACCTAACCCAACCATATGAGTTCTACGCAATAGCCTTTTAAAAAATCCTGAATATTTTCAGAAAAATACCATTAAATATCGACAGTGGAAAGACAAACACGCTTAAATGCCATACTTAATAATGGCGCTAGAGGCCGTATACTTAAGAAATTTTGCTATTTTTGCTATTTTTCGTGAATTTACAGTTGAAATACTTTACTTCTACAAATTTGAATGCGCAACACGAAAGATAATTTCGATTTTCAACGAATGTATGAGCTACTTTTTTGTTTTTATTATTTACTTTTGATTCATCATCATCATCATCATCATATCAGCCGAAAGACGTCCACTGCTGGACATAGGCCTCCCCCAAGGCTCTCCACTTAGACCGGTCCTGTGCCTTCCGCATCCATCGCGATCCCGCCATCCTTACGAGGTCGTCGCTCCATCTTGTTGGAGGCCTACCAACAGCTCGTCTCCCGGTCCGTGGACGCCACTCGAGAACTTTCTGGCCCCATCGGCCATCAGTTCTGCGAGCAATGTGACCCGCCCACTGCCACTTAAGTTTCGCTATTCTTCGGGCTATGTCGGTAACCTTAGTTCTACTGCGGATATCATCATTTCTGATTCTATCCCGCAGAGAAACCCCGAGCATAGCTCTCTCCATAGCCCTCTACTTTTGATTAATCGACCTGAAACCAGCGAATCTTGTTCTAAGAGGTTAAGGATATCGCATAATCGTTTTGACGTCTAAAAGGTATGAAAAAAAATCAATTTATTGCTGTATAAGTCATCAAAAAAATGTGATAATAACTTTTTAGCACCTTTATATAAATTTTATTAAGTAAAAAAAAAATTAACTTGGTAAAATTTTATAGAAAATGGGCAAAAATTTGTTTTTGATTTCGGATACTTAAAACTTTCGTTCATTAAATTAAAACAACAGTAATAAACTTCAGTTTATAATCAATCCACTACCATAAAAAAACAAAAAAAGGCAATATCATCATGTTTTAAAACAACCTGCATCTCGCATTATAATACTCGATAAAATAAACAACTAGCTCATTCATTCGTAACTCATTTATTCGATCATAACTGAAATGATATTTCATGATGTGCATTACAACTTATAAAAAAGCAGTATTTGTAACTGTAAAATCACGAAAGAATCAAAACCGGCAAACTTTCGTATACGGCATTTTAATAGATACTATGAGTCTATGACCCATAATGTACTCGTATTTTGAAGTTTACATACATACATAACATCACGCCTTCATTCCCAGAGTGGAGTAGGCAGAGCTACAGAAATATCAACAACTCTAAAAAGTCTTCTTGATAGTTAACCACATTTTGCTTCATCAGGCCAAGATGTTACCCAGTGTATTAGTGACAGGTTGCAAGCCCATCGCCTAACAGTACTACAAGCCCTTATTCCCTTAGTCGCCTTTTACGACATCCACAGGAAGACATGGAGTGGCACTATTTTAACCCGGCAACCACACGGAATTTCGAAGTTTATATATTATAAAACGATCCCATTTTATTATCTTCAAGATTAAATAAACAAGTTAAGTCAAAATTGCCATGAATAACGTTACATTCAAAACAAAAATAACGAAGGAAGCCAATATCAACCGGTATTAGAAAAATAATTGCCCTTTCAACACTCATTTACATATTTCTAAACACTCGACCCTTTTCCCGGCTGCCTAAATTATTTGAGCAAAGGAAAATCACAAATAATACTCGCAAAGACTCCCCCTAAAGATCCCTAAGGCGATGTGAGAGTCTCTCATAATACTTTCGGGTAACATGAATGTCAGAGCATGTTCCCGAAAACCAAGTGATATTAAACTCGTATTCTCTGATCAAAGATATGTCACAAGTTATTTTCGGGGATTTTCGGTGTGCTAATAAACAATTTCTCGAGGGGAGTTGGCGTGGTGAAAATATTCGTCTAAGCAATCTTAAATCAACCCTAAATGGTCTCTGTTTGCATGTTATATTAAAGAGATCTTTTATAAAAGCAAGACTGGCAATGTCGTATTTTTTGTGTCTTGATTTTTAGTGCAAAATGTCGGTTACAGAATTTTTATCTACTTTTTATAGAGTTGTTGGTATTTCTGTAGCTCTGCTTACCCCACTCTGGGATTGAAGGCGTGATGTTAAATATATATAAATATCAAAAAAAAATTATAAATATCAGGGGACAACCTCACACAAATTGACCTAGTTCCAAACTAAGCTCTAGGCTTGTACTATGGGTACTAGACAGAGATAAACATACTTATATAGAGAAACACATACTTAAAGACATAAAAAATATCCAAGACTCAGGAACACACGCATATTCACGCTCATCACAAAAATATCTGCCCTTACCGGGATTTGAACCCAGGACCGCTGGCTTTGGATGCAGGGTCACTCCCAACTAGGCCACCGTGTCGTCAATATGTGTATGATTGTTTGAAATTAATGGAGTGGTTTAATGTGAGTTTACAAAAACCGGCCGAGTGCGAGTCGGAGTCTCGCGTGATGGGTTCTGTAATAAGATCGAGCAAAAAACGACAGAATAATCGCGTTTCATGTACGGAAAACCCCTACTTTAATTTAATTATTTATTTTTCAAGTGAATATACAACTAAGTGGTGGTAGGACCCTGTGCAGGGTCCGTCCGGATCGCTACCACCATCTTATCCATTAACCACCCGCCAAGCAACAGTGTTCGCATTGTTGTGTTCCGGTGTGGGGATAAGACAACCGGTGAAATTACTAGCATAGAGGCATTCCATCTTAGTCCTCAGGATTGGCAACGCATTTGAGGTCTTGGGATTATAGTCTTGATAATTCAAATGTCTATGGGTCTCAGATTCCACTTACCATCAGGTGGCCTGAGTGCTCGTGTGCCTTCTCCTTAACATAAAAAAAAAAAAAAAAAAAAAAAAATCTCTATATTTCAAGCGTCTACCTGTTGCCGTTATTAATATCGAGCTTGTATGGGAGCCCTCCTTAAATATTTATTTTAAGTATTCTGTTTATAATAAGTATTTATTTTGTTGTTATAGCGGCAACAGAAATACATCGTCTGTGAAAATTTTAACTGCCTAGCTATCACGGTTCATGAGATACAGCCTGGTGACAGACAGACAGTGGAGTCTTAGTAATAGGGTACCGTTTTTACCCTTTGGGTATGGAACCCTAAAAACATGAACTTAGTGGTCTACAATTGTATATTAATTTAATAATAAAATTAAATAATGAAAAGAGTTTTTCATTATTTCTTCTTTTCGTAAAGAATTATCATCATGATAAAATATTACGAAAGATTTTTTTATATCGTATTCCTATTATAAATGCGAAAGTTCGGTTGGATGGATGGATGATTGGTACTCAATCACGCCAGAATGGTCCAACAGATCTAGATAAAATTGGCACAGAGGTAGATTATAGTCTGGAATAGGACATAGACTACTTTTTATCCCGATAAATTGGACGGTTTCCGCGGGAGAGCGATAAACGATTTACGCAGACGGAGTCGCGGGAAACAACTAGTAATTTAATAAAATGAGTTAATGGGGTAAACATGAAAATCAATTTAACGGGCTCCCTATTAAACTTATTGTATCGAATTTTATCGAATACGGTTTACAATTTTAATTTTTAATATATCAATTTCAACTTGTTGGCAATGGCATTAGGCATTGAGTTCACTTTTACCCATAACCATTAATTTTATACAAATAATAATTAATAAACTTGCCCCGTCTAACATTTAAAAGCATATCGATAATTATTCATGAATATTTCAGCCTCATCATCATCAAATCATAATAATTATTCCATATGTACTCGTGCATACGACGTTTCTTTGCATAATTTATTTCGGGATTTTATTACATATTTATACCTAAAAAAACCTTTGCTCAAATGAACTTAAAACGATTAACAAATTTCCAAAATAAATATAGGTTCTTAATTGGGGTTCCGGGAAGCCGAGATTTGATTGGTTACTTTTAGAAAAATGTTTTTGTTGCTTTCATTTTGTAATTTTAACCGGCCCCAGAAAAGCGAAGATAAGCTCTATTTTTAGAGTTCCGTAGTCAAACTAGGAACCCTTATAGTTTCGCCATGTCCGTCCGTCCGTCCGTCCGTCCGCGGCATAGCGCAAAGACTGTACTAGAAAGCTGCAATTTGGCATGTATACTCATATTAGTTACGTTAACAAAGTGGTACAATAAAAAGTAAAAAAAAATTTTTTTTAGGGTACCTCCCTACATGTAACGTGGGGATCCATTTTTTTTTTCTCGTCTACCCTATAGTGTGGTTTAAGTTAGTTATTCGATTAAGTAATCCGTTTATGAAATATTAAGCTTTAAAGCGCAAAATTTTGTTAGACTCAAGTTTCCCCCCCCCCCCCCCCCCTACAGCCAAAACTACAAATGCTAAAAAACTTAAAAAAAACATAAATAAAAGAGCATATAACCAATTTTAAAGGAAAACTATCAGGACTAAGTAGACATCATTGGTTCTTGAGATACAGGCGATTAAAGTGTTTATACCTACTAAAATCATCTAAGACTGCACCAGTTGACTTTAAATAGAAAATTAGTTACTTGTTCATTTTTATGTTTGTAGTACTTAACGGCTTCGGAACCCAACACTGAGCATGGTCCAACATGCTCTTGCCCGGTATTTTCAACGTTATTTTATGCTGCTTATATTAAGTAAAGGGATCTGAAAGTATAGGTGTCAAGAAACTGACAGAAATAACAGAATATCGGATATCTTTTCACTGATAAAAGTGTACCTTAGCTTTAAATGTTTTTTTGACGGTGATTTATTACAAAAAGACAATCTACGGTAGAATTTGAAACACAACCAAGTGTTACACTTAATTACCCAATCAGTTAAAGAAAACATCGAGTGTATAAAGAAAGTTGGTGTTTTAGTGTTTTTATAATAGTAGGTACATTGTGCATCAAGGGAAGTAAGAAGGGAATAACTAACGAGGGTATTAGAATGTTTTTCATCACATTTGAAAGGAAACAAAAAAAAATAGACTACTAAAAAAAAAAAAAAAATTAATGGCACTCGACTCTTTAAAAGAGATTGTCAACATGTCAACCTCAACGTTTTTCAATATAGTCTTCCACAGATAATGCTAAGAACTGACACTATTTTTCAAACTTGACAGGGCCTCTATTCAGGTGCGTTAAAACGATATCGTGTTTGACACGTTTAAGAATCGTTTATGTCACAGTCGCCATAATTGTAAATGACATAATAGTTATGAAAACGTTGACAATACGGAAACAGGTCAAAAACGATATCGTTATAACGCAGTTGAATAGAGGCCCTGGCCATACTGCCAGATTGTACCGATTTTCTATATCTAGTAATTACTTAGCAAGAAAATACTGTTTAAATTGAAACTTTTACTTTCCCTAATTGAATCTTTGATCAAGTTCATTTTAAGTAAAGTTTGCAAGCTGAGAAAGCTTGCAATGAAAATGACAAGTACTATAATATTCAAAAGCCTGTGACTTTTAATTTCTAGTCATACTTAATGAATAAGTTTTGCTTCCTCATGGAAATTTTCGTTAAACTTCGTGCTTCGTATTGGATGAGTTTAGGTAACTGTTCATAATTAAAATTAATAATAAAGATCTAAAGTTTTATTACGTTTAATGTTTAAAGTGTGTTCTGGAAATATTTGTCAAAGGATTTTAGTCAAACCTGTAAATTCAATTCATTCTGTCTGCCGTGTGGTTACCGGGTTAGAATGGTGACACTCCATCTCTTCCCGTGGATGTAGTAAGAGGCGACTAAGGGAACAAAGGCTTGTGGTGCTGTTAGGCGATGGGCTTGCAACCTGTCACTAATACACTGGTAATCTTAGCCTGACTGTGCAAAATGTGGTTACGGAATTATCAAGAAGCCTTCTTAGAGTTGTTGGTATTTTTGTAGCACTGCCTATCCCACTCTGGGACTGATGTTATGTGTGTATGTATGTATGTAAATTCAACTTTGTGGTAGATAATTTTTACTACCATATATTTTTAATACCGAATTTATTAAAACATACAAATGAAAATTAAAACAAAGGCTAAGTCTAAAAAAGGGTCTTGTGGCATTATACCGAAGATGTTGGCAACTGAGCATTTCCTCGCTGAATAGTTAAACTAATGCGTTGACCAAGAAATCTGCCAGCTCTTACCGTGATTAATAAGTATTGTGTATAAAACATAGTTTCCCTCAAACATGCTCAGTTAATTATAATACCAACATAATGGGCTTTTACCAAATACTCACAAAACTAAATTCATGATGACGACACGTTGCCCTAGTTGGTAGTGACCCATCCTACGAAGCTAGTGGTCCCAGGTTCAAATCCCGGTAAGGGCAGATGTTTGTGATGAGCGTGAGTATTTGTTTCTGAGTCTCGGGTGTTTTCTATATTTAAATATGTATTTCTCTATAAACTTGTAAGTATGTTTATCGGTATCTAGTACACGTAGTCCAACCCTAGAGCTTAGTTTGGGACTAGGTCAATTTGTGTGACATTGTTCCCGGATATTTATTACTTAATTATTTATGATTCTTGGCTCAAAGCATCAACTATTCAAAATCTTGCGACCCAAGAGCAGACATTAGTGGTCTATTGTTGAACGCGTAGTTGAAGCTAAAAACCTCAATATCATGCTTTTACCGACTCAAAGTTGTACATCGTATTCTAATCTACTTAGAGAAAAAGTGCGCATTACACTTTGCGAATCATTACTTATTTCGAGATTTACCTTTTAACCGCCAAAGTCGGCAAATCACGTCATCGGATTTTTGTGCCGGGGACGCCGAGCGCACGGTCGGTACGCTCCATACATTTTGCATCGGCGTGGTTGCGGCATATGACGTCGTTGGCACAAAAAGTAGTAGGTGGCTGTCACGGTCAAAAGGTTAAAGTTGTGGGGATTTGGTTTACGGAACGCGGCTACAGTCGAAGACTTGTCGTCTGGTACAGCGTGTCCAAAATTCTTGCTGCCAATATTGCTATGCTATTCCTCCGAGAAGCAGCAGACACACAACTCCTTATCTTAACACGGCGTCAATGCTGAATATGCATTCTCGCATACATTAACACCACGCTAGTCTATTATTTGATGTCATTAAATTAACAAAAAAAACCGACTACCGGTTTAAATAAATTCTCCCCTTTCCATGACAGTTATGGAACGAGATCGTCTCGCTATCCTTTGAAGGGCCAACGACACAGAACCGTGGCTATCACCAGCAGTTTCCGCTCCCTTGCAATCAAGTGCGAGAACAATATGCCTCCACCCGTGAGACAAAATAAAAACTAACTTTTGTTTTATTAAACGACTCAAACACTTTATGCTTCAGGTAGCTTTACGTTATACTCGTACGTAGTGTGTTCGTATTACAGTAGAACACAATTTATATGGCGTATCGCGAATCTTCGTTCGCGCAGACACGAACAACAATTCCGATGATTTCCGAAAGTACCACTTGTACGGAATAAATATAAGGTGCAAATTAAATTGCTTGTATTTTTTCCATCTCACTCACGCAAAAATCGCCCCTAACCATCGCGGTCGCGCGTCAACATGACGTCTCTAATAAATAACCAATAATAGCACAGAATACAGACTCGTAACGCGTGGATCATGCTGATTGGTTACCGCGCTTCAAAAAATCGTCATCTGCGCAGGTACAGCCTGACAAGATTCTTTTTGGCCCTATATTATTACTGCACATTTCTGTTATCTTCGAACATGTCACAGTTGCTGGCTACAAACTCCCTATTTCTTACGTCCATTCATTTATGAAAATTACCAAATTAACAAATTTATTTAGTGTTTAATAACGTAACTTAGTTCTTGCATACTTTTTATTATATTTTCTGATACGGTTTTGATTTTTTTAAATGTGAATGGTAATATTTTGTCTTTTATGAATTTCTACTCAACATAATCACTTTGTTGTGACCTGGGATTGTGGCAGATACCAGTGTTTTGCTTACTAGAGCAACGCTATACGCTAAGCTATGACCTTTTTGTGCTGCGATGCACACATACGATTATAGTACGGGATTGCCTGACGAAGTGGTTAGCAGGCCGAGCAGCAGCGAGGCCAGCTATAATACGAGTCAGGCAATCCCATTTCCGCCGAGGCATATATAATACTTTTCTTAATAAGAAGTGGAAATTATACAAATGCATGAATAAAAAATATTTGAAATAAATATAGACGAGACAAATTGAGGGAGGATCTCCTTTTGAAAATTACAAGACAGTATTGAGAATTCACAATGACTCGCCGCCCGCCCGCGCACCGCGCGCCGCCCCAGCACCGCCACCTTTTATTAAATTGGGTGTATGGGATTTTTTTCATGGTCAATTTGATTTTACTGGTGATAGAGATCATTTTTAAATAAAATATGGACATGGGCGTAAAGTGTTTCCATGTGGTTTTTTTTACTCCTAGGAGTAAAATCAGGCACTTGTGTTTCATTAGGAAAACGGTTCTTTCCGAGCATGTTTGAGAAAAGATTATTCGTAGTTTATAAGTTCTTTTGATATTATTAATTTTTCCACCTACGACAAAACAAAGTTATGTTTTTTTTTACTTATATTATCTACAAAATCCTTACTTAGATTATTAATGCAAATCTGTGTGTGTCTTTTGCTGAATCTGAAAAAATACACCAAACAGACACATACAATTTTGCAATATCTGAACGTTAACGTAACCTCCTTTTTATCCTACAGAATAATCAAATTCCAGAGGCAGTAGCGATAAACGACTTCCACGCTGAAGGAATCACGTCAAAAATCTAGAAAGTAAATAATTTAATAAAACTAACAGTTAATATTTAATACGCAATCCTGGACATTATATCACTAAGTTATCAAATTACATTGCAGAATCAATGCTAACATTGATTTATAAAATAAAAATTTATAAATATCAGGGGACAATCTCACACAAATTGACCTAGTCCCAAACTAAGCTCTAGGCTTGTAAGACAACGATAAACACACTTAAATAGAGAAATACATACTTAAATATATATCCAAAACATCCAAGACTCAGGAACAAATACTCGCGCTCATCACATAAATATCTGCCCTTACCGGGATTTGAACCCAGGACCGCTGGCTTTGGAGGCAGAGTCACTCCCAACTAGGCTAACGTGTCGTTATAATATGTAAGAAATTAATTTTATTCATCTCGCCTTAAACATTTCAAGACAAAAACATTTTCAAATGAAACGTTATTTACTTCAGCCTGACACTGAATTAGTTACAACTCGACTGAAACCTTAGACATTCTATTTAACCCAAACAATTTGAACCCGCAATCAAGTTACTTACTGAATTATGGAGAAAATTCAATTTGCTTATATAATATTTGCCTATATTTTGGTAAAAAACCCGTCACGAATATATAATTTACATATTATATGATGGTAATTACAATCTGAGACCCATAGATATTTGACTTCTCAAGACTATAATCTTAAGACTGCAATCCTAAGAACCCAAAGCCAACCCTGAGGACTAAGATGGCAAACCTCTTTGCTAGTAATTTCACCGGTTATTTGGAGCTACCTAAATACATTATACATTGAAGACATAAAAATCCGTGAAAATAATATCAATTTGTGTATAAAATTTCAGCTTTGTCACTGATAGTTCCTAAGATACACAGACAGACGAAAAGACGTAGTTTGCCTACGTAAGAATATGGTTTTTAAAATAAGAAAGATTAATGACCAGTCTGCCGAAATCTAATCTATTAGGGTGAGTTTGAGAAACACTTAATGGAAAATAAGGAACAAATACAGGGCTGCGATTCTACACGGTAATAACGATATCGTCTTTGACGTGTTTCCGTGCTCTCGACGTTTTGATATCTCTTATGTCATTTATAATAATCGCGACCGAGTCATAAACGATTCTAAAACACGTCAAACGTGATATCATTATAACGCTGTAGAATAGAGGCTCTGGGGCCCTAGCCAAGATGCAAACGCTCCTAACGTTTTTCTTTTCTATCGCTCAAAATATATGGGATGACATTCTCGTGCGTTTCGATAAACCACGTGGTCGACTGTCATCCCATACATTTTGAGCGATAGAAAAGAAAAACGTTAGGAGCGTTTCGACGGTTCTGTGACTCAACCTCGTATATTTAATTTTGTCCAGTATAAACTGACACGCACTAAGTATGTACTCGCGTACTTAGTAAGTATCATTTTATACTGGAAAATATTCTTTATACGAGGTTGAGTCACAGAACCGTCGGTTTGCATCTTGGCTAGGGCCCCTTGTACAATTAACCAATTTGTGGCCACTTTGGCCTATGTCAAAGTGACGTTCTAAATCAAAACGTAATCAGAGTTTTTCTGGTTTGATTTGCAAAGTCACGTTGACATAATCCATAGTGGCTTAGGAATCAAATTGGTTGTCTGTACTTCTGTCTATGTAGGAATATTATAGAACGAAGTGAAATCTGATAATCTTGTGACAAAAATTACTTAAGGTCACATTTATTAATGCCTACATTAATCAATTTTGAGTAACAATAGCCTGAATTTCGAACATTATTCATGAACATTAATCACAATCCAAAGATACCTTCATCATAACAAATAGCCTAGAGATGACTTGCAAGCACTACTTTTATAACTTCTTTTTAGACTTTTTATTACAAGTGATCAGAGATTTATATCCATTATTCTGGGACCTAGTTTCCCAAGAATCTTTACATTTTATTACTTTGTTAGGAATTTTAACTCAGCTTACGATCTATTTTCTCGTATGAATTAAAAAAGTAAAAGTAAAAGTATTGTGCATTTTTTTTTCTGCACTACTGGGATTTGGACCACAGCTCATTGCAAAGTCCACACATTGAACTTAAAAATATCAATTCCATCCACTTCACAACCATTCTTCTTGACACTTCTACTTTTCCTATGAATAATTATATCTACATCTCGCCAAGAAAGGTGCTGATTTTACCACCCGCCAAGCAACAGTTTTCGCATTGTTGTGTTTCGGTGTGGCTATAAGACAACCGGAAAAATTACTAGCATAGAGGCATTCCATCGTAGTCCTCAGGGTTGGCAACGCATTTGAGGTCTTAGGATTATAGTCTTGAGAATTCAAATGTCTATGGGTCTCAGATTCCACTTACCATCAGGTGGCCTAAGTGCTCGTGTGCCTTCACATTAACATTAAAAAAAAAAACTTCTCTCTCTATCCTCGACATTGCACTCCACCTTCTTTTGGATCTAGTCTTCTTCTGGATCTACAACCAGAGATGGAAGGATGAGGTGCTTATGTAAGAGATTATTATACATATTCATCGATGCGACTAATTCTACTTTATTTCCGCGGGAAATTAAGACAAATAACAAAAATAAAAAAACCGGCGAAGTGCGAATCGGTTCCGTGCCATTGACTAAAATTAAGTATTTTGTGAATATTTCAAGTGCCTACCTGTTACCTTATTGATATCGAGCAAAAATGGGCATAAAATAGCGTTTTTTGAATGGGAGCCCTCTTAAATATTGATTATTATAATATTATTATTTATTATAAAAGTAAAAATACAACTGAGTATTTTGTGAATATTTCAATTGCCTACCTGTTGCTATTATTGATATCGAGCAAAAAAGGGCAAAAAAATCACGTTTGTTGTATGGAAGCCCCCTAAAATATTGATTTAATTTTGTTCTTAGTATTTGTTGTGATAGCGGCAACATTAATACATAATTTGTGAAAAATTTAAACGGTCTAACTATCACGATTCTTGAGTTACAGCCTGGTGAAAGACAGACGGACGGACATACAGCGAAATCTTAGTAATAGGGCCCCGTTTTTACCCTTTGGGTACGGAACCTTAAAAATTATAAAAATGTCGACCTAACTGAAAAGTATGAACGCGAATGAAATTTTGTTCAGAACAATAGAATTACATTTCGGGAGCATCTCACCGGATTTATGTTGACAGTTCATTCCTATTTGAGCACATTGTTTGGAGATATTTTGGGATGCCTTATAAGAGAATAGGTTTTAATAAGTGTTCAGTGAGCATGACATGTGAAAGAAATTCTATTTTTATGCAGCTTGCCTGTTGAAACAAAATTCATTTTGTTGTTATTCCCTCGATTATTGGTCAAATTTTGGGATGAAAACTTCTTCTGCATCTGTTAAATTGAGCTGTTGTTTTCGAAGTAAGCCTTCAAAAACAAGTGAATCATCATTTCAAATCATTTTTTTACGTTTATTGCCGACTTTAAAAAAAAACTTAATATTAACTCCGAGGATCAACTAATTACCCAACTAATTAATACAACTAAAATTTTCAACAAAATATCGCATAATTTTTGATGGCATCAAAATCCTTAATTCGCCCTTGGAAAGAAATCTTTTATATTTATTAATGCAAGTCAATCTGCGTGATTAGGGAGGGAGGGTACACAGTAATTCAATTAAAAACTTTGTTTAATCAGATTTTAATCCGTTAACACCTTTTGACAACCCTTCTTCAGCACTGTTTCAAAGTTTAACCGAAAGGGACACTTGCAGAAAAAAGTTAAACCTAGGTTTAGTTAGTCGTGTCTAATTTTGTACCTAATTATTTTTCACTTCTCACGCTCTAAAATGACTTATAATTGTCATGCATCGGCGGACTCAAGTGATGCATTTTAATGCCTAAAGGAGTAAAGTACTTTTTCTTTTTAATTTCCTTATCAAAATCTTGGAAACCCCCAAACAGACAGATACATGTCATGTTGCCTTTGGCTTGTAGTGAGCGTGCATGGTGGAGCCGGTAGAGGGCAGCCTGGGGTTGGGCATAAAACCTCCACCGCCTAGGTTTTCGTTTCGGAAATATTGTCTATGGATCATTTGTTATGTTCTAACCCCAAAAATAACATTGTTGTAGGCGCTTTCTGCATTATGACGTGACGGGTGAAGAGTTAAAAATTATAGCGCTATTAAGTTGTAATTTTTTACCTGTCTATGTTAAAACCATTATAATTTAAGATTTATTTTCTCGCAATCGAATTTCACTCTTGACTTAAATTTCACAATAACAGTCAAAAACACCAACTAGGGACTAAAGTAATTTTACTAGATTTGTTTACCTAATTTATGATTTAAATAATATTTAGTCTAAGCCTCAGTTTAGTAGTGTCAAAACAAACATAAACCCTATTAAACATTAAAACATCAAATGTATTAGGTCAGGGTTATTTCAAACTGATGCCTTGAGGTTCAAATATTGTATATTCTGCTAGACCTTGGTAACTTCAACAGTATCTTTTAGGTTTTGGTACTTCTAAAAACCAAAAGCATCGAATGCTACGAAGTTGTGAATTGTAAATAACTTGATTTATAATAGAATTTCTATTGTTTTCAAGGCTTCATTGTTGAGATTTAAGGTCTGAATACAACTTTATCTTAACGCTTTGGCGAACGGCTATTACTTTAACACAATAGAAATGTTACCGATCTATTTATATAATAATGAATTATAAGCGAAATCTCTAACACAGCAAACGTTTGTTTCCAACTCTGTGAAGTTTAGTTGAGAGGTACTGTTTTCGTCAGCTAATTCATCATAATTTTCCTAAGCGTAAAGTCGGAATGAATCGGCAGTTTACCTTTAACGTAAAATGAGACTATAGTGACTTGGCCTTACCTTGCAAAGGATTTAAAATTGTAATTTATGTTTAGTTTTTCTACCTCTATATTTTTATGGGTCCATCAAACCATTCAGGCCCAACCTGCCAGGCATACCAATGGTTCAGAGCATGTCCTCTTATATTTATGTTTTTTTGGTTCATCCTCTATCTTCAGAAATAAAATTAACAAACAAATAGCAGTAATAACGTACATCCTTAGTTTTCAAAAGTCACAAATTGTAACCCTAATAAAGTTTAGGTTTCAGTTCCTGATGGAAGCTCCATTAGTACTTTGCACGCAGGAGCGCACTCTAGTCTGGGTAACTGAGCTCCAATTTTTTGCAATAGTGGGCCTGTCAAACTAGCCAAATAGTTAAAATATAATAATATTATAAATAAATAAATAATCACAGAACAATGTCACACAAATTGACCTAGTCCCACACTAAGCTCTAGGCTTGTACTATGGGTACTAGACAACGACAAACTTACTTATATAGAGAAATATATACTTAAATACATAGAAAACATCCAAGACTCAGGAACAAATACTCGTGCTCATCACGCAAATATCTGCCCTTACCGGGATTTGAACCCAGGACCCCTAGCTTCGAAGGCAGGGTCACTCCCAACTAGGCTAGCGTGTCGTCAATGTGAAAGTAACCCAGTCTATTTTTATGGATCCATCAGATCATTCAGACCAAACCTACCAGGTATACCAAAGGTTCAGAGCATGTTCTCTTATATTTATGATTTTATGGTTCATCCTCTATCTTATATAATAATATTAAAATTAAGAAACAAATAGCATTAAGTACCTACATGCTTACTTTTCAAAACTCACAAATTGTAATCCTAATAAAGTTCAGGTTTCAGTGCCTAATGGAAGCTCCATACGAGTAAGCACCTTGCACGTAGGAGCGCACTCCAGTCTGGGCAACTGAGCTCCAATTTTTTGCAACAGTGGGCCTGTCAAACCTTACTAGCTAAATTGTTGAAATATACTAATATTATAAAGTAACCCAGTCTATTTTTATGGGTCCATCAGATCATTCAGACTAAACCAAAGGGTATACTAATATTATAAAAGTAAAAGTAACTATCTGATTGTTTGTAACGCTTTCCCTGATAAACCGCTGAACCGATTTAAATTAATTTTGGTATAGAGATAATTTGAGTACCGGGAAGGACATTTTATCACGAAAAATTGGACGGATTAGACACTATCCAACTACGAGTGTTATATGAACTTCAAGATTATATTTGATGTGTCCAACTCAATCAAGAATGAACAAGGGAAGGGGTTCGTTTATAATTGCATTGTGGCATAGAAATGGCAAACGAGCATACTGGCCACCAGATAGTCTGTAGGATCTAAGACCCATAGACATTTGCATTCTCAATACAACAATCATAAGACGGCAATCCTAAGACCGCACATACGTTGCCAACCCTGAGAACTAATATGGAAGGTCTCTATGCTAGTCAATTCACCGGTTTAATTATTTCAAAACTGAAACACACAATGCAAACACTGTTGCTTGGCGGACAACTTCTATAAAGGCATAAAATACTTTTCATCCCAACAAATTTAATAGTTCCCCGAGGATAAACTGGTAAACGAAGCTGCAATCCAAAGTTGGTAATATAATAAAAGTATTTTCTGGTAAGAATATTTTATTGCACGATGTTAAAAATATATGGGTAAGGACCAAATAGTTGAACCATAGTTAAGCGTAGTAAACCATACACACGACAAAAGTTAAAAAAAAGTTCCGTTTTGACACGAAAATTATCCCTACAAACGTATGGCTAAATTTAAATTTAATTGAGTGAGTTAGCGTGGCCAACTTTTTGGTCCTTACCCATATTCGGTCAAGCCTTTAGAGCAACGATCGTCAATGCGACAGATTGATCCGTTTTGATAACGAAATACGTAATTTTTTTGTTTACTTATACCTATGCTCTATACATATTTGATCGCGGTGGTTTTAACATCTCAGCATGATATATACTACAAACTTGTGGTTTTATATTTAACACTGATAACTAAAGTACTCCATTTATTTAAAAAATAAGTCACTCAATAATACAACAATCCCTAGACACGTCGTAATCTGTGATCCAAGTCTTCACGTTGGGAAAGGATTATTTACCATGACTGTACTGTACAAACAGGAGTTATTCGATCTGTGGCAGATATTCAATAATTTAGTTTATAATACCCAATCAAAATACAACCTCGTCTATCCGATTGGCTTTTGTATTTATATCAATGCTTTGGTTGGCAAAACATTTTCTTTACTAATCCAGTGCCCGCCATGTTAACAGCCCTAATTATGTTGATAAAGGACCCATTACATTAGCGGTAATTAACGCAGTAAGCGGTTATCTTACGCTAAGGATAATGGCCTTTTACATTAACATGAAGATATAGGAGAAGAATGGTTTAGATTATTGAACAATTCAATGCCGGTTATTACAAAAGGAGACTTTTGTATATAATTGACAAAGCCTGCAATATGTGATAATGCGCAGTCCGGTGGCAAATAAATAATATAATAAAATATATTTCAGGGACAATATCACACAAGCCCATCGACACCACGACATCCACGGGAAGACATGGAGTGGCACTATTCTAACCCGGCGACCACACAGCAAAGTATTATATTCATTTAAAAAAAACCCAATGGACACAGGTCCAATACTTTATTCTGTTACGAGCTAGTCCCCGTAACGTACGAACAGACAGCCGAGTGACACCAATTCAATGGTGCTCCATACTTATAGTTTATTTGTCAAAAAAACGCGTGAATACCTAGGAAGCGAGTCACTTACAACTGTCAATATTTTTACTCTTTCTCAATAAAACCTTTCAGTGACACAGTTTAAATTACAGAGTGACCCTCGGAAAGCTATCACGTTTCCTGAAAAGCCTGCATCAGTCCATTAGTGGACTTAACGAGTTGTGCAAACGAACCTGTGTTTTGTGTCCAATGGATGGAGTAGTTTTTTCTTTGTTTGTCTGTTGTTTCCCATTGCCTGCTTCAACCAAGGTAAACTCGTTATTCGTTGTTTCTGTTTTGTTTTCCTATTTAATTATCCTATTGTATCCTACCTGCGCTTTATTAGCTTGTGAACCACCGATTGATTTTGTATGTATCAAATTAAATAATCTGAATTCAAAATCTTTATTTTGTAAGTTTGACCCATGGGGGCTCTTTGACACGTCGGTAATATGGAGTGATTCTGGGCGTTTTCCAAAAAAAGTGTACATCGTTAAGGACAAAAGTTAAGAAAATTTAACTTTTTCCATTTCGTCACGAAAATTAGCCATACATTTACATACGTTAATTTTCGG
Organism: Acleris holmiana; assembly: GCA_949316455.1. Classification (NCBI taxonomy): domain Eukaryota; kingdom Metazoa; phylum Arthropoda; class Insecta; order Lepidoptera; family Tortricidae; genus Acleris; species Acleris holmiana. The sequence goes on along the minus strand of OX438769.1, from coordinate 2,718,876 downwards.
CCCTTCTACTTTGTGTTTCATGAAAATGATCCCTGTGACAGCTGTATTTCGTAATTTCAATCACTTACCTACTATAGTCATAAACGGAGTATTTAAAAATAGGCGAATAACTATTTAAATACGTGAACGGCGCCGCCAGGTTTGTACCAAATTTAGTATTTGTGTAACGAACCCTTAACTTGGCAGTGTGCACTACAGGATACATACCATAATGTTCACTTTTTGTTTTTTTTGGATTGATATTTTTTTATGCTGGTTCGAAATCAAATAGGGTTTGAATTCACGACTTTTTTAATTTTTGCCAATTTAAGGGTTAAAGAAATAAGTATAATGTCGTAAGATGGGGGTGAATAGAGACCCGGAGGCTGAATAATTCTAATAATTCACTAAACCGATATTAATTTGACTAGCCTATTGGAAAATTACGTTCAAATCTGTCTTATCATTAGTAGAATATGCTTTAGTTTAGGCTGTATTTCTATTAACCCCGCGAATCTCTATTCACCCCGTTTTTCCGGTACGTGTTTAAATGAACTGTTACAAGCGTCATCTTAGATGAAACAGACTTTAGAGCTTGGAACAAAACCATCAAATTGCGGAGAAGAAGCGCCTCAAGAAACTTCACCAAAATGTACAAGTACATGGTAATAAATAAGGTAATAAATAATAGGTAACATGCATATATTTTTTTCTTACTTTCTTTGGAAAGTGCTATGAAAGAGAGGAATAACTGTATACGCGAAATAATTGTCGTTTAATTTTATCGTAACATATTATGAAGCTTTAAAAAGTCATAGTTCAGACCCCCTGCAAAAACACTATACAAAATCGAAGACAGGAATGACGTCACTGCTGTTGTTCCATGTTTAAAATATAAGGACCTAATAAAGAAATTCGCATTTGTTTCGTAAATTACTATGTTTAAGCCAATATTACCTAAATATAATTACATTCATACATACACAACATCATGCCTTCATTCCCAGAGCGGGGTAGGCAGAGCAACAGAAATACCAACAACTCTAAAAAGACTTGTTGATAATTCTGTAACCACATTTTGCACAATCAGGCCAAGAAGTTTACTAGTGTATTAGTGACAGGTTGCAAGCCCATCGCCTAACAGTACTATAAGCCCTTATTCCCTTAGTCGCCTCTTACTACATCCACGGGAAGACATGGAGTGGCACTATTCTAACCCGGCAACCACACGGGCTACTATAAAAATAAAATAATTGAGTTTTATATGTTTTTTTTTACATTTCTCCTAAATCGTATCAATGAAACTCAATTCTGATTTTCATTCATGTTCTCTATCATTATTACTTGCACAAATGAATTAATTATAAATGTAAGATCAATAGCATTAAATTAGAAACAATAAACTAGGAGAACAACACGACTAGTTCCTATGTCAAAGGAAGTTTTTTGTGCAGAACTGGTCGGAATTAGAATAGTGTGTTAAGGAATATTGATTTTGTCATTTTTGCAAGTAGTATTAATTCTATAAAGAATAAATTAATTTAATATTTTGTGAACAATCTTCATATATGATAATTTTTTCGGGTGTGGGTGCAGGTGCTGGTTGGCATAGTTATTGCGTACAGGGCTGGGATTTTACAAGGTAATAACAATAACAATATCGTTTTTGACGTGTTTCCGTATTGTCAACGTTTTGATATTTAACTCATTACATTTACATTACATTACATTATTA